>OZ014511.1:21115493-21615493 GCA_963966075.1 Aphodius sticticus | reverse complement strand
TATAGGCGGTGTTTAAAACTGCTAACGTCTGCTGTCTACACCGGGCCCGTAATATAGGCAAATTACATACGGTCATAACTTGTGAACAGTCCACAGAAATCATACAAATACTAGAACGCGTAAGAACCTACTGCGCATACGATTTTGTGGATGCACAGTGGACCCCCACCTAATGTAGCCGGTGCGAGAGAGACGGTTGTCTTTGTTTACATATTGTGGGGAGCACAAAAGAGATAAAGTACACGCACGTATTGTTTGTTATGATCTCAGCGGTGTTTTGGTAGAGCGGAGAATATACAGTGTGATCTGAAACGACGTGTGATACGGTTATACAGTTGGGAGTTGGGACATCATGCGTTGCATTATTTGCTACAACAGTAATGAAAATCAAGTCAATCATGTAACATTTCATGCGTAAGTAAATTAATATAATGTTTGAGAGAATCTATAATAATTATTTTTTAAACTGCATAATATTCAACCTAAATCCAATGTTGCTGTTAATTAAAATAATCAAAATTAAATATAAATATGATTACTTCGTGTATGTAAAAATAACAAAAACTGAGAAAATTGATAAGGATTACGAATTTATAGATTTGAAAATAAATTGCCTTTAATGTATTAACAGATTTATCTGTTCTTATGTATTTCAAATAACGTGAAAAAAGCAATATATAAGTATATGTACATATTAATGCAGTTTAAGGAATAATTAAAGTGTAGGTACTATCCACGCCAAAAAAAAGTCGTACAGCTAAGTTTGATATCATGTAAGTCTGGCTTGTCAACTTGACAGCTGGTGCATGTTTCATCCTTTCATCCCTATGACTAATGTCAGAATGACAGCGTATAGGTTATAAAAGAACCATTTACAAAGCTACAAGGTGTACGACTTTTTTTTGGCGTGCATAGTACATGTATATTATAATAAAATCAATTTGACAGATTTCCGAAAAATGGGTATAAAAATTGGTTAAGATGTTTGAACATAGATGATTCTCAGGATTACCCTAAATTGAAAAGAATTTGTTCTGATCACTTTACTGCGGATTGTTTTGAGAGAGGTTTGAACAGTAGGTTAAAACATGATGCAAACCCTTCAGTTAACATCTCATCTGAACTAACAAAACACCGTGATAAATCATTATTAGATGATTCTAGATCAACCATAAAAAGTTTTTTTGAAAAGATAGATGCATCAACTTCAGCAAAGTCACCCAGGTAAATAATAAAATAGCTATGTTGGTTCGGATTCTCGACTATACAGCGATAGTTTTATTTTTCAATAAAATAGCTGTTGTATAAATTTATGCAATTACCCAAGTATATCTCTAATTTCCGGAATTTGTATGTAAAACTTTTAGTTGATTATTACTGATAATAAAATCCCTCGCGAAGCAGCTTATATTAACACTTTGGCGAACACCATTGGGCAAATGTTTTATAATAAAAATGTATTCCCTTCGCTTGGTGATCATTATTACGACGTTGATTTTGCAAGTAATCATGTATTTTTATTAATAAAAACGATTTGTAAATGTTACTTACGCATAAGATTTTTTAACTTGTGTCGGAAACAAAGCGAGTTAATCGAGGGGGACAAAATTAGGCATGAATTGACAAAGTTTATTTTATTCAAACACCAGTAAGATCTTGTTCTTTTTACTTTCTTTTTATTAATTTTTAGAAATTTTATATAAATTTATATAAATAAATACTTTAGAAACACGTCATCACTTCCTGTTTTATTTGTTCGTTTTATTATTCCCCTACATGTGATACGCCCATGACATAGGCGCGCCGCTACTGAGTTGTAGCCGTAAACACAACAAAGCACCAACATGGCTGCGCCCATAACTCATCCAGCCGCGCAGCCCTTTGCACATTCTAGTTTGTTATACAATTCTGTGGAACAGTCTAATCTAAAAATAGCAGTAGGCGTGGCGTAGTTATCGCCGGTGTTTAAAACTCCTAACGTCTGCTGTCTACACCGGGCCCGTAATATAGGCAAATTACATACATTTCTGGCAATTACGCTTTGTTATCGCAATTATAATGTTTAGATTAAAACAGTACTTAAATAAAAAATCTATTTTTGTATCTTGAGTTGGGCTAAATGTTTTATATTTGAAAAAAAACCAAAGATGTAGAAGTAAAATTGATTTTTATCTTTAAAAAATTTTTTTTTTCTTCCAGCCCAACTCGTTATTTATCTAAGAAGTTACATAAAAAATTTCATAAACTTTGAACAATAAATAACGCTGTTATTTGCAAACGCGTTTTAGGAGAGGTGGAACTGGGTCTTAAGGAAAAAGTTAAGTAGAAATGCTTAGTTTTAAACTGTATTTTTATAACAAAAATTAATCAACTCGTTTGTCTGTTTTGCTCTCTGTGTTATTTCAAATCTTTAATATGTATACGAAAACGATAAGTAAATGTTTTCAAAGATTGTTTCTAGTGCATACTAACACGACATCTGTTGGATTCAGTGTTACCAAATACATATTTTTTTCAAATAGCTCCTGAGCACATAAGAATGACATAAAATTTGAATATAAAGATTGTCTACTCGGAATTTTGCGAAGAACATCGCCACGTGTAGCGTTTCCGCCAATTTATACACACCCTCTGTATTATATTATATCGTATATTATATCCATCGCAAACAACCACGGGACGGTGGCGGACAACTTTTTCAAAACAGTCATGTGAGACTAGTACACGAATAAAAAACCGACATGCTCGATTAAAATTCTGCAATAGCGATAGGAACATACATCTTTCCATGAGTGTTGTCAGGTTGAAATAATAATAATAATAGAAAATAGAAAAGATAAACGTACAAATCGATGAAGTACAGAATGTAGTCCTTGTATGCGTCGTTAATTGCAGTGATGGCGTTATGCTTGATGAAGTGGGCAAACTTTGCCATAGCGTCCTGAATTGTATTCTGTTCGTATTGGAAGTCTTCTAAAATACGATTGATTTTTTCCATGTTCTTTTTTATGGCGGCCTTCGCATCCTCGCTAGTCCTGATATCGTTGCTGACTTCCTCACTTTCGGCATCGTACTCGTAGGGTTCGGACACGTAGTAGATGTGCATGTGAGTGCGAAAACTATGATTGCACTTGCGACAAATACCTGTTACCAACATTGCCTTACAACCCCAGAGGCGCATGTCGCCAAATACTTCAGTCTGAACTCCCTTCACTTTGCAGTATTCATGACATATCTGCGCGTACCTCACTGATGATGCTCCGTTGACCTATAAAAAATAAAAATATGTTTTCTAAAAAATCGCTTAGGCGCTTCTTCATCTGTTGTGAATGTGGATTTGACCATCAACATGGAGAAAAAATCTGGGTGTGGTAACCATCAACGAATAGTATATGATTTGATGATCATATACATTATGTTAGAACTGATAACTGTCTAGCTATTATGTGCGATTCAAATATGACGTTGTGTATTCGACTAATAAATTTCCTTTCATATACCTACTTAAATCATATTAAGAAGTTTTGTATTTGATGGTCATAAGACAGCGAACTATCATGAAATTCACTAATGTGTATTATGTCACGATAGATGACACGATATCGATACTACGAGTACTACACTACGAGTGCTCTAATATATGAGTAATTTTAGGCAACTATCGCGACAATAAGTTTAAGAGTTTTGTTGAATATATACAAAACTACAATTATTGACGGAATTAAATGTAAATATTGAACTATTAACGAAAGAAAATGTTGATTTTGGAATACCCCTGTATGATGCCTATGTTTTCTGGTGTGGCCTTGGAGAAAATTTTTGATAGTTTTGCAGCTGAGTGAGAATCCTCTATTGTCTCACAAAATGTTCTCCAAGCAGCCCTTTGATTTTGACGTAACTGGTTTTTATATATATTAGCGTGCTGCTTGTGCATTTCCCAGTCTGCCATAGCTTTTTTTAACTTTATTGAATGCTTTGTTTACTGCCTTCTTAAGACCAGCCAGGTCTGCACTCCACCAATTGCAGGTGGAACGCCTGTCGCTTCGTTCCTTAAGGGACAAGCTTTTTTGTATAATTAAAAAAGTATACTAAGGCAGCTTCGACTTGAAATATGTGGACGTCATTCGCATGTGAAGTCGAAAAAACCCTGTCTGAAATTAAATTTGATAACAACTTTAACTATTAGTGCAGGCAAATTAACTGATTATAAGCAAAAACCGGTATTAATTGTAGACAGGAGTTTTATCATTGGAAATGGTAAAGGGGCTCATAGTGAACGTAGAAAAAATAAATGCAGGTCATGGGGTGGTATAGTGTTTATTTAGGGGGGTTGAAAGCGGGTGCAAAGTATATTATTGCGTTTGCCGGCGAAACTTGACATTTTATCCAAAAACGTCCTATACTAAGTTGTAGATCATAAAAAAATCTACAACATTCATATGGGTCACTTTTTACTATGACCTCAAAATTTCCGAGAAAAATGCGAATGCCAATGCCAAAACGAATTTTCTGTTTTTTTTTATTTTTCGTTGTCGCAACAATAATTCAATTTTAATCAAATTTTGTGAAAGCGTGCCTTTTTATGCCTTAAATAGGCATACATTTTTTTTATTACACAAAGAACAAGAATTTTTTGAGATATTTAGTTTTTTCCGTCAAAATCAGACTTTTTTTAAAAATAAATTCTGTGGTGAAAAATCCTCGTACAGAGTTCTTCTGGGACTCATTTTTGTTGTTTTTACATGTACTTATTGATACAATAATAAAAATAATAGTCCCTATTTAACAACATGCTCAAAACTTGAAAAAACTCAAAAACGACTTTTGCAATAGTGAATTTTTCAGTAATTGTTTATTATTTGTTTAAATTTTTAAGAAAGTTGCAATACTGGTTACAACATTCAATTGTACGGAAAAAAATGCAATGGAAACTGTCTCTCATTTCTATACACCAATGCTATAACCATTAAATTAGAACAAGAAATCTTCAGATAAGTAAGCAAAATAGTCAGTTTTTGTCTTAGAATCAAAAAACATCCAATACAAAAGTTGTAGGTCAAGAAAAAATCTCCAACTTTTGTAGAGGTTACTATATAACATAACCTCAAAACTTCCGAAAAATGCGAAAAATACATTTTTTTAGAATTTTTTGTTTTACTGTTTATGAAAAAATCTACTTAAGTAGTTAAAAATGTGATAACATCAATACAGTAGAAACAGTACTTTAATATTGATAATAATAAATTACAAAAGTTAATATTGTAACACGCCCGTAATAGCGTAATAGCGCTTTCGAGGTCGCCACCATGGCACCATGACCAGCGAGGGCGTAGGGGCCCCCTTCCACTACGTGTCGACACACGACCTGGACCGAGCAGCATAAAATACGGTACGCAACCCTGGCACATGAGTTCGCTCACCGGTCTGGAGGAAACTATTAACTTGGCGCACCTCGTAGGGCCTTGCTGACAACGTGGAATCCAGACGGAGAGACAGGCATCGTCAGTATACGACACGCTGCACCTACCGCGACTTGCATTTTTGAATATCTCTTTTCGAACGACCCCACCCCGTCAATTATTAACAGACTTACAAATAAAAAATGAAAAATAAATAACTGCCAATCTTTGCCTTATTCGCATTTTTTTTC
Organism: Aphodius sticticus; assembly: GCA_963966075.1. Taxonomy (NCBI): domain Eukaryota; kingdom Metazoa; phylum Arthropoda; class Insecta; order Coleoptera; family Scarabaeidae; genus Aphodius; species Aphodius sticticus. The sequence goes on along the minus strand of OZ014511.1, from coordinate 21,609,843 downwards.
GGAAGTTTTGAGGTTATGTTATATAGTAACCTCTACAAAATTTGTAGGTTTTTTCTTGACCTACAACTTTTGTATTGGATACTTTTTGATTCTAAGACAAAAAGTGATTATTTTGCTACTTATCTGAACATTTCTTATTCTAATTTAATGGTTATAGCATTAGTGTAGAAATTAGAGCCAGTTTCCTTTGTACTTCTTTCCGTACAATTTGATGTCGTAACCAGTATTGCAATTTTCTTAAAACTTTAAACAAACAATGAACAAATACTGAAAAATTCACTGTTACAAAAGTCGTTTTTGAGTTTTTCAATTTTCGAGCAGGTTGTTAAATAGGAACCATTATTTTTTATTATTGTATCAATAAGTACATGTAAAAACAACAAAAATGAGTCCCAGAAGAACTCTGTACGATGATTTCTCACCACAGATTTTCTTTTTAAAAAAAGTCTGATTTTGACGGAATAACTAAATATCTCAAAAACTTCTTGTTTTTGTGTAATAAAAAAATTTATGCTTATTTAAGGTATAAAAAGGCACGCTTTCACAAAATTTAATTAAAATTGAATTATTGTTGCGACCACAAAAAATAAAAAACAGAAAATTCGTTTTGGCATTGGCATTCGCATTTTTCTCGGAAATTTAGAGGTCCTACTAAAAAGTGACCCATATGAATGTTGTCGATTTTTTTATGATCTACAACTTAGTATAGGACGTTTCTGGATAAAACATCAAGTTTCGGCGGAAAACGCAATAATATACTTTGCACCCGTTTTCAACCCCCCAAATAAACATTATACCACCCCATGACCTGCATTTATTTTTTCTACGTTCAGTATGAGCACCTTCTTCACCATTTCCAATGATAAAACTCCTGTCTACAATTAATACCCACTCTCAACTTAATTTGCCTGCATTAATATGCATTTTCAAAATAATTCTATTTATTTTTTTTTCAAGATATTTTTTAAATTAACTAGTTTTATTTTGCAAATACTTCATAATTTATACCATTAATTACCCGCTTGTCGGACTGCATCAGATGTGCATCAGTTGAAACTCGAATGTAAGCGAATGTGGGCGAATGTAAGGTCCAGACTCTCGCTATTCGCGGTCTCTCAACATGTCTCGTCGAGTGATAGCGGTAGTTTAGATGAAGTATAAAAGAAAACAACCGACCAAGGTTGTCCGAGCGTTATCTTGGGCTACCAAAGACAGGTAGCACTTCATTAATTTTCACTTACATCATAATGTTTCACGCAAGTCGTATCACCACAGACGGTCATTGGATGATCGATCTTATTGATCTTCAAGCCAATCCTCTTGATGACGAGCTTCTTCTCCAGTTCCTTAATAGATAGATCCGCATTGTCCAAGTCATTCTTCTGTTCCTCCAAACGCTTGATATTATCTTGATATTAAAATGGACATCTTAAATAAACTTCGAATCAATCTTGTGGAAACCCAAATTTCCTATGACTGTTCTAGTTTGGTCGGAGTATAAACAAACTCGATAAAACTTACTTTATGGTTACATTGCGAGATCTATTCCAACTTTCCCCAAACTCTTTGGTCTCGTCATCCGTGAATGCGATGCCGTTTTTGTTTGCGATGAGAAACCTAAAAGCTTCGTTGTCCACGAAGAAACAGTTATTCACCTTAGTGTCGTTAGTGGATAAGTTGAAAGGAACGTCTACGAACGGAGGCCGTTCCCGGATCTCTTTCAATACAGCTCTTAGTGGAGTAACTGTATCCCCCGGTTTATAGAATGTACCCCTCGAGTTCGTGAACAGAAAGACGATATTCAGTGCGGCGCTCTTCTCCAAACTGGAGAGCAGCTGTTTGATGCAGTACTTGAACAGCACGCTCACCCTAGAATCGTTCGGCTTGAGCAGAATCAGTATCGCGTGCAGATCCTTTAATTCGGCGATCTTTGCCAGGAGATTCTGCATGTTCTTCTCATCCTTTTCGACCCCGCTTATATCCCCGACGCCGGGTGTGTCTATCAGGATAATGGAGCGGTCTCCGTACGGAACCCTGTACATTGTTGCGTCAATCGTTGTGGAACCACCTGGTATGGTGTGGCGTTCGTTCTTGTCCTGGCCGAATTTGATGTCTTTCATCTGGCAATTGTCGTCCATGATGCTGAACTTTGCGGGTATCACCGAGATGATGTCTTTGGATTCCGTAGCATCTTGCAGCGACTGGAAATTAATGTAATTGACGACGGCATTCACAAACGTTGATTTTCCAACACCCGTCTCGCCCACAATCAAGATGTTGATGTCCGAGCTGAGATTGTCGGACATGCTGATGATTGTTTTCGTAACACGATCGTTCTAAGACTGCTCCCAGGTCCGACAAAACTGTACGGCAGCTGCTCCTGCAATTTAAAGTCTATTTGATGAAATGACTAAATCATTCATAAAAATTCCGAAAAGTGAGATTTTTAATGATTTTTTTACATAAGGCATGGTGTACGTACACACCTGAGCACGCACGTACACACCTCAACCCGCCACCGCATATTTTATTTTCACGACCTTTTTTAAATTTATTGCAAAACTCAATGTATTTTGTTGATTCTTAAACCAAACAGATCTAGTGTGACGTCACAGCAATCAGCTGGTGGTCAAACTCACTCAAAAATGCGCGTTGGGTAATCTTCTTTTCTATCATTCTTGGTTGTACCATACAATAGTTATTTATGGTATAAGTGCCGAAAGTGCAGAATAGCGCGACGAGCGGTAATGCGGCGCGAAGCCGAAGGCGGAGCATCGCATGAGACCGAGGATTCCCTCGGCGCCTGACTCATTCTAATAACGGTAATGTTTTGACAATACCTACTGTGAATAGTATCAAAATATCTGTCAAATCCTGGATAACTAGTTTTATTTTAATGCAGACACGACCGATCTCGATCAAATGGAATCTCATGCAGCTAAACTATTAATTTTATATATACTATGATAAAGTCATGTGCTTGGCCACATCAGATTTTTATCGGCGGTCTCGTCATTATCACTTTGAAAATATCGTCATTATCACTTTGGAAATATGTCCTTTTGAGTCCCCTTGAACATATTCCGGAGAAACTACTTAAGGCATCGGGACGAACTCTAAAGGAACTGGTGGTTTACTCTTAGCATTTTTCGACGATTTCGCAAATGAGCCGCTATTTCTGTAATGTCGTCAATAGTTCGTCAATAGTTAAATAATAAATTAAAGTAGAGGAAATTCTGAATAATTTCTGACTTTGACATTTATGGTACAATTAATAGTTTAGCTGCATGAGCAAATTCTATTTCATCGAGATCGGTCGTACCACATTAAAACTAATTAGCCTGGATTTGTCAGATATTTTGATCTATTGACAGTATTGTCAAAACATCAGAGATTGGCACAGTTTGGCATTACGGTATAGTATGATAAAGTCATGTGTCTGGCCACATCAGACATTTTTTTAATTTGTCATGCATCGGCGATAATATTCCAATAATCCTAAACAGACTTTATTTTTTCTTACTTTTTATCATTGGATATTTTATGATGGTTTCCATTTTTTTGAAGACTTGATTTTATTGTGATAGCGTAATAAAGTATCCTAAATATCCTACTTTCTTTTTGTACAAATTCACATATAAATGAGAATTTGTGTCAAACGCTGATGTTTTGACAATACGTACTGTCAATGGTAATGAATTTTCTTTGTCTTTGGTAAGCTAATCTGTTAATATACGTGTAGCAGGTTGCATACAGTGCGTTTCGATTCGATTGTATTCTTCTGTTGTTTCTGTTTTGATCGATCTATTTTGAATTTCACATGATAGTCTTAAAGGTTTGCTATTTCTGTTAGTACGCCATTTGTAGCTGAATTTGTCACACTTGCAGGAATATCTACCCCAGATGAGTTACAAGAACTTTATTTAAATTTATAGTTACTGGAACGACAGTTTTCTTTCTTCTTCTAAGGCCTAACTTAATACTTAACTAGTAAGAAAACTATTTTCAGCCGGGCTGAAGTTAAAATATCCCCCACCGCAAAATATTTTTAGTGTGGAATTTGAAAAAAAAATCGAGTTAACCGATTTTGCCCATTCATGAAGTTGTCCTTACTTTTTAAGAGATAAGCTTGTATATCAAATTTCATATCAATTACTTCAAAATTACGTCAGTTATCGTGTACACAGATAGACGGACAGACGAACAAACAGACGGACATAGCTAAATCGATTCAGTTTTCAATGCTGATCAAAAGTATATATACTGCTCTATACCTGCCACGCTTCCTTAAGGGTGTTACAAATGTTGTGACAAAGTGAATATACCCAACCACAGTAAATGTGGACGTTTTAAAAATCAAAATACAAAGTTATTGTGGTAGACTATGTTGTTAATTTTTTCTTGGCAATATCGATTACTGCACCCATGAGTTCCATGACCTTTATCTTAAAATTCCGTGTTTTCTCGAAAACATTTTTAATATTCCAAGACGAGATTCTGAGGTGCTGGGCGGGGGTGCATATTATTAAATATTTTTAATGTTTGCAACAGATTTGTATCTTAATCACCCATTTCATCTACCTCTACTACAAGAATTTCGTCAATTTTTAAACGCTCGCGTTGCTAAAGTAAAGTTTATGAAGAAAACAGATTATTTCATTTACTGCTTCGCCGATATAAAACTGCCAAAACAGCTTTTCTATACTTGGAATTTTGCCCATTAATTTCCAATAATGAAACTTATTTTATTAAATTGTCGCTTAATGTTTTTTTATTCTAAACAAAAGTCATACAATATGGATTTGTGAGCCATTCATTAAATCTAAGAAAAATTTCTGCAAAAATAAGGTAATGATAATTACAAGTTTTACTTAATATAAAACAATATACGAAATCAGAAAAAATTCATGATTGTTTTCATTTGAATAGAAATCCGATAATAATAAATTTTGTTGTGCTGAGTAGGCCGGTTATTTTCAGTAGAATTTTTATTACTGTATATCTTTTGTTGATGAAATCGAGACTAAATTGTATTAATAAATTAAGTACATTTTATAAGCCCAAACTGCCTATATAATAGACTGCTAGTTTTAGGTCCAGTTGCAGAAAGAGCTACTATCTCTCATTAGCATTTTGGTTCACTAACTTTTGTAGACACTAACTTGGAACTTTGTAGTATAGGCGCCTTGCTTTAAGAGGGGGCAAGATTATTTAATTGAAATGGATACTGTAACCCTTAAAGTCTCCCTATTGGTAACTCGGGATATGAGCTCTTGACGATGTTGGGTTCTTTCCTGGAATCTTGTTGAAACTACTAATAAGAAAACTAAAACCAAATCCTGGAACTCTGAATAAAACGCCACGATCTGCGCAAAACTTAATATATTTTAACCCAAAAAAATGACCCCAAGAACAATTCCAATTATTTAAAAAAGAAACACCACTAAATATTATTTAACTATGCGAGAGAGACGCAATTTCATTATTCGAACTACAAGAAAAACGTCTGTTGAGATGTGTCCCAATTGATACAATCAAATACAGTGCCGGTACTCACTTACTTCACAATTCCTAGCTTTGGTATACTCTGTGATCTATTTCGATTTCGGCTTCTGACTCGCTGAACTTAGAACACTGTGAAGCACACGTCTCAACTAAAATTTCTGTCGTCTTTTTAAGGCCGGCGATGAGCTATAGTATAAGTATAGGGCAAAACACGCTATACTTGAATTGACCTAATCAGCCGTACAAATAGGTTGATGTTAAAAATACTCCTGCAATCTACATACTTGTGATTCGGACATCAGGTATTTTGAGAGCAATCTGCCGTCTCATAATCAAGTAATTAATTGATAAAGAGACCCATATTTTCTCCATATTTTTCGTTATCTTTAGGGATCTAATTATCACACCAACTTACCAGCAATGTTAATGAAACTCCGATATGTCCTAGGGACACATCTCCACAACAAAATAAGCCCATATTCATAACAAATAAACCTTTAGTTTGCTCTCGTTGGTCATTTAATCGTGTACATGTAAACTCAATATTATTGAGCATATATTACAGGAAGCGACATGACCTGCCTTGTCTCCCCTTACTCCCAGTCATCACCCTGCTGAAGTGAAGAAGTGTGGGTCTTGTTTAGTAGAGGGCGCGCCGTTTTATTAGCCTATGCTATTACAGTCAGCCAGTTCTGTGGAACTACTATGTTGGCAAGAAGTCGAAGAATGAGGTGGTCGGTTGTGATATTTTCATCTGTTTGGTGGTACCTATATTATTGCACGGGCGCCCGGGCACAAGCAGTGTATTAGCCAAACGACTTACGAGTTCTCTCTGCGCCGGGCACCAGCGGAAACCATAAACACATCCACCAATAGAGTATTTTGTTGATCTTTTAAATTGTGCTTATGATTTATTCAACAGACAAAACTTAAATTATTACTTTTACTTGAAATTAAAGTTTATTTGCTGTATAACAATACTGGTTGAATTATTGCGACATAGTATTCATACTCTAAAAAGATTTAAGAAAACGCAACCATTTATTGATCACTGATTAAAAAGCAGTAGATTGAATATTTGTTAACTTATGAGTAAATGATAAATCAAACACCTTATTCCTAAATAAAATAACCTTATTTTCTTTTTAAATCTAAATAAAATACGAATTACAAAATAAAACATAAATACACTGAGCGGCATAAAAAACGCAACACCTAAAATGATGACCAGTTTCAAACTGCACTAACTTTTGAACGTATTGCTCGATTTGAATGAGTTTTCTTTTATTTTAAAGGTCCACTTTTTGCCAATATTTCTGTATGTGTGCTACCCATTTTTGCGCTCTTCCAATTCAGCAATGGTGAATAACGTTAATGCTTGTTTTCTTCCTACAGTTTGAAGCTTGCTGTAGGGTTTGAAACTGGTCATCATTTTAGGTGTTGCGTTTTTTATGCCGCTCAGTGTATGTCTTTATTGAAAAACAAAAACACGTAAAGTCATAATATTATTGTGATCTGTTGCCTTGGGAACCATATTCTACGGCGCGTTTCAAGAATCAACTAAAGAAAATTACATGCAAAAATTTTATTTTCGGATTCTATCTCTATTATCTGTTTTATAAAATAAAACATACTATAAAACGTCTTCGGGATTTTTTATGTACATAACTTCAAAACATATTCAAAAAATAATTTATGTAATAATTTTTTTTAAACATTGCTTTCACTCTTCCGTGTTATATGTAAGTAGAGATGCTTTCAACACACCCCCTACCAATAGATCTGCGATACCAATGCACGTGCGCCACATAGTGGGAAACCCCGAGATGAACTTGAGAAATCACACGCAATATAATAAGTATAAACAATGTTGAAACCGAGGATGAAGTTGCATTCAATACATACATGGGGGCTGTTTATTTTTAGCGAGCAAAATGGTTAATAAGTAGTTTTAGGTAAAACGGAGAAAAGGCTTAAAAAATACTTATACAAATACACCAATAAATGAGCGGAAAATGAAGCTAAATAGCGGTTGTACTTTCAACGCGCCATCTGTAGTTTGCTAGTAGCATGCTAAAAGTTTCGTACTTTTGCCTCAGAGATACCGCCACGTAATGACCCAACTCTTTTACGTGCTCAAAACCGCCTGGTCAACGCCGTCCTTAATTCCTTCACATATCAATATTGTAATGATTTTCCAAGATGGCCCTGTGCTTGGTCACGAACCAATCGCCCATTACGTTGCAGTAACATTAGCTCAGCGCGTCATCGTCGGGCTTAATGTAATTTTAATACAATAACTTTCGTATTTAGAACGCTAGGAAACAATGTCGTTAACAAATCAATTACCCAGTGAGCAACACTTTAAAAAAAGTAAACAATTCTAAAGTTTTTTCAACATTTTACAACTTCAGTTGCACAAAGCATACTAAATTGCCGGTTTTATAACAGTTGGCTGGCGGAAGGTTAAACGTCAACCGCCGGTTATTCGGCAATTTCTCTTGTATAATGTACGGTTGAACATTTAATGTCCGGCTTTAGACGACTCAACCGTCGTGTCATGTCCTAACCTCACTTACCATCACTTTTCGTTTGACAATTCGAGTGTTTTGGATTGATTGCGTGCATTGTTTAGAAGTGACTTTAACAGTCAAGCCGCTTGACTGTACTACGCTTGACTCAAGCGTAGTACTAAAATGGAAAGAGGAGTGAAGAGGGAACGGTCCCCGAATTGCACGGAATTCCAGAAGCATTTGCATCGTGAAAAGTAAGTACAGTAGAGCGTCGATAAATAATCCGAACTAATTTGGACCGAAAGTGGTTCGGATTATCAAATTGTTCGGATTATCAAACATTGCAGCTAAATAGTAGAAAATAGGAGTATTGGATACAAGATATAAAACAAAAGCAATATTTCTGTAAACTCGGTTACTCAATGATTATATTTTTTATTATTTGATTTGTGGGCGTTCGGATTAGCGAACGTTCGGATTACCGAGGTTCGGATTATTGACGCTCTACTGTAATATGTATAAATTGTATTCAACGGTATACATACACATGTGTTAAACAACGCTAATTTGTGAAATATTCGAAAATATTGGTACAATTTAAACTTTAGTGGTATACTAGTAAAATGGGCAGGCCTAATAGGCCTGCGGGCGCCGCGCCGATCTAGGTAGACGCGGGACTATGCTCCTACGTTAGGCGCGAAATGAAAAAATAAAAAAATATCGAAATACTCATTGCATTATTTACAAACAATACTTATAAGTAAACAAGAAAATGTATTATTATACATATCTATTATATCTAAAGAATAAAACATTATAATATCCACAGAATGTCTTTCTTAAATAAAATTATTCCATTATTTTTATAAAAATAATAATAATCCACGCCTTAACATCCCCAAACAGCTTTCGCCACTACAGGGGCATCGGCAGGCCCGAATGATCATTATGCCCGCGTCTGTGGCACGTCTTAAGTTGTCTGGCTTTCAGCATTCGCCGAGGAGTAAAGGAACACCACAGAAAAACCTTTACAGGACGTGACTCGAACCACGCCCCCCATACTAGAGTATTTCATCTGTCATAAATATGAATGAAGAATAATTTTAAATCACCACAATTATAGAAGACACAGAAGAATGAATTAACCTAAACTTTTGTTAGAGATTCAAGAAAATGTTTAGATTAGTTTGCACTCATTGTGGCATATATTTATGATTTCACTCGTTACCTACAAATCCCACTTATATTTTGCTGCTCATAGCTGCATATTGTCCGTAATTTATTTTTCTTCCATAGCTTAACGTTTTGCGAGAAATCAGCATCCTACACCATTTGTTAACAAAGTTTTTGCTGTTATTTATTTATTCAAAGTTCAAGTTCAACAAACAATGCGTAACATTAATGATAAATATTTTATGATCTCTCTATAACACTATGGTCTAAAAGTAACGAATTATTACCAAAAATACGCATTTTAAACTTGAAAAGTCTATTAAATTATGCATGGCGCTGCTGTGCATGCGCTCGGTCTGTCACCGTATTAATCACTTATACAGCGTAGCCACCATTATAAACCCGTGAGAGTCGATTAAGTGGTGTATTTGTTATTAATACCATTTTCTCTTGTGGTACCAGCACTTAGTTTTTTTTTGCAAATTTTGCGTTTACAGTAATAAAGCAGAATACACCATGCAGGCAACTTTTCAGGTAAATAAAAGAGTTTTTTATTGATTGAATATTAGATACTCCATTTCCTTCAAACAAAAATTCAGTACAAATTTACAATTTCGACTACTAGTCCTCAAAACCTCCGTATTGGACACATTTTCAATAAATTAAATATTTGTACTGTCGCGGAATTGTATGTGCGCGATAAATGATTTATTGAATATCAACACACATGCAGCAAGCTATAGTACATATAAAGTATTGATGATATCTTAGTTTACATAACGTTTCTATTACATTTTGGACCAGAATTCTGGTCGCAATAAAATTACCATATTTTTTAATGTACGTCGCTTCCGACTTCGTCTAGTGCTGGTGGTGCCGTGAAGATGTTGGCAAGGGTGGGTAATTATCATCGAAGGCTTAGTAGAGAAGCCATCGAAATTTACAAACATCCTGACAACATCAATCGTGTGGACGGCACTGACATTAGTATGGTCAGGAAATAGAACCCAACGCGGTCGGCTGGAAAAACACATGGGAGCAGCAGCTCCAGATGCGCGCAGTGAGGTGTAAATTTTGGTATATAAGGGAGATTTCTCTGGTAGGTCTTCAGTATTCAGTTAGCTCTGAAGCAACGACCAAATGGTTCGCAAAAAGTCAGAATTAACACATCTTAACACACGTCATAACCCGGAAGCAGTTTATTTTCTAAATGTTTTAATATTATTTAATTATTACTTTAATATCGATTGATTAACTTTTATTAGTGATCTTATAATACCGTATTATTATATGTATATATCTAAGGAGAAAAGGTATTTGTCGGGCAATTCCGTCATACGAAGATCGAAGAAGCAACCGTAGACACAGTGTCTACCGTAACAAGCCACAAGAAAGTGGTTCGGATTATCTATTATTTTTTATTATTTGATTTGTGGGCGTTCGGATTAGCGAACGTTCGGATTACCGAGGTTCGGGTTATTGACGCTCTACTGTAATATGTATAAATTGTATTCAACGGTATACATACACATGTGTTAAACAACGCTAATTTGTGAAATATTCGAAAATATTGGCACAATTTAAACTTTAGTGGTATACTAGTAAAATGTTCAGTTAGCTCTGAAGCAGCGACCAAATGGTTCGCAAAAAGTCAGAATTAACACATCTTAACACACGTCATAACCCGGAAGCAGTTTCTTTTCTAAATGTTTTAATATTATTTAATTATTACTTTAATATCGATTGATTAACTTTTATTAGTGATCTTATAATACCGTATTATTATATGTATATATGTTATATTGTGGGCAATATAATTCCCATGGTTCACTGTATGTTATATTGGGAACCCCAATATAGTTGTTAAGTTAAGTAAATAGGAATAGATTATGTCATCCAAGTGTTGGATTACAACCTCCGCTCTCAGCGTGCCAATTCTAAGAAGCAAGATAAGCATTGCACTGCAGGCTGGGAACGGAGAAGAAGTAGATAAGCCAGACGTTGTACGACTCTGTAACAGTAAGCGTTGAAATAACGAATAAAACTCTTTGTTATAATACAACTGCTTTTTATTAGTCTACAGTCTCATATTCAAATTAAACAATTGCCAATAATATCGGCAATAACATAACTGGCGCAGTCGACTGTAGGTCATCTTCACGGATCAAAATCTCCGGTCGATTTCAATCGTTTGGAAGTGATTAAGAACCAACAGAAACAGTTCACTAGTGTTGTGCGATAACAGTTCGGTACTTACGGCAGCATCAAATTCTGCGGCCGTGTTACGTCACTCATCGTCACCAGCAGTACCAAAATTGTTCGCCGTTGTTGTGCGATAACAGTTCGATACTTACGGCAGCATCAAATTCTGCGGCCGTGTTACGTCACTCATCGTCACCAGCAGTACCAAAATTGTTCGCCGTCTCCAGTGCACTTGAAATTTGTGAAGTGAAAGTTCGCCATAGTGTAAGTGCGACAAATATCAGGGTGATTACGGCAGCATAAAACTCTGCGGCCGTGTCACATCACTCCGTATCGAGTCAACTGGACGCCGTCTCCAGAAAAATCAAATTCTCCAAGAATACACAAGCAACACTATGCAATTGTTTATGTTATTATTGTAAGTAACTTTAAGTGTTAATTTTAAAACTATAGAATTTGGATGAATAGAGCTAGATCGCGTTCGCCGATACCAAGGAATAATCCTATTATCAATATTCCTGATAATAATAATATCAATCCAGAAGCAATACCGAACATGGCTATTCCCATTTCAAGCGTAGAAATAGGAATTATCCCTAAATTTTCTGGGGATTTTAGAGAATTGCCGTTGTTTCTCGAAATAGCGCAAAATTTTTTTATAAGAAACGAAAATAATCCAGCGATTCCAAATGGATTTTTGGTGGACTGCATCAAAAGTAGATTGGAGGGTGAACCGTTACGGGTCATTGCTAGTAGGCGGTTAGTCACTAAAGATGAAGTATTACATGCTCTACGTGAGATGTATTCTGACCCGCGGTCCGAAAACACTCTGGAATTGGACATAACCAATTTTATCCCGAAAACGAATAACGTGATTCAGGTTGGGAACGATATAAGAGAATTAATAGCATTTTATGACACTAAATTAACTATGAATATTATCTATAATGATGCTATGAGAAATGTGAAATCTGGGGTATTTAAACAAATGGCTTTGCAGGCGTTTATAAAATCAATAATGTTAGTACACCCAAAATTAGGTGAGTTCCTTGTAAATAAAAGTCCCTTGGACTTAGATCAGGCCATTACTTTGGCACACAATCATTTAGAATGGTTACATCAATTCGATAAATTTGCTAAACTGAACCGAAATCAGATACCTAGTGGAAATAATATGCAGAGAGTTCCGATAAATATCAAACCTAGTACGTCTCATAGTTTTGTTCCGAGATATGGGCAAACTTCAAGTGCTCCATCAATGCCAAATTATCGCATTCCGCAAAGAGCATCATTCAATCAAGAACCAATACCGACATATAATTTTGTTCCACATCAGAATCAGGCTATAGGATATGACCCTTTACGACAGGGACAATCCTTTCGAAATATTCGAGTTGCACAGGGTGTTCCTTATCAATCAATGTTACCACCTAATTCTCTATCAATTGGTAATCAGGGAAGATCATTTAATAACCCTCAAAACCCGCAACCAATGGACGTCGATCCATCAACTTACAGGACGAGATTGCCTACACAAAGAAATTTTAACGGTGCTAGGCAACCTTTAATGGGCTTTACCAACGGAAAACGAATTTTCCAACAAGATACGGTCGATTTAAATGAGTTGGAAAGCGATGAGAATCATGAAATTTTAAATGAACAAAATTTGTTGAACGATGAGGAAAACAATGAATTTCTTACAGAGGAAAATTTTCACTTGGTACCTTATACAGACCAAGTGACATAACTTTTGACACCATACTGGCTGATTGTACAAAGGGGTTTAATTCAGAGATTGGGGTGGAAAATTTTGATTTGGAATTTTTAAGTGGTGATTATAGTTATGATTATTATAACAACATTGAAACTGAAGAATTTTTGTCGAACGACTTCCCCTTGGAAGAAGTTCATTTAAATAACAATGGCCACAGGCAATTGCCGTTTATTATAATAACCGAATTAGACAACGCACGATTTCTCATTGATACTGGTGCGACGGATAGTACGATAGACCCGGATTTGGCTGAATTGTACTTTACTGAATATTTGGCGTACCATCCTTTTTCAATTAAAACTATGCATGGTCTTACCTATCACAAATTCATTGCACAAACTCCGGCCTTACTTAGCTTCAAGTCAAACGAAAGTAATTTTCGTTGGAATGTTGTTAAATTTTCAGAGAAATTTAAGGGGTTAATAGGATCCACAATGTTAAACAAATTGGATGCACAAATAGACTATAAAAACCAAATGCTTCACTTACCTGGCGTAACAATTCCGCTTCATTATGATGAACCAAAGGCAAATTTACATAACCTGTATGACGCGGGTATTTCGACAATATTGGATAATAATATTCGACAAAAATTGCGGACAAGTCACTTGAATATAGAAGAAAGCACTACCTTGGTTGACTTGATTCATAACTACAAAGACATCTTATATGATGAATCAATTTCCCTTACATTTACTTCTAAAATTCAACATGCTATCAATGTAACAGATGATTTACCGATATACCAGAGACCGTACCGCAAAAGTCCAAAACAAAGAGAAGAAATTAATAAACAAATAAATAAAATGTTACAACAAAATATTATTACACCTAGCGCGAGCCCGTATGCATCTCCTGTATCCCTGGTGTCAAAGAAACCCGATCACTCGGGTATTCCGAAGTTTAGAATGGTAATAGATTATCGAAAACTGAACGAAAAGACCATCGATGATAAATTTCCAATTCCGAATATCACGGACATTTTGGACAAGTTGGGGAGGGCTAATTACTTTAGCACCCTCGATTTAGCTAGTGGCTACCACCAAATTGAAATTGTAGAAAAAGATCGTGATAAAACTGCTTTTTGCACGGAAAGTGGCCAATATGAATTTAGGCGGATGCCATTTGGTCTAAAAAATGCACCGTCAACATTCCAGAGGTGTATGAATTTCATTTTTGCCGATTTACTTGCGGATACTTGTTTGGTGTATCTCGATGATATAATTGTTTATTCAGTTTCCTTACAAGAACACTTTGAAAAATTACGAAAGGTGTTTGATAGATTACGCGAATCAAACTTGAAAATCTCGCTAGATAAGTGCGAATTTTTAAAAAAATCTATTAAATATTTAGGACATATTGTTACGGACAAAGGCGTAATGCCGGATCCAGAGAAAATAACAGCTATAAAAAACTTAAAACTCCCTACTACAACTAAACAAATAAAATCTTTTCTGGGGTTGGTTGGTTATTACAGAAAGTTTATAGAAAATTTTGCTAAACTCACAAAACCACTGACACAGTGCTTAAAAAAGAACGCTAAGATTGATTTGCAAAATAGCGAGTATGTTGACAGTTTTAATACATGCAAAAATGTATTAATTAATCCGCCGCTCTTACAATATCCGGATTTTACGAAGAAATTTCTAATCACTACTGATGCTAGTAATTATGCTATTGGTGCGGTTTTGTCTCAGGGTGAAGTTGGCAGAGATAAACCAATTTGCTATGCTTCGCGAACGCTCAGTGAATCTGAGGTAAAATACAGCACTATCCAGAAAGAATTACTAGCAATAATTTATGCTACCAAAATTTTCCGTCCTTACATCTACGGAAATCAATTTATTCTAATAACCGATCATAAATCACTGGTTTGGCTTCATTCTCTAAAAGAACCTAATGCAAAACTAGAGAGGTGGCGCATAAAGCTAGCCGAATTCGATTATCAGATAAAGTATAAATCCGGAAAACAAAATACTAATGCAGACGCACTCTCCAGATTGGAAATAAACCATAACTCTTGCGGATCAATGGTGGTTAACCAAGATACGGAAAATCAGTCAATTCATTCCAATAAAAATCCTGATAATAGGAATTCTATTCCAATTTCGGAAAGTGCAATTAATACACAAGCAAACCAAATTTTTATAAGCACTCATGGGAGCGAATTGAGCGTTACAAGGGAAGTTAAAAACAAAAAGACAATTTTTACAGTAAAAATAAATGAAAATAATCAATTGCGTGACTTGGTAACGTTTATGAAAACAAATCTACTAGATAGAAAATATTTTATATTTTGTCCTGATGATATTTACAAGTTATTGTGTGGGGTTGTGGTTGAAAATTTCAATAATCGTGTAACTTTCATCAGGTGTATTAAACAAGTAAAAGTAATAGATGATAAAGGAGATCAAGTGGCGATCATTGGAAAGTATCACGAACAAAATAATCATAGAGGGGTAACTGAGGTTTTTAATGAAATCAGAACGTATTACTATTGGCCAAACTATCATAATGATGTCATCAATTACATTAACAAGTGCGATGTTTGTCAAAAAAATAAATATGACCGACATCCGATTCAATCTCAATTACAACTCACGAATAAAGTAACAAAACCAATGGAGCGCATTCATTGCGACGTTTTTAAAATCAAAAAAAAAGTATACCTAACCGTAATAGATGCTTTTAGCAAATTTGCCCAAGTAATTGAAATTTTAAATAAATCGGCAGTAGAGGTCACTAGAGCGTTGATTAAGTTTTTGGCAAATTTCGGTATTCCGGAACAGGTGGTGTTCGACAACGGACAGGAATTTAATAATGCGATAGTGAGGGATTTGCTTAGACTTTATAACATTCAGTGCCATTTCATTACACCTAACAACCCTAAATCAAATGGGGAAATCGAGCGCTTTCATAGTACATTGGTGGAACACGTAAGAGTACTAGGACAAAACGAAGACTTTATGAATCTAAGTACTATTGCTTACAATCATTCTATTAATAATCGAACTAAGAGGAAACCGATTGAGTTGTTTTTTGGTCGTTTTGAGGAAATACTTGGCATTAATGATGAGAATATAACAACAGACCTGATAAATGAATATAAAAATCAGATACAGGAAATAAACACTAAGGTCGCCGAAGTGCAGCAACGAAATAAAGAAAAGTGTATAGCCAAGCTAAATGAAAAGCGAGATAATAAGGAATTGAGGCTGGGTCAAAATGTCTATATCAAGTTCCCAGGCCGTTATTCCAAAACAAATCCCTTGGCTAAGGGTCCATTTCAGATAAAAGAAATTCTTGGTAATAACAAGATAAAAGTAAAAAATAAACAAGCTAAAATTTTTGAATATCACATTGACACTATTAAATCGGTTGTTACAGATTCTGTCCCTTGATAGCTGTATGAGACAAATTTATCATTTGACTGATGTGGAATTTCAGTATATTGAGAGATTGATTTTTATTGTTAGCCCAGTGGATATCAAAATCTAGCAGGATTGTAATAATGTTGTAAAAACAAAACTTATCAAAGGAGTTTATTATCTCGATACCACTGATCACTGAAAATACTTTGTAAAGGATAGAACAATCCAAAATTATATCTTTACTAACCAAATTAATAATTACGATTTTATAGAATATAACATAGAATGTCCAGCATCGCTAACGTAACTCTAAAGGAAATTCACCCGACCTTTGTAAAGAATGAAATGCAAAAAACGAATGATAGACTACAAATGTTA
The DNA here is from genome assembly GCA_963966075.1 of Aphodius sticticus. Classification (NCBI taxonomy): domain Eukaryota; kingdom Metazoa; phylum Arthropoda; class Insecta; order Coleoptera; family Scarabaeidae; genus Aphodius; species Aphodius sticticus. Next base: position 21,592,927 of record OZ014511.1, on the reverse strand, counting down.
AGCTTTTCTCATTCTCATGTATTTCATTCTACGATCGGTTTGTATATCGTGGTTACTATTGTGGTATTGTTGATTGTACTGTATATTGGAAGGAACGCCTTCTCTTATTGCCGTCGTCAAAAATTGACACCAGCGGCTCAGCCTTTTCAAATTATTACTCCGTAATAACTTGACTAAGGGTGGAAGTGTTATATTGTGGGCAATATAATTCCCATGGTTCACTGTATGTTATATTGGGAACCCCAATATAGTTGTTAAGTTAAGTAAATAGGAATAGATTATGTCATCCAAGTGTTGGATTACAACCTCCGCTCTCAGCGTGCCAATTCTAAGAAGCAAGATAAGCATTGCACTGCAGGCTGGGAACGGAGAAGAAGTAGATAAGCCAGACGTTGTACGACTCTGTAACAGTAAGCGTTGAAATAACGAATAAAACTCTTTGTTATAATACAACTGCTTTTTATTAGTCTACAGTCTCATATTCAAATTAAACAATTGCCAATAATATCGGCAATAACATAACTTATATCTAAGGAGAAAAGGTCTTTGTCGGGCAATTCCGTCATACGAAGATCGAAGAAGCAACCGTAGACACAGTGTCTACCGTAACAAGCCACAAGAAAGTGGTTCAGATTATCTATTATTTTTTATTATTTGATTTGTGGGCGTTCGGATTAGCGAACGTTCGGATTACCGAGGTTCGGATTATTGACGCTCTACTGTAATATGTATAAATTGTATTCAACGGTATACATACACATGTCTTAAACAACGCTAATTTGTGAAATATTCGAAAATATTGGTACAATTTAAACTTTAGAGGTATACTAGTAAAATGGGCAGGCCTAATAGGCCTGCGGGCGCCGCGCCGATCTAGGTAGACGCAGGACTATGCTCCTACGTTAGGCGCGAAAAGAAAAAATAAAAAATATCGAAATACTCATTGCATTATTTACAAACAATACTTATAAGTAAACAAGAAAATGTATTATTATACATATCTATTATATCTAAAGAATAAAACATTATAATATCCACAGAATGTCTTTCTTAAATAAAATTATTCCATTATTTTCATAAAAATAATAATAATCCACGCCTTAACATCCCCCAACAGCTTTCGCCACTACAGGGGCATCGGCAGGCCCGAACGATCATTATGCCCGCGTCTGTGGCACGTCTTAAGTTGTCTGGGTTTCAGCATTCGCCGAGGAGTAAAGGAACACCACAGAAAAACCTTTACAGGGCGTGACTCGAACCACGCCCCCCATACTAGAGTATTTCATCTGTCATAAATATGAATGAAGAATAATTTTAAATCACCACAATTATAGAAGACACAGAAGAATGAATTAACTTAAAGTTTTGTTAGAGATTCAAGAAAATGTTTGGATTAGTTTGCACTCATTGTGGCATATATTTATGATTGCACTCGTTACCTACAAATTCCACTTATATTTTGCTGCTCATAGGTGCATTTTCTCAGTAATTTATTTTTCTTCCATAGCTTAACGTTTTGCGAGAAATCAGCATCCTACACCATTTGTTAACAAAGTTTTTGCTGTTATTTATTTATTCAAAGTTCAAGTTCAACAAACAATGCGTAAAATTAATGATAAATATTTTATGATCTCTCTATAACACTATGGTCTAAAAGTAACGAATTACTACCAAAAATACGCATTTTAAACTTGACAAGTCTATTAAATTATGCATGAAGCTGCTGTGCATGCGCTCGGTCTGTCACCGTATTAATCACTTATACAGCGTAGCCACCATTATAAACCCGTGAGGCGATTAAGTGGTGTATTTGTTATTAATACCATTTTCTATATTGGTACCAACACTTAGTTTTTTTGCAAATTTTGCGTTTACAGTAATAATGAAAGCAGAATACACCATGCAGGCAACTTTTCAGGTGAATAAAAGAGTTTTTTATTGATTGAATATTAGATACTCCATTTCCTTCAAACAAAAATTCAGTACAGATTTACAATTTCGACTACAAGTCCTCAAAACCTCCCTATTGGACACATTTTCAATAAATTAAATATTTGTACTGTCGCGGAATTGTATGTGCGCGATAAATGATTTATTGAATATCAGCACACACGCAGCAAGCTATAGTACATATAAAGTATTGATGATATCTTAGTTTACATAACGTATAACGTTTCTATTACATTTTGGACCAGAATTCTGGTCGCAATAAAATTACCATATGTATGTTTTAATGTACGTCGCTTCCGACTTCGTCTAGTGCTGGTGGTGCCGTGAAGATGTTGGCAAGGGTGGGTAATTATCATCGAAGGCTTATTAGAGAAGCCATCGAAATTTACAAACATCCTGACAACATCAATCGTGCGGACGGCACTGACATTAGTATGGTCAGGAAATAGAACCCAACGCGGTCAGCTGGAAAAACACATGGGAGCAGCAGCTCCAGATGTGCGCAGTGAGGTGTAAATTTCGGTATATAAGGGAGATTTCTCTGGTAGGTATTCAGTTAGCTCTGAAGCAGCGACCAAATGGTTCGCGAAAAGTCAGAATTAACACATCTTAACACACGTCATAACCCGGAAGCAGTTTATTTTCTAAATGTTTTAATATTATTTAATTATTACTTTAATATCGATTGATTAACTTTTATTAGTGATCTTATAATACCGTATTATTATATGTATATATCTAAGGAGAAAAGGTATTTGTCGGGCAATTCCGTCATACGAAGATCGAAGAAGCAACCGTAGACACAGTGTCTACCGTAACACTGTGTCTACGGTTGCTTCTTCGATCTTCGTATGACGGAATTGCCGGTCAAATACCTTTTCTCCTTATATATCTCACCGTCGATTAACCAGTTTTCCTGTATATATCGTTTTTTTTTTCGTGAGAAAATATATTAATGCGGATTCCATTTAAAACATTTTGACGTCAAAATAGGAAAGAAACTTATCGCAAATTAAATTTGACATCATCATAAACTATTTGTATTTTGAGAATAAATAAATTTATTTTATTCAAGATTTGTTTAAAATTAATTAGGATAATCTTCTTGTTTCAATACTAAGTAATACTTATATTCTATTCATTACCCGCCTTTCGGACAGCACTAATACTTTAACGGCCACTTTACCGCACGTATTCGATATCGTAAGACAGGCTGCTGTGGTTTTGACTCCGACAAAAGAACCGACTCTGGATGGGTCGATGCGAGAGGCTACAGTTATAGGCGAACCGGGGAGCCCCTCGCCGAACGGGTAATTCTTATCCAACTATGTGTCTTAGTAGAGACTTCTAGCAACTCGCATGTGAGGGAATGTGGACGAATATGAACGAAAGTGGCGTCCAGACTCGCTATTCAGTCTCTCGCCAAGTCTCGCTAAGTCTCGCCGAATGACAACGAGAGTCTGGAAGAGGCATGAGACTACTTGACGATGGTCCCATGAAAATACGCCACTCCACACCGAGGGTGATGGCTTGTACAGGGTGAATCACTAGAGTCGCGATGGTAGATAGATTATCTTTAGAGAAGCAAAAAATATTTAATAGAAAAGTTGTTTGGCATATCATTTTCTTCAAAGAAGAACAAGAAATGTATATTATAACATATTATGATTGCGAATAAAATTGTCTTACCAATTGTATTAGGTGATATTGACGTAAAGCTAATAGTTTTTCCGATATTCCATTTTTTTTATTAACAAGATGGCCGTTTTTGAAAACTAAGTAATAACGGCATTTTTGGAGATATTTTCTTACAACTTTGTCAGAAAATAACTGAAAACAGAATTTCATTTTATTTTGGTAATAAACTATTTTTTGTGTCCTGTTATTTAAAACATGGCCCAAAATCTATTTTAAAAAATTATATTTTATTTACAGTTTGGTACTAAATCTATACGTTTCCTTCAAGTTATAAATCACAATACATATCTTTTTCTTCATTTATTTTAAAATGCATTGCCATCGCGCTTTGTTTTCTTGGGATTCCGTTTTGTAATATAAGATTATAGTAATAATATATTTTTGTGTATGTGTATTTATATATTATGCATTTTATAATTTGTAATATATCTATATATTTGTTTAAAATGTTGTTTTCTCCAAATTATATTTTTAAACAACGTTTTATAGATGTTTTTATAGCGTTTTCTTTTGGTAAAATTTGGGTGCACTAGTTCGAGGCACGTGCAATTTTTCACTAGTGCACGACAAGTGACAGCGATCCCAACAAAACACGCATTGGAGCCACATTGCACTCACCAGCACACGCTCTCGGAGCTCGTGGAGAAAAATGTACATTGAGTTCAGATTTTTCTGCACCGGGTTTCCAACAGAACACGAAACACTGTGAGTGTTGCACTCACTGTTGGTTACCAACAGAACACAAAATTGTGCACTGGTGCGCGCGAGTTTTACCAAAAGAAAAGGCTATTAGTTTTTGTTACACATATATATATATTCTTTACAACATCGCTTAATTGGGAGGCGATAGTGACCAAAGAAATTCGATACGCTGTACAGGGTGTTCCTAGCACGTAGTTAATATTGATATTTTTTAAATGGCTTTCCTTGGGTTTTTTAAATGTAATGTCCTTTATATTATTTTCTAGGTGCATTTACCATTAACTTGTCTTTAATTTGTTTGGTATGACATATACCTATATCTACCCGTTTTCGTGATAAGTGGAATTTAATGAAAATGTGTAATAAAGTACAGGTACCTTAATTATACTGCAATATTACACCCAGTATAATTGTATAATGTTGGTTTAAAAATGTCAGTTTTTTATGAAGATACATTTAAAAAGCATTTTTTTAAGGTTCCATAAATGTAAAAGGTTCATTTTCTTAGCAACCATTTACAACAATATTTGGATGATATGCCGCTGACTATTCCCCGAAACTTAATTTACCATCATGGCGGAGCCCCAGCCTACTTTAGTCTAAACGTAAGACAATATTTGGACAACCGGAAGGCCCACCAAATGGACTGGAAGAGGAGGTCCTATGCTATGATCGCCAAGATCTCCGGATCTAAATAAGGTGTATTTTTACTTTATCATACGCAGTATGTAAAGTATTGTAATCGTGCCAAAAAAATTTTTTGAGATTTTAGCGGAAATATGTCTTTTTGGGCCCCCTGAAAATTTTTGACCAAGGTACAAAAAAATGTCTGTGTGTGTGTGTGTGTGTGTGTGTGTGTGTGTGTGTATGTGTGGATGTGTGTACCCGTTTTTGTGGCGACGATTCCGGAGAAACTACTAAAGGTATCGGGACGAAACTTCATATTTAGAAGTTTCATAACCAAACTTAGAGCTGAAAAGCTTTCTGTTGAAAATGGTCCAAAGGAACTGCAGGTTTAGTCTTAGCATTTTTGAAACATTTTGTAAATAAGCCGCCATTTCTGGAATTTCGTCGAAATAGTTAAATAATAAATTAAAGAAGATGAAATTCTGAATAATTTATCACTATGACATTTTTTGGTACAATCAATAGTTTAGCTGCATGAGCAAATTCTATTTCATCGAGATCGGTAGTACTCCTTTAAAACTAGTAGCCAGGATATGTCAGATTATATGTCAGATATGTTTCTAATGACTGTACGTAGTGTCAAACGCAAATGTTTTGACAACCTACTGTCAATATAAGCTGCGTTCGGATATAGTATACCGTACACTTTTTACACCCAATAGCACGTAAGTGTCATTTGGACAGGTACCCTGTGTCAGCGGAGTACAATATCCGACCACAGCTTTATTCGACATATCTGTCTAGTTCTACTAGTTTTATTTTAATGCAGACATAGCCGATCTCGATTAAATAGAATCTTATGCAGCTAAACTATTAATTTTATATATAGTATGATAAAGTCATGTGCCTGGCCACATCAGATTTTTTTATATTCCGATGTTGTAATTAGTTTTATTTGGTTTCTCGGGGCTACATGTTTCGGAAATCTAAATTCCCGTCTTCAGGCCACGCGTCAAGGCCGCTATTACAATTGGTCATGTGGTAAAATAGGGTTATGAACAGTTCACTTCACAACTGGGATGTAATCTTAACAAATCGGACGGAGCGTCATGTCAAATGTGAATACCAGTGTGACATTTGACATGACGCTCCGTCCGATTTGTTAAGATTAGATCCCAGTTGTGAAGTGAACTGTTCATAACCCTATTTTACCACATGACCAATTGTAATAGCGGCCTTGACGCGTGGCCTGAAGACGGGAATTTAGATTCCCGAAACATGTAGCCCCGAGAAACCAAATAAAACTAATTACAACATCGGAATATACCTTTTTTGATTTCATTATTTAATAAACTCCGGTGGAATGGAACCCTTCATATCCTTATTGTATTTTTTTATTGGATGTTAAGGAACTAGTATACCAGACACCACCTTCGATACAAGAGGCTATGAAGATTATAATAGAAACGTTTTTGGTGACATCAGAGAAAATAAGAGGCACATGTTAAGAAATACTTCGAGATCTTTTACCCATCGGATTAATGTTGGTAGAAGACAAAATGTCTTTTTGAAGTTTTTTTACCACTTTAAACTTAATGTTTATCAAGTTTTAAAAAAAAAGAGTTTATTAAATGTCATTCGTTTTCTCTTAATTATTTGTTTTGTTATTTAATTTTTAGTAAAATATTTTAGGTTTGACTCGAACTTATATTAATTTTCTATATTGAGGCACTTTAATCAAATCCAATCAACTATGGGCAATTCGATGTATTTTCATTCCTTCAACGCATTTTGAGTAATTTTGCTATTTTTTGAATTCAACTAACCTATTATCTTTTCTTCTTACTGTTCTTTTTACAGCCAAATGCATGAAAAAATTAACCAAATTATACAGGGTGTAATATTAAAAAAGCACGTTATTGGTATACTTTATTACACATTTACTTTAAATTCTATATATCACGAAAACGGATAGAAATAGGTACATGCCATACTTATCATAAATGAAAGAAAACTTAATGCAAAATGCAACCAGCAAATAATATACAGCTGTTCTATTTAAAAAACACAAGAAAACTCCATTTGAAGAATATCAAAATTCTGGGAACAGCTTGTATAGCGAATCAAATTTCTTTTGGTACTATCACCTCCCTATTAGTTTCGGTTATTTTGCGACAGAGTTGTAAGAAAATATCTGCAAAAATGTCGTTATTACGAAGTTTTTGAAAAATCCTGGAACGGCAAAATTTTAAATAAAAAATTTAATATCGCAGAAGCTGTTAGCTTTACGTCAATATCAGCTGATACAATTTGTAAGAGAATTTCTCTTCTCTAAAGATAAATACTATATCAACCACCGCGACTCTAGTGAGTCACCCTGTATTAACCTGGGATCACTCGCCAGGCTGCCACTATGGGAGACCTCCCTAATGTTTGTTTCTTTGGTCATCTTTTGGATTCTTGGGACGTACTTTCAAACACTGCTTTGTGCCGAGTCACTGCATGGGTGTTCCAAAAGTTTATACATGTGACTATGATACAATGACTAAAGAGTTTTTGCAGTTAATTGTTGCAGTTTAATGGTCTATTGTAAGAGCATTTTTTGTTGCTACTTCAATGATTATATCCAAAGTGTAGGATGCCGTATTAAACGCCTACAAAAAGTAATGACCGAATACAATATCGCCACCAGTGTCAAGTCCATGTTCTAGAAAATTACGTGCAAAGAACAAGAAGAATATTTGGCTCATCTACCAAGGTATGTATTTAATTCTGCGTCCTTTACTTTAAGTGTACTGTTGGAAAAATATTTAAAAAAATAACGAGTGTGATTTATTTATTTTTCGCTTGATCTTCCAGAAAAGTTAGTAAGACGTTTTAACTAGAATCGATTTCAAATCTTGTGCGTGCGCTAGCACAAATGAGATTTCTCCCAATTAGCAAATCCGTAGAAATAATGGCACGCACATGTAACATGCATTGTTTGACCGCGCTAACTAATTAATATTTCATCTAACGTGACACAGTAAGTCAATGAAAGAGAAATGACACCGCACATAAATGAGTTATTGTTGTTTACAATAACGATTTCTGCGTTCTTACATTTTATGGAGTTACCAACAGGTTACGAAATACACAGTGTGCGCATAAAGTATAGTAACAAAAAAATTGATGACGTCAAAAATCAGACACAATAGGGTATTTGACTATTATTGGAAAATTGGTTTGAGCCCATTGTGCAAAGTAAATGGATATTGTAGAAAAATAGCTTCTTATATCTTTGCAATTGTTTATTAATTTACTATGTGGACATGTTTCGACAGTTTTAAACTGTCATCTTCAGCACATAATAGTCAAATCCGAAGCACAAACGGAACAAGCATCGGGAAAGCCACCGCAAAGACTTGTAGCAATTGGAGGCAAAAATGTTACAGGTTAAAATGTCATTCCAGACAATGTTATCGGTAAAACGGACTAGTCAAAAGTTAAAACAGCAAGCAATTATCTCAAAATCAAATTTCAAATCCGGAGAATGTCGAACAAGTACACATCATTCATGTAGGCGGTTCGAACGAGACAGAGCGACTATGAATGTTGCATAGTCGCTCGTTGTTCATAGTCGCTCATAGTCGCGTAATTATTTCCTCAATACTTCATAAAAATCAGCGTTAAAAATTGAATCACAAAAAGTGCCGCCAAAACGATACTTTCTGTTGTGTGACGTCACTCGATAGTAGATGTCAAATCGGCCCATATGGTCTGTCAGCATCGGCATAGTCGCCGTTTGGTAATTGTGTTGTATGATGTGTCGTTTTCACCATTTCTACATAAAAATGGGTTATAAATGGTGTATAAATCCACAATGCAGAAATACGTCAAGAAAAACTCCAGATAAACTATTTGTAGCTGTTCCGCAAGATTTGAAACTGCGAAGAAAGTGGTTGGCTCGTAGAAATCGAAATCAAATAAGTGTCAATACAAGTGTTTTTTGTTATGAAGGTTACTTCGACATAAGTAAAACTGAGTAGAATAAGTTATCTATCGTATTTTCGAACCAGGTATTATGTGATCTGACAGCTTAAGGTTATGGCTATGCTAACCTACAAAGTTATGCTTACATGGCACTTTAGTGCTATTAGATTCAAACGGGAGAAGCATAAGACCGCATTCGGATAATCCGGTATTGTACCGTGAGAGTGACGCGCTGCATAATCGGCGGACTAACGTCATACGGCGTTTATCTGCATATAATAGAGAGACAGCAGACCCAGGTTATCTGAGCATTGCTCTCCCCATACCCTACCCTGACAAACCGAACGCGCTCTAAGCGTACTAACGAATGACGTCACTGGAGACTCAGCCAATTACAGAGCGGTTTCAATCACGTGATAGGACGTGAATAAAATTCAATTTTAATTTTTGTTTTTAATAGAAATAAAGCATATTTTTTTTTGAAAAGTAATAACAAATAGTTTTCTTAAACTGTAATCTATTAGGATGACTATAATACAAGCCATATTTTTATTTCAGTCAAATACCCTATTGAAGGTCGGAAATTAAAGATACACCAATGTGTATTTTGATAATTAAAGTTCGACGTGCTCCAAAATTTTTGCCAATAGCAAGCTAGTTTTGAGAAGTTATCTTTTCAGACTATACACGTCCACTGTATGGTACAGATTTCCGAAAAAAATTATTCCTCCTGTTTTTTCTTCTCAATTGAATGTTCGTTGACTGTTACAGCCCGCGGCTCTTTAAAGCTTAGGCGTTTCCTTAATCTATTATTTATTAACCTTTCGGGTATTTTTTTGGGACAGCCTATATTATACATTGTGTCTCATATATCCCGTATCTTAAAAATTTCGGAAAATGCGCCGTTTAGTATGTGCAGAACTAAATGAGACATAAAGATGGTGCCTACTTTATAAACAACACCTAGAAAGTAGCTCTCTTAACGTAAATAACCTTTATCTGAAACATTTTTGTTTAATTTTTTTTTAGTCAAAAAGAACCAAAGTTCTGGTAATCTTTCATAAAAAATATCTTTGCCCTAATCAAACCAAATATCTAACATGTGTTAACAAAACCAAAAACATAGACAGCATGCAAAAGTTCACATATTCATTTTTGTTCTAAAATATCTCTTAGACATATATATTTGTTTTGCAATAATAAATGTTGATCTATATTAGTGCAGCCTGCTCATATCAACCTCTGTAGAGCGATTTTCTGTAAATCTTTGAACCTTCCTAAAGTTTTCTCGAATTTGACTTGGCTTGGGAATTTGAAGGACGATATGGACATATTTGCATAAAACCTACAGGCTGTATATAAATGTATATAAATCTGATGTGGCCAGGCACATGACTTTATCATACTATATATAAAATTAATAGTTTAGCTGCATGAGACTCTATTTGAACGAGATCGGCTATGTCTGTATTAAAATAAAACTACTAGAACTATACAGATATGTCGATTAAAGCTGCGTTCGGATATTGTACTCCGTTGACACCGGGTACACCGTCCAAATGACACTTACGTGTTATTGGGTGTTAAAAGTGTAATGCAATATGCGAACGCAGCTTATATTGACAGAAGTTATTGTCAAAACATTAGCGTTTGACACCAAGACTACCTACTGTCATTAGAATCAAAAAATCTGACAAATCCTGGCTACTAGTTTTCATGCAGTACGACCGATCTCGAAGAAATAGAATTTGCTCATGCAGCTAAACTATTGATTGTACCAAAAAATGTCATAGTGATAAATTATTCAGAATTTCCTCATCTTTAATTTATTATTTAACTATTTCGACGAAATTCCAGAAATGGCGTCTTATTTGCAAAATATTTAAAAAATGCTAAGACTAAACCTCTAGTTCCTTTGGACCCTCTTCAACAGAAAGCTTTTCAGCTCTAAGTTTGGTTATAAAACTGCTAAATATGAAGTTTCGTCCCGATACCTTTAGTAGTTTCTCCGAAATCGTCGCCACAAAAAACGGGTACACACACACACACACACACACACACACACACACACACACACACACACACACACACACACACACACACGCACACACACACACACACACAGACATTTTTTGTACCTTGGTCAAAAATGTTCAGGGGACCCAAAAAGACATATTTCCGCTAAAATCTCAAAAAAAAATTTTTTGCGCGATTACAATAGTTTACATACTGCGTATGATAAAGTAAAAAATCTGATGTGGCCAGGCACATGACTTTATCATACTACATATATGTTAATTTTGAACAAGATTGCATGTTTCTTCTTTCGCGAGTGGGTTTTTTGGTGCCGCGTGCGGGTTTGCGTTCTAGGGACATGTTTTATTTGTTTTATTTGCCTCGCATGAGTACCAATATTATGCAATATTATGTTTTTTGTGGCGACGATTCCAGAGAAACTACTAAAGGTATCGGGACGAAACTTCATATTTAGTAGTTTCATGACTAAACTTAGAGCTCAAAAGCATTATGTTGAAAAGGGTCCAAAGGAACTGGAGGTTTAGTCTTAGCATTTTGAAAGATTTTGCAAATAACCCGCCATTTCTGGAATTTCGTCGAAATAGTTAAATAATAAATTAAAGTAGAGGAAATTCTGAATAATTTATGACTATGAAATTTTTTGGTACAATCAATAGTTTAGCTGCATGAGCAAATTCTATTTTATCGAGATCGGTCGTACTGCATTAAAACTAGTAGCCAGGATATGTCAGATATTTTGATTCTAATGACAGTAGGTAGTGTTAAACGCTCTTGTTTTGACAATACCTACTGTCAATAGAAGCTGCGTTCGGATATTGTACACCGTTACATTTTTTACACCAAATAACACGTAAGTGTCATTTGGACGGTGTACCCGGTGTCAACGGAGTACAATATCCGAACGCAGCTTTAATCGACATATCTGTCTAGTTCTACTACTTTTATTTTAATGCAGACATGGCCGATCTCGATCACATAGAATATCATGCAGCTAAACTATTATTTTTATATATAGTATGATAAAGTCATGTGCCTGGCCACATCAGATATTTTTTGCATGATTACAATACTTCATAATACTGCGTACGATAAAGTAAAAAATATATCAATAGCTGCTTTGAAAAATATTGAGAGTGAAAGCAGGAAAAAAATAGTTCTTGCGATTATCTCGGAAAATACTAGTTTCTAGGAGACAATGTTAATCTTTAAAACAGCACTTTGTAGAATTTGAAATAAACTTTGTGCTTCGAATTACTAAGGTAATAAAAATTAAATTTATTTTAATGTTTTAAACAAAATCGCAAAAGTCCCAGTCTACATAATAATAGGGGTTTACTTTTTAATTCAAAATTCGTGTTACAAAGACGGTATAATATAATATATTTATAAAACACATGACGCGTCACGGCATCAGGGGAAACATTTCCTCGTCTCGGCATTAGAACGATGGGTGCTATCTCGGACTAACGGTGATGGGGTATATTGATGTCCTTATTTTGTTGGAGAAGAATTAATATCACCCCCACAAAAATATAGTAGGACAAAAAAGGGCTATTATCACTGTGATTATCTCTGAAAATGTCAATTATACTAACAATATTATACCATCAAAATTATAGCTCTTTAAATTTGCTATCGGAAAGGTATGTATCACATAGTTATGGTTTCCCATTTTCTCAGTTTTTCAAAATTAACGACACGCTATTTGCAGTTTGTTATGTGAGTTAAACTTCTTTCAATAATATCTCTGGTTTTCTCTTCATTCAATCTTCGCTTTCATAGCAAAAACAACGGTGTTAATTATATATAAACATTGCGCTCCTACCTTATTAAGTAATACTTGAACAACTATGTCAGCGAATATTTGACAAACAAAACCAAAAGATTAATATCGCTATTACCGCTTAATGTAAAGACTCCTTAAGAGCGATTGCGGCAACAATTGTTTTATTACTGTGTTTCGATTCGTAATGGCATTAACCTTGGCTCCTCAAAATTTATATTATTTGTCGAATGTGTGTCAACTATTTTTAATAGTTTATGAGTCTTCTGTCTGTGTATGGTCACTCCGATCAAATTTACTTATGGCAAATAGAATTTATAGAAGGACGCTTGCAGAACTAAGTTATATTTATAGGTAGCGCTAATTGCTGATGTTGCAAATTGTGATCACTGATCATCATGACATATAATCACAAGTAGGCTTACTAGTAGGTATTCGCTAAATTACCATATAATTACTGTAGCTTATGTTAAACAATTTTGTTAAGTTATACTTTACTTTATAAAACGTCCTGTAAATTTTCCATTCCGGTTTTTCAATACAAAGTCAATGACACCAAGGATTTGACTTGTCAATTACCTAGAAATTAGCATAAACATTTTGATTTTTAATTAATCATCCGACCACCAAAAAATAAAGGTATGTACATTTATTTTATAGTAGAAACTTGTGGAAATAGCATATATCGGGTAACCCACGTCAAAGGTACGCCTGTTTATTTTTTTATTACTTTATCATACGCAGTATTATAAAGTATTGTAATCGTGCCGAAATAGTATATTATTATACAAGTTTTAAAAGACGTCAAATTGGCGCACGAGTTGTTTTGGGCACGACGAGCGTAGCGAGGAGTGCCCAAATGGAACGAGTGCGCCAATACGTCTTATAAAACGAGTGTAATATACTATTTTTTCTACTTTGCGTCATTAATTTTATATAAATTTAGAAATTGTGGTTACTATATTGCGCTAAATTATAATCTAGGGTATTTCGCGGGTACCACGTGGCAGCACTGTAGTAACTGTCAACTTCGTTAAGGATGAGATCTATGAGATAACATCTTGACAAAATCTAATTGTGAATAAAATTACTCTACTTTAGCCTACAAGTTTGAATAAATATTCAGCGAGGTCTCAACGATGATCATAATGGAGCTTGGGGCAACACTTTTAACCCTACTGTGATAAATATATGAAACTTAACCTAAAAAGTCAACAACTTTAATAGTGGTTTCATTTAAGTATGATAATCAGAATCTTATTGTTTGGAAGTGTTAGAAGTGTTTGGCGGTGACTGATTAGTTACTTCGAAGAACAAGAACTTACTAAAGAATTGTTATAACGCTTAACGTTTAATAGCGGTGTCAACCTAATTCCGCTAGGTAGCCGTTGAGGCTTATACATTTCCACGCACTTATAATTGAAACCAAATTCTAATTTCGGTGAAGTAGTTTATTAGAATAAATTATGCTAAGTTTTAACATCTAACGTTTAATAGCGGTGTCTACCTAATTCCGCTACGTAGCCGTTGCCGCTTATATATTTACAAGCACTTATAATTGAAACCCAATTTTAATTTCGGCAAAGTAGTTTATTAGAATAAATTATACTTAGTAAAATTACATGTGATGGAGGTAATACAAATATGTTGCACACAACCAGAACTAAGACGAAGTCGAAAGCGACGGACAAAAATGAATACGAATTGAGCCGAACAGAATTCGGTCCAAAATGTTACCGAAAACTTATACGTTACATAAACTAAGAAATCCTCTACACTTTAAATGTACTATAGCTTCATACGTATATGCTGATAAACCATTGATTGCGCATATACAGTCTCGTAGCAGTAATTAAAATCATTCATATCTGCGATGTAGGTTTGATCTTCGCATAATACCTTATTAAAGTAAATGTGGTCCTTGAATTATATCTGAAAAAGGGATTTGATGTTTAGTTGAAAAGAATGATAACGATCACTTACCAGAGTCTTAAAACATCACCGAAAACGTTATGCTGGCGTATTTTGATGAACACAGCAAAACTAAGAAAGCCACAACCTTTGGCCATACTATAGCAGGCTACACGCATGTTTAAATATGTATAGTATATTGATATTTCGCAGTTTATGCGATTGCAAGCGATTAAAAAGGGGCAGTGTGTGGTTATGTATTGTACGTTTGACATTTGATATCATTGTGTACCAATCCTGGCAATCTTAGACAAAAATGTTACTGTTTTCGGTGTTACAATGTGTTAATTGTAACACCGAAAACAGTGTTACAATGTGTGCATTGTGAATGCAAAGTAGAAAAAATGTTTTTGAGGTTTTAGCGGAAATATGTCCTATATGTCCCCTCGATATTTTTGACCAAGGTACAAAAAAATGTCTGAACAAAACAACTGGATGAAATTTTAGCGGAAATATGTCCTATATGTCCCTTTAATATTTTTGACCAAGGTACAAAAAAATGTCTGAACAAAAGAACTGGATGGTTACTCTAAGCGTTTTTCAAAGATTTAGCAAATGAGCCGCCATTTCTGTAATTTCGTCAAAATAGTTACCACACACATACACACACACACACACACACACACACACATTTTTTTACCTTGGTCAAAGATGTTCAGAAGCTCAAAAGGTCAGATTTCCGCTAAAATAATTTTGTTTACAATATTGCAATACTATATCATACTACGTATGATAAAGTAAAAAAAAATCTGATGTGGACAGGCACGTGACTTTATCATACCATATATAAAATTAATGGTTTAACTGCATCACTATGCACGCCGGGGTCGTCCACTGTAAGGGAACTTTGCACGACAGTCACCTCTGTCAGAGCGCTGTAGTGTTTACGTCACACACTTTTCAAAACGGAAGAGTTTTGAAAAGTGTGTTACCGTAGTTGATCTGCAGGTATTATAAACTATTAATATGAATGCAGAGGATTTACTTTACTTTTTTAAGTAAATCTTACGTTTCGACCAATGCAAACTCGTAAAAGTAAAAAACCGTATTGGGTAAATCCAATACTAGCTAAAAGACAGTCAATGGGAGAATTCCATCACCTGCATGACAATTAAGAGAACGTCCCTAGATTATTATTGCATGCGCCCTTAGACTTCACTACATATTGAATGCAATAATGCCATCAATCTCCAAAATGTAGAATTTCAAAACAATAATACTTATGGAACGTTTAAGTTGTGACTCTAGGCAGATTAATTTTGTTTTCAAGAGACTTTATTATCAAACATAAAAAAGAAACTTAAATTTATTCTTATTCTTCTATTGGCCGCGAGCGTAATGATGGCAGCTCTATCAGTTGTTGGCGATACTGGTGCACGTGGCGCAAATATTCCTACTAGATGTTACACATTTATCTGTAGTCAAGTGAAGTAGTCAAATAAATTATTACATTCTTTTTGGCAAATTGTAGCCCTTATTGTAGCCCATTTTGATACTTTGGCGCGCTTTCAAAACAAGCGATCGAACATTTGCTGCTGACATATCACCAACAACCGACTATGCGCCTTGCACTACTGCGCAACTGTGTTGGCGGATATCTCCATTTACAACGATTTCTTTTGCAACTTTTGGCCATAGTTTCCGTTGAATATCGCGAGAATGGTACTGTTTGTCCGTCATATTCCATAGTAATGGCTTTTCACAAACCGCACTAATTAATTGCTCATTATCTATATTCATAATGTCAATTTTCAGCACGAACCGTAATGTGTCAAGCGACTACAGGCGATAAATCCCAATTGAGCGGGAGCTGTCGCTTCTCGCCTGTTGTCGCCCATTGTCGCGTTAAGTCGGCTGCTCAAGGTAGCTTGCAATGGACGCGGTTCCGTTGTGATATGTGTATTGGGATCAGTTGCGCTACTACGGACGTAGTAGCGTGATCCTGTAGTCGCGTGTAGTCTCTTCCTCTTCCAGTGGACGAGAAGCCTTACGTGGTATATGTACAATATCCGAACACAGCTTATATTGACAGTAGTTATTGTCAAAACATTAGCATTTGACACTACCTACTGTCATTAGAATCAAAATTCCTGACATATCCTGGCTACTAGTTTTAATGCAGTACAACCGATTTCGATTGTACCAAAAAATTTCATAGTCATAAATTATTCAGAATTTCCTCTCCTTTAATTTATTATTTAACTATTTCGGCGAAATTCCAGAAATGGCGACTTATTTGCAAAATCTTTAAAAAATACTAAGGCACACACACACACACACACACACACACACACACACACACACACACACACACACACACACACACACACAGAAATTTTTTTGTACCTCGGTCAAAAATGTTCAGGGGAACCAAAAAGACATATTTCCGCTAAAACCTCAAAAAAATTTTTTGGCACGATTACAATACTTTACATACTGCGTATGATAAAGTAATAAACGTACATGCCTATAGCGTGGGTCATAATAAACATAAATGAAACGGAGTAGGCGACGCACATCCGGATCAACCAAAAATTATTACCTGCTCTACTTAACCAAATTTTCTTGACCGAAATTTCTCAACGTATCTACCTACCTAACCCTTGTGCGTAAAACTGTCATCAAAAGAAGAAATGTTCCTAATCAGTCTAAAAGCGATATAAAAATATTTTTATTCATATACAATACTACAATTTAGGAATAGACATACATGGGACTAATTTCATTTAAAAGTACAGACAGGTAAATAAGAGTAGGTAACAATAAAATTATAAGCTTTAAGTTGTTCAATTCTAGTTTAATTTCATTTTAGAACATCGGGATCATCCGCTATAAATTCGCCAAAACTACAGAAAAAATCTGACACTTTGATATATCTTTTCTATTCTATTTTATTAAAGTTGGGTATTGAACATAAAAACTGCTTATCAAAAACGCCTGGTTTTTACCCACATAAAATGCTTTTCCAGCAGACCCTGGATTAAATTACCCACTTATGTTGCAATTACATTACTTAAATTGCAATTTTATCTGCTCGATCACACATGAATGTTTAGTGAGGTCCTAAAAAACAAATTGAGTAATTTAGGAGACATCACAATGCCTTTTACACATTTTAATTTATGTCTCTACCGTTTAGCTGACGTATAGTAACCACTAATATCACGTGGACTTGTCACAAATTCAATACTTGAGCTAACCTGCAATATTAGTTTACTACTACTTGTAGTACAAAAACATTACAGAAAATACATCCGTTGATAAATTTCTTCAATCCCTTTCGTAGGTTTGTCATTTTGAGTTTTATACAACTTTTGTTTTCTGTAGATACCCCAAAATCGTTGGGTTTTTAATTAATATTAATAAATGCTTCTGTTAATAAATTCTTGTTACGCAGGACTTGTTATGATGCCCCCGCAGACGATGCAGTGTTACAGAAAAGATAATTTTACTTTTACTTTTACTGCTACTATGCAATGAATTTGATACATGGTAACGGTTGTAAACGAAACATAAGTGTACTTGCATATTCGTTGTGTTACGTACATTGTAGTTATATATGTTATTCCTTTTCATTTTGTGGAATTGTCCCAAGTGTTACTGACCACCAATTTAACATATTCTCAAATAACTATTTAAAAGCTACTATTTTACCACTGTAGCAATATATCACCGCCATAAAAATATTACAGAATATGGGCCATGTTTATCCATGCCATCGATGTTTTTATTTTTAAACATGCGTTTAATCGATGTTGACATCGATGTTTTGCTAACATTGTCGTAAAATAACAGCAAGTATGAGATATAGGCTCGGGGGTTTATGTTGCGCCGACAAAGGGTTGCTGCTGTTTTGTTTTTAATTATGTTTAGGTTAGTGATTTTTTTTACTTTACTCAGCAAAATCAAAAACTACTTAGTTGTGCCAGGGCTACAGTTGTGTAAAGGTGTAAATTTTGGTGCTACAGTTAGCTTGGGTGTACCCTTTATGTAAGTAAAAAAGAAAAAGTAAGAAAACAGTAAATGTAAACATTCTATACACATGTGCTTTGTAAGATGCCGCTTAAAAGTTTAAATATATTTTATGTTGCAGAATAAATATGCAACCTAAGAGACAAAAAAGACTAGGTCTGTTTTAATTCTTTTTTCTATTAATTCTCATTTTCTGTCGATAATTGGAAAATAAAACAAAGCTACCACAGCTACACTAAAATAAGCTCAATAAGCAGAAGTTATTATTATGTATTTAAAATTATATAAAAATGCCGTCTGCTGAAAATATAGATGTTCTCAAACATCGATGTTTTGTCGTGTTTTGTCGTGTTGATGTTTTTATACCATCGATAGTTGGTATCGATGGTAACATCGATGGTCAACATCGATATTTTGCATCGATGTCCCATCACTACTTTGTGTTATGGAAACACCACAATGTAATTGCTAAATTTACTGAAAATTAGATTATTTTTGAGAATTTCCGAAAATTGGACGGTGCCATGGAAAATACTTTTTGTAAATCAAATTGATGTGTACCAATTTGTGTGTACTTATACGCCAAGTGTCATCATTTTCAGTGCTACAGTGTTTGTAGTCATGATAGGAAGGCGCACGTTTTATCATGATAGCGGTTTAAGAATTATGGTAAATATCTCAAATCAGCATTATTTACCGACAAATAAATTTGTTCAAATGTAAGTCTGTTTAATCCCTGGTAACTTTAGGGTGCCATGAAGCAAATATGATTTATAGCAACACACATTATTGCATTTTTACTTTAATTTTGATATTCACGTACTGAATCTAAGTGTGTTTTGCTGTATTGTATGCGTATTGTTGTAGGCAAACTGACCTGATTGTGATTGTCTTGATATCACCACAAATAGAACACGTATGACAATTAGCGTTGTTCTTATTTATATAGAAAGATATAATTTCTGCAGGACCCTATCAACTTTTTCTCTATAGCCATTCTTGATTTCTGTGAGATTTGTGATTGATCAAAAAAGTTCAATTCAATAACATTAAAAACATGTTTTTGTTGTCTTTGACTACAATAAATTTACATACCACAGTTATTAGCTTAATCTAAAAAAAAAATAAATTAACTATTAAGTCTAGATATCAGAGCATTTCACATATTTCTAAGTGTGTATATTTGTAAAATTTGTTAAATAATCTAAGTTGTCATTATCCAGGCCAACAGAGAACAAAATCATCAACCTCAATCGGAGAGCAGATATTTCTAATTTTGTTCTATTATTAATGGAAAAAAATGCATTTTCACCTTTTTTTAGTAAAAAAAGCATATACCAGAAACAGTAATCATTTGTTAAATTTTGTTGATAATTGTATGGAAAGTAAGTATAGATATAAAGGACGACATTGTTCTGTAGAAAGAAATGAAACCAACCTGATGACCATATTTAAATAATGTATATATTTTTTGGGGTTTTAAAAATATATCTGAAGCTAGGTAATTTAACAATTATATTAGGTAGGTTCCTTTTTGAAAATATGAATTTATCAATTACAACAGAACGTCCCATTTCAGATTTTTTTGCGCATTGACCAGTATCTTACACAGTGGTTCTGGATCTGTTTACACGAGCAATATAGCTAACTCTTCTTTTGTCCTTGTGGCTAACTAATATTATTCAGGTACAAACGCAAAAAATAGAAACATCAAACGTCAAACTGCAAATAAGCGCGGTTGTGCTTAATTTAACCATAGCGTCTTAACGATTGTGCAGTTTGTTAGTTATTAAACACTAAATTGATTTAAAATTAGTCTGAAATAATAATTTATTAGATGATTTCACAGATAATTCACCCAAAAAAATCACATGCGGCTAAACAAAAGAAAAAATGTGTAATAGTGTGATGGGGCGGACACCCTTCTCAATATTTACTATTATACTTTAATCAACTCTAAACTGAAGGGGGGTAACTCGCCTCAAGCGACGCTTGGTCCGCCATTTTCAATCACAGGTACTAACTGATTTAAACAAATTAATCTTACGGTAGCGTGAATTAATTATCTCTCTCTTACGGAGGCATCAAAGAGTTCTTTCTCTGAGACTTTGTCAGAGACGTTTGAACTCACTAATTATTAATCACCATATGCAGGGCTAAATACTTTACTATAAAAGGGACAGGTTTATATTATTCTAAAATGAATATGCCCAAGAAAACCACAATAAAATCTATTAACAAAAATATATACAACAATGCAGAACTGCTTACATGGAATTTGAATATGTTAATCCTAAACAAAAATATTCTTTGGCAGAGATGGACAAATCAGCAAGTACAGACAACAAATAAATACCTTAATATTTCGGTGAGCACAAGAAACACGAGACAGCACAGTTTCTATAACTTGGCCCCCATTGGGGCCCTACGCTTGGGCGCGCGTTTTGACGCACGACCGTCTACCTTCAAAGCCCGATGCAAAAGAGGCTGTTTGCTTGTCTCTTTACCAGTTCCTCAAGCTTTTCGCGCCAAAAGCTTGCGTGGTAACCCTGACGCGACTGCAGCGCCACTCCGAGCGTCTATTAAATACCAACTCAACACAAAACATGGATGTTTGAATTCAAACATCCATCCAAACCCGCGCGCAAAACCTCGACTTATCACATGCCTTCCACGTTAAGATAAATAATTATTTGACCAATTATTTATCCCTAAACAAAACTAAATAAACAAATTGCTGACTGTACCATCTCCCCTTACAAAACAATTCTCTTAATTGCTAATTACAATGTTTGACATGCAAGTTTTTCTTCTTGTACATTTTTTATTTCCTGAAATAAAAACACAGATATGACCCAATAAAAACCCAAAAGAATTCGGCCTTGGTCCAGGAGTCCGGCGGTGTTGATTTGACTTCGGTTCTCCAAACCAAGCGAATGTCCTCATTCCCGGGCCATTGGTCATATGAAACAAAAGAAAAACAACATTGAAGCAGTATCATAGCAGTCCGATTACATCATAACTTACATTATCTTTTATCCATCTTCAAATACAGCCGCAATCGTGAAATGACTCGGCGTCCACCCTCGCCTCGGTTTTTTTTTCCGTCCATCTTCCCTCCTAGCGTCATCGGCGGTCCTTTAATCTCCAGCGACGTCCAACGTTCCTCGAAAGCTATCGTATACCTCGTAGATGACCTACACGACGTGTGGATGTTGTCCAGCGACACTTAGGCCCTGGTGAAACATCCCTTTGCGTTGTCCGTGTAGTCATTTTTCTTCTAACACCATCGACGTACAAAGTACAGGAATTCTGTCAACTGTCACTTTGTAGTTTTTTGACCCTACGTCTCTCTGGACGCTTTTTTCGGTCACACCATTTTTTGAAGCGCACTGGGCTTCGCTTGCTGTAGATTACAACCCTTTGTAAATCTACCGGCACTAATTTCGACGTACAAAGTGCAGTATATTTGCCTGCAAATTTGTAATTTTTCCTTGCCCCTTTTGCGACACGCGCGGGCTGCGTTTTCCATCACTAGACGATTTTCGATTCCGGGAACGGGACGACGGCACGCTTCTCATGTAGACCTCACCGCATGACCTCGGGAATTCCTGGATGGGCCAAACTACCTGCGCTCGTGGGGGTCTTCAATACACGTCCGCGTGGCCGGATATAGGGAACATCTGCCTCTTCGGAATAGCTGCTTATACCTACTTGGTCGTTGAATTTCCCTTACAAAACAATACTCTGCAACTTCCCTTAATAACTGCTTTATTTTAACTTAAAAATACAGTTGCGAGTATACCCCTTAATTTTAATTAATTATTAATTAATTACCGCGTGTGTGTGTTTCGTGCTTCTCCGCTCAGAGCCACCATTTTAAAAAAATGCTTACATAAAAACTCAACTTGTTTCAATCTTTCAATTCAATTCAATTTCCTCAAAATTTAGCAAACAAAGTACTCAGGCTTTGTTTCTATCCTATCCTTACTTTCACTAAATCGACCTGTGACGGTTCGATTTTTTTTTCTGTTTATTGTTTACTGTTGCCATCTCTACCTGCCATCTTTTTTTTACTCAATAAAAAAAAATTCCTCAGAATTCAATTTCAAACTACCTGTTCTGCATATTGTTATAAATCACAACTCAAGCCCTATCTAACACAATCTGGTTCAAACTTTCTCCAACGAACGGTCTCGAGAATTAAGACATTTCTTTCAAAAACAATTCCAACACTCAAAAGAAATTATACTGCAAATATTTAATTATTATGCTGCCACCAGCAGTACATTTCCTACTCAAATTCACGACTATATATCGACATTTATCACACAAAATGTCCACTTCTAAAGCGCAAACAAAATTCTTGGAATGCCACGCGCAATATCCACAAGGGCGCCTAAGCTAGCCCTTACACCACTTTCTCTAAAGGGTCGTTTGCCTAACTTTGCTTTTAACCATAGTCTACAATGCATTCTTTAAAATGCGTCACCCAATTTTCTTCTAAAATTCACAAACAAATCTAACTAGAGTGCTTTCTTCATAATCTACTCAAATAATCACTTGAAATGTCTTAAATTATCCCACCGCTGCCACCAAAAATGTGATGGGGCGGACACCCTTCTCAATATTTACTATTATACTTTAATCAACTCTAAACTGAAGGGGGGTAACTCGCCTCAAGCGACGCTTGGTCCGCCATTTTCAATCACAGGTACTAACTGATTTAAACAAATTAATCTTACGGTAGCGTGAATTAATTATCTCTCTCTTACGGAGGCATCAAAGAGTTCTTTCTCTGAGACTTTGTCAGAGACGTTTGAACTCACTAATTATTAATCACCATATGCAGGGCTAAATACTTTACTATAAAAGGGACAGGTTTATATTATTCTAAAATGAATATGCCCAAGAAAACCACAATAAAATCTATTAACAAAAATATATACAACAATGCAGAACTGCTTACATGGAATTTGAATATGTTAATCCTAAACAAAAATATTCTTTGGCAGAGATGGACAAATCAGCAAGTACAGACAACAAATAAATACCTTAATATTTCGGTGAGCACAAGAAACACGAGACAGCACAGTTTCTATAACTTGGCCCCCATTGGGGCCCTACGCTTGGGCGCGCGTTTTGACGCACGACCGTCTACCTTCAAAGCCCGATGCAAAAGAGGCTGTTTGCTTGTCTCTTTACCAGTTCCTCAAGCTTTTCGCGCCAAAAGCTTGCGTGGTAACCCTGACGCGACTGCAGCGCCACTCCGAGCGTCTATTAAATACCAACTCAACACAAAACATGGATGTTTGAATTCAAACATCCATCCAAACCCGCGCGCAAAACCTCGACTTATCACAATAGTTGTAAAACAGGCTTTAAAGAAAACATGTCAACTTGAATATTTTTCATTAAGTGTGATCGGAATACTGATAAATTGGGGATTACGATCAATAAAATAAAGAAATCTGATATGGCCAGGCACATGACTTTATCATACTATACGTCAGTGTCAAGCGCTAATGATCTGACAATACTGTCAATAGAATCAAAATATATCTGTCAAATCCTGGAAAACTAGTTTTAATGCAGATACGAGCGATCTCAATCAAATAGAATGTTCGATGTGTACAGTAGGGTTAGCGCCGGTTCGAATAAAACTCCTAACGCTTCACTATATATACATACAAAGAGCGTTGAGCGACCAACAGAGTCAACTGCTACGAACAAAACTTCTTTCAGCTCTAAGATTAGTCATGAAACTACTAAATATGAAGTTTCGATACCTTTAGTAGTTTCTCCGGAATCGTTGTCACAATAAACGGGTACATTTAGATATTAACAATCCAAAAGCAAAATGTTGGGAATTCATAACTGTAGGGTTGCACCGTGCTTGAGAATCTGACCAAGCACATTGATTTCTAGACAGGGTGTCCAACTGTCCACTTTTTAATTGCAAAGGCGTATGGTAGGTACCCAGGAAAAAAATGTTAATGTGCTGAAAAAAATAATCAAACAGTTAAAGTTTACAAAATTTATTGAACATTAAGCTAAAATAACAGCAACAATAATAATAGTACATATACTAACAAAAGCACTAATAAAACAAAAAAAAATAAATTGACTTGGCTTTGTACCAGACAACGTGAGAAACTGACCCAGCTGCGTAATTTCTCCACAGGGATTCTTGAACTTAGACCACCAAAACCTCCAAAACATCACATTACTTTTTCTGGTATAGAAACTGTTTTTTACTTTATCATATGCAGTATGTAAAGTATTGTAATCGGGCCAAAAAAATTTTTTGAGATTTTAGCGGAAATATGTCTGTTTGGGTCCCCTGAACATTTTTGACCAAGGTACAAAAAAATGTCTGTGTGTGTGTGTGTACCCGTTTTTTTGTGACGACGATTCCGGAGAAACTACTAAAGGTATCGGGACGAAACTTCATATTTAGAAGTTTCATAACCAAACTTAGAGCTGAAAAGCTTTCTGTTGAAAAGGATCCAAAGGAACTGGAGGTTTAGTCTTAGCATTTTTGAAAAATTTTGCAATTTCGTCCAAATAGTTAAATAACAAATTAAAGATGAGGAAATTCTGAATAATTTATGACTATGACATTTTTTGGTACAATCAATGGTATAGTTGCATGAGCAAATTCTATTTCATCGAGATCGGTCGTACTGCATTTAGTAGCCAGGATATGTCAGAAATTATGATTCTAATGACAGTAGGTAATGTCAGGCTAATGTTTTGACATGATTTTGACAACACCTACTGTCAATATAAGCTGCGTTCGGATATTGTACACCGTCACTTTTTACACCCAATAACACGTAAGTGTCATTTGAACGGTGTACCCGGTGTCAACGGTGTACAATATCCGAACGCAGCTTAATCGACATAATATCTGTCTAGTTCATGTCTAGTTCTACTAGTTTTAGTTTAATGCAGACATAGGCGATCTCGATCAAATAGAATCTCATGCAGCTAAATTATTAATTTTATATATTGTATGATAAAGTCATGTGCCTGGCCACATGAGATTTTTTTTTTAAATTGTATGGGCAGGTGATCTTGATGAATTTATGTATGTCCTGAAAGAATCATAAATATCGGTCAAAGATTACAAAAGTTATTTAACGTTAATTTTTATCAAAATGTGTGTTGTTCACAGAGTTTTGAAATGTCATAACTTTTAAGGAGTTTTAAAGAGAAATGATATTTTAATTCTACCTTATTAAGTCATGTTTGGTTTGTTGGGTTGTTTGACTTTACGGCCACTCTGCATAATAAGTATAAAATAACATATTAAGAACTCATACTTGCTGATGTAAAAGAAGAAAAAGGTAAGTAACATATCAAAATTTGTTACAAAATTGTACATACTACCGTATGTGTTTTATGAACAACTTTAAGAAATTGGCGAAATAAAAATGTCAACTCTTGAAAAATTTTGTTTAGTGAAATAAATAAGTTAAAGGAATTACAAATTAAATTTTAGTTCATTTCAAAACGTGAACTTTTAATTTAAATTTAATAATTAAATATGGATGGTGTTTAACCAGTCATATTAAATAATCGCCACCTTCCGAACTTGGATGAACTTATGAACGATGATATAATTTTCCATAAAGGAAAAAGAATAAACAGTTATGCATTTCAAATCAAATTGCAATGATCACTCTGAACTGATTCTTCCGCCTCTTTACAACAAATTGTGCACAATTCATATTATACCTAGGTACTACTAGAAAGCTCTATTTGTTTATATCTGCAAGAGTAACACAACAGCGCGTAAGTAATGCTGTCCCCTTCTACCTCCGCCTCGTCAAGTCTACCACCAAAATGCAAGCCGGCATTTTAAATTCACACTTAGTTCACAAAAAGTACAATCTTGCGATCTGCCGGCACCAGAAACTCACTAACCACCGCAAAATCGACACATAACACTCAAACAAACCATAACTAGGTTAATAATAGTAATATTCCGTACCTGTTATAAAATAAGTTGTTTTCAAAAAGAAGAAGATGCCGCCAAATTCAAAAGACATCCCGATCGATCAAATAGATAGATTTGAGCATTTGAAGCTACCATCCGATATCGGAACCGATTATACTTTCAAGAGGAAATGGGTCTGGTTCAACATCATTGGATTTATAATACTGCATATTTGTTGCTTGTATGGAATTCGCAGGATGTCCCTTTGTAATTTCTGGACACTGCTATGGGGTAAGTTTGATATTATGTTATTACTTTTTGTTATTTGTTATTAGTTATGTAAATAAGTTATTATTATTGCTGTTGTCGATATGTTCGTTAGTTTAAGAGACAAAAACCCAAGCATATCTGTTTTTATTTATACCTGATCTTGCAAATTTATACATTACACATTAAATAATTTCTGAAATATTAAATTGTTTGTAAAAAAAATATAACATACGTAAACGTTAAGGAATTTTTGTTACATTTGTAACCGTAGAATTTATATTTTTGTGGTGCTAATGACTACGTCAACTTTTTTAAACAAATATTTCCTTCTAAAGATATCTGGCTATTCTTTTTTAAAGAAAATTGATAATAGTTATGTAATTTATGTTATACTCTATAAGTTTAACAATTGCCTCTAATTACGACACTAAGCGTATATTTTGATTCGAAATCAGACACGTCATTGAGCCTAATTCAGACAGTGATCCTAAATCTCAGACACTTGTAATACATTATTCCGACAAATATAAACATTCAAGTAAATATTCAGTGTTTTAAATATTGTTAAATAAGATTTATTAAGAAATGTTAAACATTTATTATTTGTTTTACCATTTTTAATGAAATACACTATAAAATAAGTCTTTAGTCTTCTTCAGTCTGTCCTCTCTACCTCATCTGTATTTTAATGTTTCTTGCACCTGGAATTTTTAGCGTTCTCTTTTTCTTGGCGCAGCTTTTTATTCTGTTCCTTTTTCGCTTCCTTTCTTATTTCTCTAGAATGATTTTCTTTTGTGCTTTCTTCTTTTTTTTATTAACAAATATTCTCTCCAAATATCAGAGATAGTGTTACAGAAGAACAGTTTATTTTTACCTTATTTGGGTGTTTCAGGCCAGATTTTTTTTATGGAGATTGGTTCAACTGTTCAATCAAACAAATCTCAATCTCCGCTGCTAGTGTTAAATTATTCAGTCTTTTTCATCATCTCCTATGATGCCTGTCGATATTTATGGCGGAATTAGGGACTATTGAAGATCGTAATTCCGACACCCTGTAATAATTAGGGATTATTGATGTCCGTAATCCGACACTCGTGTCGGAATTTGGACAAAGTGCATACAATTAATTGTAATATAGCAAACGATGTGTTATTTTCTTGTGTAAGAGCAGCAATAGAGCCATACGTATTACTTCTAACCATGTACACAATTCCGACACAAATGTCTGATTTACGTACGTGCTATATTTACATGTACCTAATTCCGACACCCCCAAATTTGTAAATAAGGGTGGGTAAAAGGGTAGTACACCGTATTATTATGAAAATATAAAGCATTTTTAGTCAGCCTAAATAGATATCATTAGAATTTTCTTAATTACTGTTATTCTGTAGCGATGTAAAAAGAAGTCGAATTGCAGTTACCGTATAAGGAAAAAAATAAACTTGTAGCATAAAACTCAATTATCAAGATGAGTCTAGGTTATATTCTGACTGTTAGAACATTGGTAGAATACAAAACGATTGTGGGTTGATAAGTGTAATGTCAAATCAACAAACCGGATGTCTTAAAATAAAGTTCAATGTTGTAGTTTTCTTATTTTATCCAACTAAACAGAAATATGTCGGCATTTAGGACAGTGTCTGAATTTGGAACGTTTACCTTTCAACGGACCGAAGTTAAAGTAACATCAAACAAAACTTCGTAACTATGTATACAGGGTTATTGGAAACTAAACGTATTCCTCTAAAAACGTTATAGTAGACGCCATTTGCAAGCTATTTGAACCCAAATGCATGATCCAAAAGTATTCGAGATATTTTAATTCTGTGAAGACTAATAACCGGACAAACAAATAATAATTAATATTTTCGCAGCTTTTTACAATTTGAATCCACCTTTTTCTGTTTCCTTTTGTATTATGGAAATGAGAAAATTATATCTATTCACAGGCCGACATAAAACTGTAGCAAAAGCCGTAAATAAATGTGTAGTTAAGTAGTTAGGTATCTGTAGGGTTGTTCTATCACATACTGGATGAATTATTACTCTAGTTTGTTGGGTATATTTGTCAGAAATTGTCTTACAACTTTGTCAAATAATAACCAAATCCAATAGGTAGATGCTGGTATCCAAACACATTCGATAAACTATACAGGCTGTTCCTAAACGCAGTAATCTTTTTTCGTACTCAAATGGCTTCTACTTGAGTTTTTGTTATGGCACCTTGTATATTATTTGTTAGTAGCAATGCTCATTTAGTTGTTTTGAATATCTTATATCAACTGAATATCTACTTTCTTTGGACACTATCATTAACGTATTGGGTTTAGTTATGATCCGACAAAGTTGTAAGACAATACTACAAAAATGACGACAATTGCATATCTCAGAGACTATTAACTTTGTAATAGTTCAACCTGATACAAATGGAATTACCATCGTTTTGGTATTTATAATATGGTATATTACAGCGTATATCGTTAAATGAAGTAAATTTTAGAGGCATGTTTAAACCTAACAATTTTTCATTATAGAAAATCATGTTTTTTCAATTTTTTTCAAAACCTATTACCTAGAATAAATCTAATAGCACCCTAGGAATGTTCAGACGAGAGGTAAACAATGTAATATTAGATTTAATTAAAATATTAAGAAAACACTTTACGAAGCCAAATTTCACAAAATATATGAATGGGGAAATAATTGTTCATTGAAAAATAAGAATGCTCGTGTTGATACCCAAGTAATACAGTACTAGTACTAGTAATATAGTAATATAGAAAATTTCAAACTAAAATAATTTACGATAACCGGAGACACAACCAATCTGCTGATACCTGATTTTCAAAACATCGTTTTCGGTGCCAGAAATATCTCAGACCCCGTTTATTCGAACAAAATCAAACAAAACAGAATAAAAAATAAATAATATGGGAAGACTTTATTGAAAAATGATATGTACATCTTAATGTCTTGTCAATCATGTTCACACGCTCACATCTTCGGCAGGTTCACAAATATTTAAATGAGATTGTCAGGAAATATAATTCAAACATAGGAATATAGCAAAAATGTAATTGAAAAACCGATTATTTTTTCTTGACTTAAACGAATCGTATAATAAACTTGCTACTATTGAAATTCCAAAGATTCAAAATAATAAAGCTAATGCGAATTAATTCGGTTTATTAAAAATGATAATGATGTTGTCATTTTTAATGGTCTTAATCTTAGGTAATTCTTAATCTGCTTTACCTTATGTAATTTGTATACTAAACGATCAAAAATAAAAAAATTTAAAGATAAATTCACCAATATAAACAGTTATATGTAATCATTAATTAATTATTTTAATTTTATTTTAGCTGGAGCTGTTACAGTCGGATCGGGTGAAGGCGTAACTATTGGTGCTCATAGGTTGTATGCTCATAAAGGATTCAAGGCTCGATTCCTTTTGCGACTTGGGCTTATGATTCTCCAAACAATTGCAGGCCAGGTTAGTGAAAATGTACTTTTTGTAATATTTTACGGTTCTTCGATTCAACCTTGTTTGTTTTCTTACAGTGTCGTAGCATGCAAGTTCTTGAATATGATTCAGCTATTATGTTCTGTAACTTATGATCCTTCGAGGTTAATATGTATTGCTTTTCTCTGACCTCATGAACATTTTACATTGACAATGTTAACAAATTTAATAAATTAGCATTGTCATGCATATTTATATAGTTAAGTAATAGTTATATAGTTAATATGCAGACTACCGAAAGAGAAGCATGTGCTGATAAAAAATACCCGTGGGTGAGCATAGATTTAACACTTCTTTCTATCGTTGTTAATAATATTATACAGTGAACGGCAAACGAATGCAATTAATTTATTAAACTTGACTTTCTAAACTTCTTTGTTCCTATTTTCCGCTTATAAGAATTAAACTAAATTGAATCTAGCAGATGTGTCTTCATACTTACCACTCTTTTTCATATTTCTTAAATATCAGTTCAATATCGAAAATGGGAAAGTAATGGGTTAACAATAACTGGTGAATAAGTGGTTAGACAGTAAAGTTAATACAATAAAGCAAGATGTTTCACGAAACTGATCCATTAAAAGCTTTTGTTCTATGTTTTATGTAGGAAAATAAAATTTTGCGAGAGAACGAAAAGTCTTTGCGATTTTGGTGTCCTATCGGTAAATGTTTCCATGGACCTTTGGATACGTTTAATCGGTAAGAGGAATTGTGGTTTGTTTTTTAATTATTCATTGCCTGAACTCTTTAAATTTTAATTGCTCAATTTAGATACCGGGCGATCTCCGTTGACACCGGGTACACCGTCTAAATGACACTTACGTGTTATTGGGTGTAAAAAGTGTAACGGTGTACAATATCCGAACGCAGCCTATATTGACAGAAGTTATTGTCAAAACATTAGCGTTTGACACTACCTACTGTCATTAGAATAAAAAAATCTGACAAATCCTGGCTACTAGTTTTAAAGCAGTACAACCGATCTCGATATAGAATTTGCTCATGCAGCTAAACTATTGATTGTACCAAAAAATGTCATAGTCATAAATTATTTAGAACTTCCTCTTCTTTAATTTATTATGCAACTATTTCGACGAAATTCCAGAAATGGCGGCTTATTTGCAAAATCTTTCAGAAATGCTAAGACTGAACCTCCAGTTCCTTTGGACCCCTTTCAACAGAAAGCTTTTCAGCTCTAAGTTTGGTTATTAAACTTCTAAATACGAAGTTTAGTCCCTATACCTTTAGTAGTTTCTCCGGAATCGTCGCCACAAAAACGGGTAGACACACACACACACACACACACATCCACACTCACACCCACAAGACATTTTTTTGTACCTTGGTCAAAAATGTTCAGGGGACCCAAGAAGACATATTTCCGCTAAAATCTTTTTGGCACGATTACAATACTTTACATACTGCTTATGATAAAGTAAAAACTTTTATGTCCTACATGATCATAAAGTGACATTTTACATCTTAGTTACCGGGACAAAAACAGCTACTTTTCGCACCCTAGGGCCGAAAGGGATTCTTTATGCGCCCTAGGGCATAAAGGATTGACAATTAATTGTCTATATTGTCACTCAACTCCGAATTGTTTGTTTGGTTATTCAACTCCGTAGATACGCCGTCACTTGATAACGTCAAAATATTTATTAATATTATTTAAACGGAGGAACAAAACCATTGTAGGACATAAAATTTTGTCTGTACCTCGGGCATTACTTGATGTTTATACACTCGGGCGCGCGTAATCCAAAGTGATGTTTTTGGTTAAATTTTAAGAAACCCTCTGGAATAAGTATGGAACTTGGGCAGCTTCTGAAGTATTCTGTTACAATGCCACATCAATTCTCAACATTTTGTTTGTTGGTGCATTCCAATATTTGAGTTTTTGTAGTGGATTTGCTATTTCAAATGCGGTTAAACTTTGCAGCAAACGGTACTTGATGTTTTTAATACCAGTAATGATTTAACTTAAGGTAATGACCACACACAGAGAAATTGTTGTCTAATCTTAAGAAAATTACATTCTTAACATAATTTGTTTTAAAACAACACATTTTTGTAATAAGAATATTTCCTTAATATAAAACAACCAAAATATGTGCTTTAAGAAAACGATTGTTTTGATTTAAGAAAGTCGTTGTTTTGAAAGTAATGTAAACGGCGCCGATAGATGGAGCTTTAGTTTCGTGTTTAGGGTCTCCTAGAGGGTACCTATATAACCGCATATATGTCTATGCAGCATCAGTGATTGTGTTATTATACCGTCAGTGTACCTGACGTACAAATGTCCAACAGCTCTAGTATTGATGGAAAAGGGATTAAGGATGGACGCCGGGTACCGTCTCCAGTTGGAAAATAACAATACTCTCCTTTGGATGTCTTAATTGCATTCCATTTAAATATTAATGCTTTCATAATAACATAGTTCATATTAAAAAGAAGTAGGTGAATGTTTATCCAAGAATGTGAGCTGATTAATCAAACTACCCAACCTTTTAATTTAAAAGAACAAATTCATAAGTCAAAAAAGTATTGTATCCATTTAAAATTCTACAATCTTAAAGTAAGACAACCGGTCAAAACAACGGTTTTCTACAATGAACAATATATATTATTGCGTATATATAGAACAACCGTTGTTTTGGATTAACTAATGTTGCTTTGAATTGAGACAACGTTTCGTTGTGTGCAGAAATCAACAAATAAACGTTATAAACAGTTATCGTGTACACAGACAGACGGACATTTGTGCCAAGCTCAATATACCCTCAACACATTAAAAGTGGGGGGTATAAAAACAACATTTTGGTTCTGCCTGTAGTAAACGGTAACATATCTTTTTCCAATGTTTGAAGCATAAACATAATCTTGTGAAATTTATTTACAGTGAACACAAAATTAACAGAAAATGTTAAATTGCACATTTTTTAGCATTTTTTTATAAATTTATGACAAACAATTTAAGTGGTTTTTATTATGTGCTATGTATGTTTATAGCGGGTGTATCAAACCAACCGCGCCACTCTTTGTTCGTGGTTGAATGACTTCATACAGGTTCAGAAAAAATAGCATAATATAAGCCTTCCAGGAGAATTTAATGATCGTAGTTACGATTTCCGGAATATACCGGAAGTAGGCATAACGAAACTCAGGATCACAATTTTAAATGAAATCCTTGTGCGTTTGTGCTATCATTGATTGGATACGTATTTTAAAAAGGAGCAACGTTTGTTGGAAACTTTTTCTTCATTTGTTTGTCAAGTCATTTGGTTTAAGAAATAACACCTCACCCAGACTCACCCTAGCATGTTTCCTGGTTATATGACGTCATAGAGGTTTGGGAAGCCAAAAACTGGCATGACAAGCCTACCACAAAAATTTCAACCGGGTCAAACCTCAAAGAAATCGGGCACTCGCGATCAGGTTCAAATAGTGTTTAGGGTTTATTTCGTAAATGATAATTTTTGGTATACCTATCCAATGTTACCACAAACGGGCTAGATTCTGGTTTGAAAATTTTGAGAGTTTTACATGACAACCGATTCAATTTTAAACGTTTAAAAGTTATTTCATATAAAATAACAAGGTTGATATCCACTCGGCAGTGAACATGACAGTATTTTAGTTGAAAACTTCTGATCGAGGTGATTGAGAAGATCCTGATTCCAAGTTTTTAGATACATAAGAATAGTAACATCGAAATCTTCTAACGGGTCAGTTCTGTGAGACAACCTGTAGTATGGTTACTTTTGGCATGTCTATCATCTCATGGATGAGGTTTGGTTCAGTTTAACGTTGCGAATTTCAGAGTGAGCTCGCCTAACACTGGTGATCGTAGCACCTGAAGGGAAATCCACTTATTACTTAGCAAAGAAGTATAGCTATCTTTTATATGTTTCAAACGGCAAATAAGTTTCATTGTCCCATTGCTTGTTGGTAATTACAAAAAGAGAACATCCTGAGTGCGTATGAATGAGACAAATATCATTGTGCTGAGTGAGACACCAAATTGGCGTTATTGTCTTCAAAATAAATGCTCGTTAAGAAATTTAGGTTTAATGACTAGACTGAATACTGTCCGTTACATAATGGTCATCTTTAATGATTATCTTCGCGTCAATGAAAGTGTTACGTAGCCGTCGGTTGTTCCAGTTCAAGGTCACCTGTCCAATCTGAACTTTCTTTGCAACGTTTGCGCATTCTTGCTCTAGAAGGCTCGCAATTATTTTCGGAGAAAGCATTGATTAACGCTGTTGCAATGTTATTACGTAATTGTTATTTTTTTGCTTAGTTACTCAATAATTTGTTAGTTCTTTTTTTTCGGAATGTTATCTTATAAAGTAGGCACAGAACAATCGGTAGTTGTGTTGATAATATAAATCTTTTCGATAACCCGATATGTATGCTTCCTATTTAAAGTAAACTGGCTGTAACAATTATAATGTTGACTTTGCGGAAAACTTTTCCTTCGGACATAAATCTTTACCCAAAACATCTACTGCCGTGTGCTAACTTTTTATTCAACAAATAGTTCGTTTTAATTGATTTTTTTTAATTAACAATTTTAAATAACATACTGTTTGCAAAAAAAACAACTCCAATCGAAGGATGAAGAAATTCTACAAAACTAAAAAACGAAAACTATACGAACCATTTTTTTTATTGAATAGTATATTTGTTACATTCAAATATGTTATTTAGGGCCAGTAATCAGCGTTCAAAGCCCATGCGGAAATGGCACGTTTAATTAAAAAAACTGCCCTGTAGTATTATCTATTACACATTTGATATCATAGTACGGAGACTTCTGCGATAAAAAACATTTGTAATTTCTTTGATTGATTTTGCAAAATATCTACCCATTATACTAGTTTACGTGGTCTTCATGACCAGTATCAAATAAATTTAATACGTCACATTTTAAAGATATTTTATAAAATATAAAAAATATTGGAAATGGTGAAAACATACAAAAACAAAACCATTACTGATTTTGTCTTTTCTATGCACCATGTCGTCTTCACATCTCAAGATGGAAAATTTTAAATTAACATAATCTACATACAGGTTGACCCATTTGAATGAATACCTTAAAATATAATTGAGTGTATGGCTGCACCAAGAAAATGCTTTATACAAAAAGTTTTTATCAACTTCTGGATTGAACCGGAAGTACCAGAACATATGTGAGGTGTCATATAGCTCTGTTAAAAGGAAAACACTTATTTTAAGTAAAGCTTCTTACGGGACGCTGTGAAAGCGGTTGCTAAGGAAACAAAGGTTGCTAAGATAAGCGTCCATCGGCCACTCGCCAAGCGCTTTAATTAAGAAAAACAAAACGGACACTCACCTAGGATGCCGAACCTTTTCAGCGAAGGCATAGGCATTACCATTTGGTAATTAGAAGTGCTAGAGATGTGTAATTTTGTATGTGTACAATGTGTAAAATAGAATCAACCCACTACAAGACTATGTCCTAAATATATTATTTATACACATTTTGCATGTTACGTCACGAGCTATCAACTTAATATTTTAAAACGCAATGCGAAAACTATAGAATACCGGAAATCTTTCTAAACATCGAGAATAGACTCTAAACTCTAAAGAAGTTTCTGATTTTTATTTTTTTTACTGAAAACACAGATAACACTAACAATAGTACATTAACAAATTAAGTTGTCAAAATGTGTTGTCAATAAGAATATTAACTTAAGAACAAACGTAAAAAATATATAATATTAAAATTGAGATAAAATATTTAAGCTTAATATGTGAGCATTACATTAATTTTAACACAACTATTTCTTATGACATTCTACATAAATTGTGAAAACTGATAATTTTGAGCAAATTTAACAATTTCTTGTTTTGCAGCCAACTTGTATGTTAAATCAATATTCTGACTAAAGCAGTGGCGTTCGTCTATCTGGCAATACACTGTATTTTTGATTACAGGTTAGGTTATCGTACAGTAGGTTAACTAAAAGAAGTAACATATAAAACTTATTTGGTTTTAAAAGTATTTTTCATGATATTGGACACGACCTACCTTCTTTAACAACCAGATATAAATCAACATTTGCATGTGAAAATGATTATATTTAATTAGTAAAATACAGGTGAATATATTATTAACAAATACGATGAAAGTTTAAGTGTAATTATTTATTAAACAATTAAATCAGAATTTATTTCAGCCTTTAGAAATATCTCTTTTGGAAAAATCGAACCATAGGCCACCCTTGTTTACAAATAAAACGAATTTTGGATCTAACTCAAATGGAAGCTTCGTTCTTCCGTTGAGTTTAATTTCAAAGTTTCGCACTATGTCAACGATGGCCACCTTTAACATTATCTGTGCCAATTTCATACCTAAAAATTTAGATAAATGCAAAGAGGAATCATTAAATTTCAAATATTTACCAATACAAACTCGTTTTCCATATCCAAATGGCATATAGGTTCCATTTATGATACTTCCTCTGTTCTTTTCCGAGAACCTTTCTGGTCTGAAAGTATCGGGATCTTCGAAAAATTTCGGATTTCTGTGTAGTTTATACACATCCACAGCTACAGCCATTCCCGGCTCAAGAGATATGATCGCTTGGTTCTTGTTAACACGTGGAAACTCGTAGTAACCAGTGCATTGTTTCATAGTTATTGCCACAGGTGGGTACATCCGTAGGGTTTCTTAAAAAGATAAATTAAAATTCATCAGAACAGCACAACTTATTAAGATTTACCAGATATCACACATTCGAGGTACTGCATTTCTTGCATGGCATCATTTGTCAGGATTTCTCCGTGATTAGACAGTACCATATTGATTTCCTCTCTTAGTTTTTCCTGTATATCCAGGTTCTTTGCCAATTCGAGCAAAACCAAACTTCCAGCTATTGATATGTTTGGGTCCGAGAAGAAACCGAAGGCATTGGCGAGAACATCATCATCTGTAAAATCGTCACTTTTGGCCTTCATCAGAATATCCAAGTAGTCTCCAGGATTGATATTGTTGTCTTTCCTATGCTTCAATGCGGTGGCAATTGTTTGTCTTAGATAATCGGCAGAATCATCAGGTATAAATCTACAAACAAAAACCTATACATACCTGCAGATTTGCAGAAGAACATTACCGACTTGATATTGAACAATTTTGCGAGTTTTGGAAACAAAAACATGCACATGATTTTTATTCCTGTGAACCCATTTGGCTCCATCACTTGTTGGCCAAATTTCCTAAAAAAGGCGTTGTCGTCTTCGAAAGAATATCCTTCGACACCAAATGCTGCTAACGCTGATGCATCTGCTACATATCTAGCCATCAGATCTCTTCCTTCGCATGTTTGGAGCTTTTCTATATATGTATTCATTTTATCTGTTGCTTTAACCATGAACGGAGTTAATTGCTTCATCTACGATAATAGAATACGTTACATAATATAAACGACGTACACAGTATAATCAAATTTTCTTCAGAAATTGCTAGTGTTTTAAACAATATATCAAAATACCCACTGATTTTATTTTCTGATTTTATGCGAAAGATTGCCTATCTTAAAACATCCAGGATGTTACAGATCATTACGTGAACATTGATATTTAGATTAATCCTTAAAAATAAAAAAAAAACTGATGTACAAAATATTTTACTTTTTAGTGAGTTTGCACGAAAACTGTTATACAGTGAGCGTAAACTATGGCAGCAAGAGAATATTTCTGAGATGGTTTGTTATCTTAAAAGGACCTTAAATACGGCGATTTTCAATTATTAAAAGTCAATTTTTGACCGTCAATTGTTACTGACTTATGACGTCATGGATACTTTTTTTAAATAGCAACCCCATTATTATCTAACTGATTTTAGTAGAGCTTTTAATTGTTTAAATGAAACCGGAAGCACATTACGGCCTTACATAAAAATATTGAGGAGAGGATCATTGAAAATTGTAAAATATTGACAACCCTAGCTAGAGAACATGAATTTTGTGAATGAATATGAAATCGCTTTTGAGTAGCATTTTTTCCCTGTAAAGAAATCCGGGTCCAAAAGTTTTTCATTCCGTAACGTTTTAGAAAAAAACTGGGGTCAAAATGTAAAAAAAAATTGCAAATTTCTACATAGAAAGCACAAAAATAAACTTTTTCCTGAAATACTGAAAGTTTGTTCACAAATGTTTTTGAAACATTTACAGCGATTCTTTAACGGTGTGCGTGCGTTAGCATAAAAGAAACAATAAAAAATACGCAATAACCTTCAAGCTAGCATTCGAATTCAGCGCAAAAAAAGTTAATCAGAAACGCCTTTTTTTATATGGCACATATTACGAAACTGATAGTATCGGAGCTAATTAATAGAAGCGTAATTTTCAGCAAAATATTAAGTACTGTTCGTTTCATTTAAGTTGAACGGTTTGGAGAGGGGCATAAATTTACAGGTGGTAACTAACTACACGCGGCCGCTGGCAGACTCCTCAATAGTTTCGGGGTCATAAGTTTCTATAAAATCCCCAATTGCCGTTATATAACCTCCACACTAGACGTCAAGTCAATTATTGACCAATCACAGCGCGGTAATTCTGAATAATTAACAACTGTCGACCTGTCGCTTAAAAAACTTCATCACCGTCCGTACCAATCTAGTGCATCATTTTCCAACTGTTTTTCTCCGATCAAAATGGCCAACGCCGAAAAATTTGCCCACCTTTTCCACCTTTAAATAATTGTTTCTTATGATTTCCTTTTGTGCTTAAAACCTGAATTTTTGCTATTTTTTGTCTCTAAAGTTGACACAGATAGTGTTTTTATAAAATAATTTAGTGTATATTATTTATTATATTATTAGCCCTGTAAAATTAGAATAAAAAAGCTGCAATCTTCGGAAAAAGTCCAAGCCAGCTGAGTTTTTGTATACACCTTAGGTTGGGCATTTCAAATAACTGGAAAAAGGTGCCATCGATATTGTGTCTGCGTGGCCAGTTATTCACTGTCAAAGATGACCGAATTGAGTTTTTTAACAATAACTTGATTTGTATTGTTCAGTCGACAATGAGCGCTATTAGAACATTTCTGAATCTTTTAATTCTCTACGACTTTATCATACTATATATAAAATTAATAGTTTAGCTGCATGAGATTCTATTTGATTGATATCGATCGTGTCTGCATTAAAATAAGACTAGTTAGCCAGGATTTGACAGATATTTGGATACTATTGACAGTAGGTATTGTCAAAACATCAGCGCTTGACACTACCTACTGTCATTAGAATGAAAATATCTGTCAAATCCTGGCTAACT
Organism: Aphodius sticticus; assembly: GCA_963966075.1. Taxonomy (NCBI): domain Eukaryota; kingdom Metazoa; phylum Arthropoda; class Insecta; order Coleoptera; family Scarabaeidae; genus Aphodius; species Aphodius sticticus. Next base: position 21,553,157 of record OZ014511.1, on the reverse strand, counting down.
AGTTTTGTATTAATGCAGAGACGACCGATCTCGATCAAATAGAATTTGCTCATGCAGCTAAACCATTAATTTTACAAAAAAAGTCATAGACATAAATTATTCAGAATTTCCTCTACTTTAATTTATTATTTAACTATTTTGCCGAAATTACAGAAATGGCGGCTTATTTGCAAAATCGTTAAAAAATGCTAAGAGCAAACAGCCAGTTCCTTTGGGCCCTTTTGAACAAAAAGCTTTTCAGCTCTTAGTTTGGTCATCAAACTTCTAAGTGTGAAGTTTCGTCCCGATACCTTTTCGTAGTTTCTCCGGAAGTTGGAATTTCCAAGTTGTAAGTCGAGAAAACCTCAGAGAAACAACGTATTTATGTGCAAATTTATATGAAAAATATCATGCAGTTAAAAGTTGACCATTTCCATATGTCCATATACTGGTTAAGTGTCTTATGTGATACTCACCTTACTTTTTTGTGGCAATGCACATGTAACTATGTATTCAAGTGTATGCTAGTAAATTATAGTAGTTATGGAAAAATCCCAAAGAAAACAAGGGAGGTATTTATATCAAAACCCTTTTTTTCTTCTGAAAAACATATATCGAAAACGAGCAACTTTTGACTACATGTTTTTTGCATTTTTTATCAAAAAATATGCTCCATTAAATTCTCCTGTAAATTTTCGGACTCAGAAGATGACACCCTGTATACAATGTGTGTCGTGTTTTTCTTACGTGTAAGATGATGCTAATCAGCCGTATCCGCAAAGAACTGTTACTGGTACGAAAAAAATACATATCATTTTTTGTAAATAATTAAAAAATCTAGCAATTTTATGCCATCTTTCACTCTCGCCCAACCATAGGAAGGAAGATATTAACAAAAAAGCGATTTGGAAAGATAAGCAAAATCGTGTATGTGACATTAGCTTGGTCTGACGTATTGGTCGTATTGGTCTGACGACAAGGTTATATTAAGATTGATGGATCTTTTAATTTTCTACAACAAATTCATCTTCTTCGTACGAGTAACCGTTTTTACGTTCATTGGCTGACAAGCGTCAACAACAAGTAGCAACAAACACATTATACATATTATACAGGGAACAAGCCGCGTCTTTGGTCATATTTTCTGATTAAAAAAAAAACAGTATACATGTAGTCAAAAGTTGGCGGATTTTGACAGACGTTCTTCAGAAGAAAAAAGTGTTTTAAATGAATTTGTGTAGTTTTTTCAAAACTATTATCCTTTGTTAGCGTACATTTGATACATAGCTACAAGAATTTTGTTGCATTTTAGCTAAAAAAACAAGGTACATACATAAGACAGGGTACATACATAAGACACTTCTTAACCATCTGATAGACCTATCTCGGAAATGGTAAAGTTTTAACTGCATGCAATTGTTTTTCTTATTATAAAATATGTTCCTCTGTCATGTTTTCGGAAAGGTTTACCCAGCACAAACTCTTTGTTTCTCTTACCTGCTTTTAATGTTTTTCTACACCTATAACTTGAAAACGCCAACTCGTAGTGGAACTATGTAAGACTTTTTTTTGTAGAGATATAAAAGATTTAGAGATTTCCTAATAAAACTCATGTCGTCTGATCAACAGAAAACCAGATATTGTTAAAAAGAAACTCAATTCGGTCATCTCTGACCATGAATAACTCGCAACGCAGACACACTATCGGTGGAAACTTTCTACAATTTATTTGTGATGCCCAACCAAAGGTGTATATAAAAATTCAGCTGGGTTGGAACAATTCCGAAGTGAAATGCTAATTTCACAGGGCAACCGTCAATGAGACGTTTTGCCATAAAAAGTCATCACGAGGTAGGTACATTAAACTCAAGATCAAGCCATCTGCAGACCATGGGATACACTTGATGGGGAGATGAGAATGTCTATTTAAACCACATTTTCTGGAAAGACGGTCGAAACTTGAAACTACGTATCTTCTTACATACGCCTTACAACACAATCATTCAGGCCAATTCTGTACAGCGTTACGTAGCAAGTGGTTAATATTTCTTAGCAATGTTGTTCAAATATAAAATGTTATTCTGTAACATATCCACTGGTTAAAGAGTTTTCCACCAGTTGAGTGCCGAACTGAGTGACTACGAACTACGTAGTAGGGTGTATCGAAAAAACGCTTTTTTCGAAATCCAAAATTTCAAGTTGATAAAAAGTTGTCCCTGGACCAGGGTTACCACCTTTTTGTAATTGTTCACGAGAACAGTAATGGGTGAAAATATTATGTCATATCCAATATGTCCACATCATACTGCCACATAAAATACAATCAAATAATAAGACAAAATATACTTGAAATATAACAAACAACAAATACTATACACACTTAACTAAATATGTAAAAATAACAGTTTGCTGTGGTAATATCACACAAAAATTACATTTAGGTATATTCTCAAAAACTACCATGTAAACCGAAATTTCGCTAGCGAAATTTCGACCTAACATAATGTGCAGAATGCTTTAAACTTCGACTTTTTGGAGCCAACTTTTGGTGGTCAATGGTGAATTTTGTATCTTGCTTAACTTTTTAGGTGGCGCAATTCAATATTGCTGTAATTAAGGTAAGATATAGTAGGTTGGAAAAAATGTAAAATATTAAATCTTACCGAAACGTTTAAAACATTTGTAGGTTAGGTTAGGTAGCAGAATTTCATCCTACACAGATAGAAAACTTTGTTTAATTCGAATAAAGACGCATTGACTCAAAGGAATCTGGTGTTTCAATAGAGGCAAAGAAATATTTATTTACGGATAAAAACGCATTTGTTTGAAATACATATTTGCTTGGTAGAAAGAGCGTTTATTTGTGTCAAACAACTTATGTTTTTAGTTAAAATTTACACCTTGTATATTATAACGAACGAGAATTATGTAGTTCAAATAATTATGATGGTGTTGAGTGAAAGAATTACAATTTTTTAAATTGACGAAATTGTTGGTTGAGTTAAATGCGATATTTTAAGGTTGCGATAAATGGTTATTTGATTATAGAAATTATTGACTAGAGCTTTTCGAAGGGTGCAATAGAGCAAAATCTCCACTTGTCACCGCCTTTTGGGATGTCGCATATCCTCGACCAGGGGTGTGCTCTATACCGCCGATCACACGGCCCTTTTAACAATTTAGTCAGACGCATGACATCAACTGAGCGGTAGGCTTTCACCAGTCTACTATTTATACTCAAGATAAGGCCAAACTGCGAGGAGAGCGTTTACAGCGCCATCTAACAATACAGTTGGATGAGGTATTCACACTAAAAGTATATTCCTTTGAATCAAAATATGATTACTTTGGCGGAAGTAAACCTATTTTTAAGCCAAAGCAAAAATATTTCTTTGAAGGAAATAAATCTCTTTTGTATACAAATATAATTATTTGAACCAAACTTAGATTTCTTTGGTCTAAAGAAACGACTTTTTATATCAAAGCAACAATATTACTTTAAAGAAAAGTAATTTTTGTTTGACTCCAAATAAATTTATTTGACTTAAATAAATATTATAAATATATTAATCTCTAAAAGCAAATAAACTAGAGTATTCAATGAAGTAAATATTGTTGGCGTCAAAGAAATATATTTTGATCCAAGAGAATATATTTCTTAAAAACAAGTAATCTTTTCTATCTGTGTACACGAGGACAAATGGTATCACGCCGAGGACACGAAGACAAATGATTCGTACGAGGACAATCCTCGTGAAACGAGGACAGGTGGCAACCCAGCTATGGATCAACAACAAACCACAAAAAAAAATTGGCCCGATTGAAAAGGTCTCCCGTAGGATGATTAAAGTCTATAACTTCCTTTAAAACATAGAATTTTTTTCATGAAAGGCTAAGTGATTTTCTTTTTCAAATAGAAAGAGTTTAATATTAAGGTGTGAAATTATCGTATACAAAAATATATTATAATGCAACATTTAGAGCGCCTGCAGTCTACTTAAATACGATATGACTTTTAGAAAAATGAAGATATTCCTATAATTTAAAAAATGTGCTTAAATATTGATAAAAATTAATTTGTCATTAAATATTATACTGTGTGCGTACCTATGTGGCCTTTGAAAATGCAAAATCGCTTAATCTTTTATTAAAAAAATATAGAAAAATTCAAATTTGTAGAGAAAATCATAAACTTTAAGCTTTTTTTGTGGTATATGTGGGTCCTTAGGAACAACTTTTTATCAACTTGAAATTTTAAATTTTGAAAGAAAAGAGACGTTTTTTCGTTACAACCTACTACGTAGCAGCAGGTGCTGCTAAACACTCTTCAAGTCTTTAACGTTAAAATAAAAACGAATGTTTGGTTTATGGTATATGCATCGTAAATAAACAAGTGGTAAATGAAATAGAAGATTTACATGAAAGGTGATTGATTTTGTTTTTACTATTAAATAAGTATGATATTTTGATTTAATTTATATTTTTACCTAGAAGGCATCCTTGGATACCTATAGTAGTAAAAAAAAGTAAAAAAAAGGTATTGTCAAATACAATTTTGCATCCGTCGACTATTAAAACAAGTTTGTTAAATTTACGAACTGAACAGTGGGAAGATTATCACAGTTAAATTGTTAAAGAATTAAATTAGGATTCAGTAAACGAGAAAACCTTTAAAACTTTTAACCACAAGTAGTAGAATGTAACCAATTGGCGAATTAATTATCCCTTTCAATTGAAACTTGTGGTTATATCCGAATAACCTAACCTCAAAATTCAGAAATGCATTCACACTCGAGTCTCTGAAGAATAAGAATTATTCATTTTACGCGATTTTACTGAGATTTCGCTTCTGTGGACTTTTGCACATATTTAATTTTTGCGTAAATTGTTTCTACAATTTTTCGACGTTACTGGCTTCCGTAACCGGAGTTGAGTGCGTCGCATAAGAACTTTATTTTTGTGAATTAAATTACCAATGACGGCATAAATATGACTTTTGTGTAATTCTACACTCGCAAATACTCCTATTGATTATTAATTTGCGTATTTTTAACTTCTTTGTACACACCACATCGAAGGGTAATGATATGGTACTGATCAGCTGATTGAATGTTTTGTACTGAATGCGCATGACCATCAACAGTTAACCACTGTTGTTAAACTTAACAAGTGGTTATTCTTCCAATATAGAATACGAAATCTTATTAAAGTCGTTAACTAAGTCGTTAACGAAAGTCGGTAACGTAGTTGCTACGTAGCAACTTGCTACGTAACAACAGCGTTACAGAATTGGCCTAGCAATGATACTATTAGAATTTTGACAGTAATAGTTCTTAACCGAACGAGCTGCTGATAAAATTGAACTGAAGTCGCGAATAACACACAAAACAATGGAAAACAGGTACCCATGTTTGTTTATGGTTTGTTTACCTGGTACCTAACCTAACGGGATTTCAAAGTGCGCGCGATAGCTTAAATTTGCCCGGTGTAAAACCGTCTGGGGTCCAGGTGTCATCCTAGTAACACGTTTGAAAAGTTCCTCCTAGTTATTAAATGGACTATGGTAAATAAAATAATAGATAGAACAATTGGAAAAAATATGAATTTGTGGTTTATACAAGAAAATCCGTAGGTTCTGAACGTTTATCCATATATCCGAGCAGACCATGCAAAATCCGTAGGGTTGGCATCACTGGTTGGAATTATTGGTTATACGCTTGGTTATGTCATGACATTGGGAACTTATTTAAATTTGAAATTCAGCATTGCGAACTTAAGTTTCTAACAAAACAAAATAATTTTCAAACGTGCGAAACGACAGGCAAGCGATTTCTTATTAGTTATTACAAACTAAATAAAGGTAGTTTCTAACCATTTGAGTCCCAAATACGGTAACTTGAAACTTGACCGGTCAAGCGTGGACGCCAGAACGATAAAAAAGTTCATAAAACTTCAAATACAATGCAACTTTTAATTCATTTATGTTGTGGGCATGTTGTTTACCAATTGATGTTCCACACGATTCATCGTATCCTAAATAATCTACGTTAACATGTAATAGAACTCAGTGCTATTTACTATAACCCTATCCCACTCGTACGTAATGGAGACAAATGCGAATTATTAATTATTATTATTATACGTACAACATGGGTTATCATATGGTTTCACAAAGGTTATTCATCGGGACGGTTGTGCTTGTCCGCCCCCGCAGATAATCAATAAATATCGCTTAGCTTTTAAGGATGTTATGTACCTACTTACTGTAATATAAAAAGGTTATGTTTGGTTATGTCCGCGTTTTTGACGTTTATAGCCGGTAGCCAATGGCGACACGAATCAAACTGCACTGGAATGTTGGGGCTCGTTCACTAAAATCGCTCGCGTTTTGGAAAATTTAGAAGCAAAAACGCCTGAGAGGCCGTTTTGCGTCGATTTCGAAAACTCACGCAACGTAGAATGGTCCTTACGCTTCGCGCGACCTCGAAAAAGCTTCTCCAAATTTTGCATAAGCAATTACGAAGTCACTTTTTCGCAGGTGAAATGGTGAAAAAAAATCGGTGAATTGAGTTTACTAAAATATAGACAAGGCCCATAAACCTAAAGGGCCGATTCCATGGTCATGCATGCATGACGAGCATTCGATGCTATCATGCATGCATAACCGTGGATTGCGTTGCATGAGACAGTTTTTCATACAAAATTTGCATGAACAGCATGCGTGTCACGCATGCTTTACCGGATGAACTTCTAGATTGACAGGTAGTATCAAAGTAATTCAATGTTGCCTTCTTTTACCTCTGTATTATTTTGCATAATTAACATCGGTGGAGTTTTTTTTATATAATTATTTAGACCGACCAAATGAGCCTCCATAGAAAAATTCAGATTGTTACTAATTTAGAAGGTACCTTAGCTGCTGAAAATAAGCTACCCATTTTAACCCTTGATTCTTTCCATTTTTGTCCGGTCAGAAAAAACGGACTCTTAGCTGCTATTTCATCCACTTCCTCATCAACAGTAAAACTGTTCTTCCAGAAAAACTGTACATCTCTATTCAAAACATTTTGAATATCCTCGATATCGGTTAGTAGAAGGCCAGGTGTCCTCAAGTTGTAAAATCCAATATACGGAACATCTTTATATTGACTAAAAAATAACGATTATAATAAATATTATTTTATGTCCTACATGATCATAAAGTGATATTTTACATCTTAGTTACCGGGACGAAGACAGCTACTTTTTGCACCCTAGGGCGATAAAGATTCTTTATGCACCCTAGGGCATAAAGGGTTGCCATGGTTATATGGCAAATATATCAAATATTTAGGCGATTTCGCGTGGCTAAACGGTTCGATTTGGTTCCGGTTGGCGGTAGGATGTGGTTAACAGAACGGTTCTAAATCGTCATCATTTTTGACCGCTTTTTTAACCGCTCGACGGAAAATTATCCGGTTCGATTCATAGGTTAGGTGCCCCACTTACTGTTAAATATGACAGTAATGACATACGCAGTGGTCTATCGCGCATTCCGCCAACTACATACCTATCCATTTTACCGGCATTTTACAACTTATAACCTAAAAATGACAACCCAAACGAACCGATATTTCAAACCGTCTTGCCAGGCAGGTTCAAGATTTTGACGGACCGAATCGAACCAACTGCAACCGTTACGTCATCAATCGCCATGTGAAAATGGTTGGTTCAAATCGGTAGTCGAACCGCAACCGAACAGTTCCACGTGAAATCGCCTTTTGTCATTCAAATTGTAAATTTTAAATCGTCAATGTCAATTATTGGCGATTAAGGTTATAAGTTTGACAATTAATTGTCTGTATTGTCACTCATCAATGTCAATTATTGGCGATTAAGGTTATAAGTTTGACAATTAATTGTCTGTATTGTCACTCATCAATGTCAATTATTGGCGATTAAGGTTATAAGTTTGACAATTAATTGTCTGTATTGACACTCAACTCCGAATTGTTTGTATGGTTATTCAACTCGGTAGATACGCCGTCACTTGAAAACGTCAAAATATTTATTAATATTATTCAAACGGAGGAACAAAACCATTGTAGGACGTACAATTTTGTATGTACCTCGGGCATTACTTGATGTTTATACCATCGGGCGAGTAAAAAAGCTCTCGGGCCTATCGGCCCTCGCGGTTTTTAAACTGTCACCCTCGGGGCATAAACATCCGTCTAATGCCCTTGGTACATAAATAACTATTTCAGATAACTCATTAAGAAACTTACTCGTAGAGCTCGTGTATTACTTGGCCTATCGATTTCCTCATGAGGATCATATCCTTCATGGTACCGAAGAACAGTACAGGTTTATTGTGGGGTACTTGTTTCTTCTTCCAGTAGCCATAGTTTGCGGTTAGGTATAGGTAGAGAACGTACACAAACAAAACGGTTGCAACGAGAGTAAAAAACATTGCTTACTCAACGCTAAAACAAAAGTAAATAAGAGGCAGCACATAGACGGTGTCTGTGTTTCGAATATCAAACGGAGGTTTTAATTATAGCAATACTGGAAGTGAAGTGACCTCGAAACTTTTTGCGAGTTGAGTTGTTCAATTTGGAACATAGCTCGGTCAGATTCATGAATAAAAATAGGATGGTTCCGTCTCTTTCTGCGTATTAGAAAACTGGGCAATAGGAATAATACCTTTTATAACAGGAAGATAGGACGCCATGTTTAACGCAAAGAGAATATTTTCTATTAAAAAAAACTGAAACACTTTTATTATGTTACCTATATATTTTTCTATACATTTTATTATGTATTCGTATACTAACAAACAATTTTAAATTTGAAACGGGGATATATTTGCAACACATATCTAATCAAATTGAAGTGGATTAGATTGTTTACGACGTACTTAAAGACGATTTGGACAAGTTTATTTTATTATTCACCAATTTAAAAATGTAATTGAAATTGATAAGCAATTGTTGAAAAAAACATATGTATTATTGTAGCATGCATATGATGCTCAACATCTAATTAAAAAGGAACACGAAGCACGAACATGAAAAACGAACATGAAACATGAAAAATGAATTATTTTATTTGGTCATCAAAATTAGTTTGTTCATTCTGAGTTAAACTCTCCAGATATTATTTTCCTTGCTTCTTTTTGTTTCCATATCACCGCCTCTATCTTTGTATCTTCCATAATGTCCTTATGTTCAGCAATTTTCTTTAGCAAAAAATGTTTAATTAAATTAAATAAAATTAATTAGTTTCTGAGATATTCAATTGTTTGTAATAAAATTAACAAGTGCAAGCCTTTTTAAAAAACTACATAAATACTACATTTTTGGCGATATTGTCCTAAAGATGTTGTCAGATAATAACTAAGACCATAGCTAGATGCTGATGTCATGAAGAATTAGATGCGCTATACAGAGTGATCGTAGCACGCAGTAATTTTTTAGCATTTTCAAATCGTTTTCCTTGGGATGTTTTAATGGAACACATGTATATTGTTAGAGGCAGGGCTGCGGAGTCGGTAAAAAAGTTCTCGACTCCGACTCCGACTCCAGTTATTTTTCGTGGTCCGACTCCAACTCCAGAAAAATTGCATACAAAAATATTTTCAAATAATTCTGTGTAATAAAATTCTTACATGCAAATATTCACAAATAAAAAAGGTGTTTATAAAATGTAATATTTTTGTTTATTCAAAATATCTCTGAAATTATTAAGTATTAAACTGTTCTCTCATTAAAGAACATACAAATCTGCACGACTGTCCATTTAACCAACTTTCTATCTCTAATAATAACAAAGGCTTCCATATTATCCGTATAATACGAAATACAATTTATTGTAATAAAAACAAAATAAGTGCAAAATACGTTTTTAAAATTATCGTGAAGAAAAGAATAGCTCCAACTAATTCTCCTGCAAAGATGCCCTACAATCATTTTTAATTATTTTCAAAGCTGAAAATAATCATAATTATGGACAAAGTCGTGGTCCATTTAACCGACTTTCTATCTCTAATAATAACAAAAGCACACATAAGACACAGTGTATAGTACGAAATAAAAATCATTCTAATAAAAACAAAATTAAGTGCAATATACGTTTATAAAATTGTTGTGAGGGACAGAATATCTCCAACTAATTCTCCTACAAAGATGCCCTTCAAACATCTTTAATTATTTTAAAATTTTTCAATTTTCTGTCAGATTACTTTTGTTAATCGTCTTCACTTTCGTTTGGAAAGTGTGTTTTGTAATTTGATTATTTACATATGTATGTAGGTAGGTACTTTGTAAAAGACCAAATAGAATATTTGGTTTTATTTGTTTACTGTCTACTGAGGCAACGTCCATCTCGCATGTTTTTTTGACAGTAATTAAACCTGGATTCGGAGTCGCAAGCGGTAAATTTTTTCCGACTCCGACTCCTCTGAAATTGGTCTGAACTCCGACGCCGACCCCGACTCCACGACTCCGACTCCACAGCCCTGGTTAGAGGTGTGTCCATCGTGCAAAGTAGTAAAATTAAAGGTGTGGAAATAAGCAAAAGGCCTCTTCACTTTGTAGTTTATATGAATTTACTGGAGACATGTTTCAGCCTTGTGGACCATTATCGGTCCAACAGTCGACAAATATGGTGCTCAACCTGCATGATCAAGGCGCTACGTAGGGTTCATTCTGACGACTGACTTGTTGCCGTCTCTCTACCATGCTCGCTACAATTAAAAAGCTCCTCCGGACCGCTCTGATCATGTTGATTGAACACCACATTTGGCGACTATTGGGCCGATGATGGCCCAACAAGGCCGAAAGATGTCTCCAGTAAATTAATATAAACTGCAAAATGAAGAGGCCTTTTATTTATTTCCACACTTTTACATGTATATTATTTGCTCACTATTTAAAATTTAAATATCCCTTAAGTTCTTTTTAATGTGACTAGGAGACTTTTTGCTCGTTGATCAAACAAACGTAAATGTGGAATGGATATTTGGGTAGTGAGCTAATTAAAAGTCTTGTCTTAGTTGACCTTTTTTATTAAATCCAATATTTCGCTAACGATTGCTAGTTTTATCAAGGAAGCTAAAAATTTTTTTTTTCGAGGTTAGAACACATGAAAAATTAATATAGTCTACTTACAATAAATAGTCTACGCTACATGGATAATGAAGTGATGTTTAACTAATGATGACATTCGTAATGATGTGATAAAGATGGATTAAAATTCTTATAATTAAATAGCAATGCGTTTCTGACAGCAAACTTTTGTTGGTTATGACTTGACATTAAATAACCCTGAATAAACCGCTGCCAACACCACAGTGCTATAAAATGGCGGGAAACATTCAAAATTTGAAATTTGAATTTTTTTACTACTGGACAACAAACAGGTCGACCATGACGTAACGCCACTAGAAAATGAGAGCTTTTTTTCGCATATTTGGTTTTTGTGTATGGGCACATACAACATTAAAGAAGCGCCGTCTGGGCCACACTGTCAGAAACTTACAAATGTTCACAGTAGTTAACCTAAAAGTACGGAGTTTAGGGTTTGCTTTATTTGTAATATGAAGTTTTTAGGCCCTTGGTTGCCATACGATTGCAAACATACTAAATTTACCTAAGAAATTTCATATACTATTGTTAATATCTTGTTATCGGTACTTTGTACACAAGTAAATCTGGTTAAATAGGTTCTAATTTACATCAAACTACCAAACACCCTGTATACAGAGTAATATTAAGGTCACTTACATTTTCGTTAAAATGAAAATATCACAAGAACTACTGAACTTCGGTGTATGACATACTAGATATAAACGTTAACGAAGTAATTGGTTATTACAGCCAGCACATCTTATACACCGAGTTCCATTTAAAAGGAAACTTAAGAAAAAGCCATTTCAAAATGTTAACGTGGTAAGGTCACCCTGTATAGCGTATTTATTTTTTTTCGCTATATTTTTCACTATATTACCTACTAGTTTTGGTGACTATCTGACAAACTTGTAAACTGCAAAAAAGTAGCTTTCACGTAGTATTAGACAAACAATTGTATATCTTAAAAACTATTTACGCTACATGGGTACAACTGGACACAGTTACAAAGACGACTTCCTTAATATTGAATTCACGTTGTTTTTTGTTTCGAAAATCAACACGTAGCACTAGCTATAAAATAAAAATAACTTTAAAAAACACATTATTTCTGAGGTTTAAGTTGCTTTTATTCCATAGCCTGCTAATTTCCGAGTTTTGCTTTTTTTGCTGTAATAAATAAGATGATGGAAATAAAACTATTTAAACATGAAAATCTTGACAAAAGTCAGTAGAAGTTAGTGGTTTATTCATAAGTAATTTTGTTTCATTACTTGCTTTTAATGCCACAGATTTGCTGTGAAAGAAAAAAAAACAAGGCAGTGAAAACTACTGCCAAAATTTTGACACATTAAATTAACTTTATTTATGCTAAAACTTTTTTCATTTTTGCAAATAATTATACAATCAAGGAAACGAAAATAGAATGACCAATACAGGGTATTACGTTCCTAGTCCCAAATATTTATGGGACCATCAAATTTTATAACAAAAAAATAACCATGAAGGAATTATACCATTTACCGATTCCGTAATATGATGTTTAGAATATCACCATTTTTTTATGAAATACCTACCTTATATTTTGCGCAATTTTCTTTTTCTTCATTTATATTTGACTACAATATAATCGTAGAATATAATTGTTTATAATCGCTATAAGAGTACTGATCAGGAAGGACATCTCCATTCTAATTAATATAATTATCTTCAATACAGTGCTACATTCGACGTTTACTTGTGATGTATTATACAACGTGATCATTACGATGTTAACACTTGCACCTATGTATGTACCTATTAATTTCTACAAAGACAACAATTACCTATTTCTCTAATCCAATCCAGATGACACCTCTCCTATACTCTAATAAGTGTAATAAACAAGAAAACCTTTCGTGCTTTATAAATATCTTCCGCATACTACTAAGTATGTCAATTTTTGCACGATTCCAGCCACATTGTCCTACCTATGCGAGAAAGAATTATCACTATTAATATGAAAAGGAAGTATGATATAACTGAAAATGGTTTATATAAGTGGGTTAAAAATGCAGTGTTTTGTGTGTGCTAGAGGCAATTATAATTTCATTTGTGCATAAGAGTGTCTGGTTATAATTGAGTTTATCTTAGACACTGAATAGAAGAAATTTTATGTAACTGTGCTGGATACAAATAGTTATATCATAGGGAGAACGCTTGCTTCTTAGGATGGCTCTGGAACATCTGGGCGATACGCTGTTATGCTGGCAACATCAATAAAGCAGGAAATTTGAGGCAGATTGTAATTACAGTGGGTCAGTGGGTGAGTGAGATTCGTACTGCATGCGTTTTGTAACCTAATTGAGAACGTATAATAGAGTACTTCCGGAAACAATTCATCTCCTTTGCGTTGTAACACTGCAAAATGTCAAATGTATCTCGTTTCAATTCACCATCGTTTTTTGGTGTGGTATTTGTATCACAATAGTTTTAAGTTAAGAACTTAGCAATAAGTTCAACTCATCCATATTCAACAGTAGTTTTACCAGAACAATTCCCATATAGTTATTTTTGTTATTTAGTACATAATACCCGTACCTAACATAACAAAGCCATATCAAACGAATAATATTAACTAAATAAATACACACAGTGACGCTTTTGAATAAATATGGTGAAATATCATTAATATCAAGTGTGGCCGCACCGTTGAAATATTTTATACGAAAGTTGAAAAGTTTTGCGAGATATTAACGATGATCCGCTTGTTGGCGTATCCATAGCCACAAGTAAGAAGGAAATCAAACGCCTGCTACATCAGTGGCATGAGGATTACTGGAGGAATTAACCAGGATATATCCATTCAAGGTTCTTTCTTGATAAAACGTCAGCCAAACTGGAAAAGGAAACGCTCATGATGACCAAAGCCGACATCAGACACTGTCTGTCAGTGAATCGATACCTTCACTGGATGGCACTAAGAAAGACCCTTTATGCAGGTGCGAGAACATGAAGAAGCTCCAACCCACCTTCTATGCTGCTGCAAGGCTTTCGTTAATGACAAACGTACATACCTGAGGGAACAAAAGGTGAACCCAGATCAGATGCAAGGAATTGAACTCAGAAGAAAAATCCTGGATCTAATTAACAAGAGAGGGCTTCTGAGCTACAATTCTTCAGGGCTCACAGGGACTACAGACCGTAGAGCGATAGCTTCACAGGGGACCACCTCTAGCTGTTTCACACGACCTGTTTTTTTTTCTATCCTGTTTCAATAGTTGTTATGTACTTAACCCGAATCTCAAATTATCTCCAACTCTCTTCCGTGATGTGAAAAAAGCTGATTTACTGTTAAACGATACCTCACGCAACCGACTACATAGGGTTTGTGTCTTTTTTAACCATTCAAAAAGAAGATATAATAGATCGCTGAATGAGAAAATTTAATTATTTATTACAACCATAAAAACAATATTTAAGTAATCGTTTAGAAAAAAAACTTTTTATGTTACTTTTAATTATATTTCTCAATTTTAGTTTTGCTTATTTAAATATTTTGTTTCGTTTGAAGTAGATTTAATTATGATTTATTATATTTTTGTAGTTCAATAAATATTACAGTATTTGTATGTATAATCGTTTTTGGCACTCTGTGATAGTCTCAACATGGTTAGAGACTAGGGTTTAGATATACAAAAACACTTACATGAACAAAGTTAAAATTGAGATACTTATATAATTTAAATCAAAAAAATAAAACAACAAATTGTCTGTTAATATTTTTGTAAAGTTGTACATTACCATAACTCAGTCAAAAAAGGTGAATTTTACTGGAGAATTAATTGAAAAATACGTTTAGCACTTGTCCAAAACAGCATATGGTCCTTTTAACTTGAGACTCCTAAATATTTCGAGAAATATGCATGGTCCGACAAAAGTGTCTTAAATAAACATGTAGGACTCAAAGGGGGAAATGAGATGACATCAGTTTCATTGCAGATGGCGCTGCAATCGGTGAAAATGAGGTTAACTTAATTTCTTTTTAAATAGGAATACCAAAATTTTTTATAAAATTATGATTTTACGTTAAATAAGAACAATCTTTTGTCTGAACATCTTTCTCGTACGATACATCTATTAAAAGTTATTGACGATGGAAGTTTGTGGCGTCTGCGGTAGTTACGACCGCTGCCACTGCATGGGATGCGCTCGCCGTCTGGCAGTCAAAGCGACGACTGAGTAGACACTCATGGTACAACGTAGGAAGGTATGTGCGTAACCGGGGCACGTTTGGGTATCTCGCGCGTTGCGTCAAGCGCATAGGGTTTGATACCTCACGAAAAAAATGCATCGTATATCTGCAAATACAGAAAAAATAGTAAACAAAATCTAGGGCTTATCTAGGGTTTTGGGAGTGGTTTAGATACAAATTTCATTTTAAAGTTCTGAAACCTAGTGAGTATAATAATACGGCACCTGTGAATATACGAAAAATAGTTAAAAAACAATGGGGTTGTTTTTGACAGGGTTGAATTTGAGAAATAAATTTTGTTATAAAATTCTAAAACAGTGTGCAAATACAAAAATAAAATGTTTTAAAAAAATCCAAGGGTTATTTCCTGGTTATATTACGTCACATAGATTCGGAAAAAAAACTAACATAGAATAAGCAAGCCATCCCGAAGACATTGATTATAACAATTTTCATTTTCGGTATGTACCGGAAGTAGTCATAACTGCACTGAGTTTTAGAATTTCAAACTAAAATCTAGGTCGTGTGTGACATTTAAAAATTAAACATCTTTCGTTGGAGAGAAATCTTACTCAATCATATGGTTTACGAAATAATCCATATGATATCAGATTTGTGAAAAAATATTTTATGTCCTAAATGATCATAAAGTGAAATTTTACATCTTAGATACCGGGACGAACACAGCTCCTTTTTGTGCCCTAGGGCAATAAAGATCCTTTTATCTACGACTCACATATAATAAGTTCATTGTCAAATATATCAAATATTTGTCTTTGAAATTGTAAATTTTAAATCGTCAATGTCAAGTATTGGGGATTAAGGATATAAGTTTGACAATTAATTGTCTGTATTATCACTCATGAATGTCAATTATTATCGATTAAAATTATAAGTTTGACAATTAATTGTCTGTACTGTCACTCAACTCCGAATTGTTTGTATTGTTATTCAACTCCGTAGATACGCATGTCACTTGATAACGTCAAAATATTTATTAATATTATTCAAACGGTGTTACAATCTCTGGGTGGGGTGGAACAAACCATTGTAGGACATAAAATTTTGTATGTACCTCGGGCATTACTTGATGTTTATATCCTCGGACGACTTAGAAAGCTCTCGGGCCTATCGGCCCTCGCGGGGCCGATTACAGTTAATGCAGGTATGCCATAATTGATTATGGTTTCTTTCGTAAACCGTATTTATAAACCACATTTTCAACAAAATGTTGTGTCTTATTAAAATATCTAGCCAATGATACTACACACGACCTAGGTGCTGGTTATAAATTCCACCCCATGCAGTTATCACTACTGTCGATATATGTGTGCCTGGATATGAAAAGGGACCAGTTGACCGAAATTGAGTTATGAGTGTTTTTAGATAGAATAAGTTATGGCAAAGGTACTCCAACATTTTAAGCCGATTACCGTAAAGCGAAATTGAAAAAAAATATATTTAAGTTGCTGGTGCAAAAATTAAACTTTTGCGCTATGACGCTTCAAACTTTTACAAAGTTTAAAAGTTAGTAACTTCCCGCATATTTGGAAGTTACGCTGACTCCAACATTTTTGGAATAATATCGATATTAGTTTCATGATTTTTAGTAGAATTTATTATTTCATTATTCCGTTTGGGTTTTATAGGTTTTTTAATCTATAGCGCCATTGGCCTGGGCCTACAATATGTATAGTGTAAGCTAATCTTCATCTCTCGATTCTTAAGAAGACTTAAGCATTCTCGTATGGGGTTTATGGGGGTCCTCTGATTCCAAATCTTATTTATATTTAGATTTTTTGAATTCAAAATGGCGGATCTAATATGGCGACCAAACATGTAATTAAGTGTCGGATTTATACAAAAATTAAATTATGTGATATATGAAGGTTGCGGATTCCTAATCTGTTGTCAGATGTATAAAATTCAAAATGGCGGATCCAATATGGCGACTAAACATGTAACTAACTGTCGGATTCAGAAGAAAACAAATATCTGATGTTAGATGTTTATAATTCAAAATGGCACCGAGTGCAATCTGGCAACCATAATAAATTAACGCGAATTTGCAACGTTTTTCATCCTATTTCCTGTTACATAATTATGCAGCTATCTGATTTCATGTGATTTTATGTGTTAAAAATCCAAATTTGCGAGTTCAAATAAATCAGATAGTATCAAATTATTTTAAACGTTTAATGATAAGAAATAAACATAACTAGGGACACAAAACATGGAAATACAATCATAATAAATTTATATAAAAAGTGAATTTTTTAAAAACTACGCTTTATAAACAAAATTACAATTTTTTAAAATTTTCTATTTTTTTATTCATTTTATTTTTTTCGAGCATTGTCGCCGGAAATCTGCCCACCTACAAAATTTCAACTCGATGGGACATATTTTCCAAATTCAAAATTTTTTTAAAAATTTTAGAAAATTTACCAAATTTTTTTATTGCTTCTTGTCATTGTCACCGGAAATCCGTCCACAGGCAAAATTTCAACTCAATTGGTCAAATTTCTTTCAAATTTTGGAAAAGTTTCCATATTTTTTTTTATTGCTTCTTGTATTGTCACCGGAAATCTGTCCACAAGCAAAGTTTTAACTTGATTGGACACTGGGAAGTAGAAATAATATCGATTACAAGACTTGTACAAATTCAAAATTTTTTTCCAAATTTTTTGCTTCATGTCAATGTCACTCGGAAATCCGTCCACTGGCAAAATTTCAACTCATTTGGTCAAATTTTCCAAATTGTGAAATTTTTTTCCAATTTCGGAAAAGTTTCCAAATTTTTTTATTGCTTCTTGTATTGTCACCGGAAATCTGTCCACATGCAAAATTCTAACTTGATTGGACACTGGGAAGTAGAAATAATATCGCTTACAAGATTTGTACAAATAGACAATCAAATAGACAAACAAACAAACAAAAAGTGAACTTAATATAAGCGAGTAATTGTCCCGGAATATTATATAACTTTGTAATTATATATTATACAAAAAGTTTATAAACTGCTCATACGGACATCATACGGACATTTGTTTCTGCCACTGTATGCGGCAACACCGTAATGCGCTAGAGCGTAGCGTGATATCGACAACTGGTCCCTTTTTCGTTCGCAATAAAAACGCATTTTTCATGCTTTTCCAACCGCAGACGGGTTTCAGACGAACACATCTGATAAAAAACACAATAATGAGAGTAATTAGCCAATAAAACAAAAATGTGTAATTTGAACCAGTTTAACTTTATTTGCGATTATCTGCGTAACTAGAAACGGACAACTGGTCCCTTTTCACATCCACGCACACATATTGTGGAAATCAAAACTGTTAGACCCACCAGGTATTTTATGTTACGCCTGAGCCTCTATGACGTCATATAATCGCCAAAAAAGCATATATATGTCAACGAACCTAGTAACCGCCAATAAGCGATTCAGCCAGTCGACACTAAAACAATATTTAAAGCAAATATGATATATTATGACAATCATATCTACGTGGTCATGTAACTAAGTAAGTAAGCAATCAGGAAAATTGTGCAAAATTTGCATCTAATTATTGCAAAAAACTGTAAGGTTGAATTAAATTTTCAAGTTCATTAATGAACACTTAATAAAAAATCAAATCTCATGCTCGGACTATCCGGCCATATTAAAGTTTACACCATCAATATTCACAATCACTTAGTAACAATTTGTTCTGCACTAGTGGTGGGCGATGTTTATCGATGTTTTAGAAACATCGATGGTATGGTTCGATGGTCGATGTTTTTGCCATCGATGCTTTTATTTTTAAACATCGATGTTGACATCGATGTTTTAAAATATATTCAATTTATCTATTTTGTTGAGCTCAAAGGTTAGCTTATTACATATTTGTGTCAGCCCATTACTGGCGTTGTAGGTAATTTATTTTGTTGAGCTGAAAGGTTAGCGCTTTGCTAATATCTGAATGGTTTTGAGCTGAAAGGTTAACCCTTTGCTAATATTGGTTTATCTTCTTGAGATGAATAGTTGTCCCTTTATAATATTTGTTTAATTAATGTTGAGATGAAAAGTTTCCAATTTGATAATATTTGTTTATATTGTTGGAGATAAAAGGTCGGCCGTCTGCTAATATTTGTTTTTCTTGTTAAACTGAATGATTAGTCTTTTGCTTATTTGTTTATGTTCATGAGCTGAAAGGATGACCCCTTGCGAATATTTGTTTATTTTGTTGGGCTGAAAGGTTATAGCTTAACATGCTAATATATGTCGCTGAGGTGGTATGATTTTTGCAATTATTTGACTATGCTTTGAATTTTAGCGTTTTTAACGCAAAAGGAAAAGAAATACATGTTGGCAACTTGATTATTGTTGAATGAGTAACACCTTTGAATTTCGGCAAATTATGAATTGTAGAACGGAAGTTTGAATGAGTTACTGAGACCAAGTTTGAGGACAATAGTTCTGGGGAATGGCTTTGAGAATTATTGTATTTGTTGGATTAATTCAGATATTGGGCCAGTGATAGAAGATTATAAACACGCTTATTTGTAAATACATGAGTAACTAGACCACTTTTTACTGTTAACGGTTTTTGTTACAATGCGATAAGCAAAAAACTGCTATCGGTAAACGGACAGTTCTGTGAGATCGCAACTTGATTCTTGATTCGAAACTATCTTTCATCTTCCACTTTCGCTACCAATATGGTCATATACTTATGGAGAAAATCAAATGTCACTGTTCAAATCACTGTTCAAGTAGTATGTTGGGCAATTAGTTAACAACCGTTCTTTTAATAGGGTTATAGTCAGGCTTATTTGCTACTATGTAAAGGTGACTAAACCCACCATCACACATTAAGTCAAGACATCGCGAGCGATCGACCAAAATTGGCTTCGCGATCGACCGGTCGATCGCGATCGAGTTTTTGGCAACCCCTGCCCTGCAATATATCATTTTTGAGTTATAAGTAAATAATAAAAACTCATAAACTTTTCCGCGCCGACGCGAGGAGCCGTGCTGATCGTCAGCATTGCACTGTAACCGGCCTTAATAAATTTTGATACGATAACACCATCTTGACCAAACGCACATCGATTTCTATTTAATTCGAGGGACAGTGGCAAAACCAACGTTAATTGGCTTGTGGATTGCACCGTTCACCCCAGCGCAGCGGGGCATCACTTTGGACTGTCGAGAAAAGCGGCAATTCCAATGGGTTTACTTAAAAAGATAAATTATGCAAGACTAAATATGTCGTCATCGAAATCATTACAGCGACAGTAAATTCTCATTTTTGATAAAATTAAGCAAATCCGTACATGTTGCACTAAAACCTTCAACTTCAAAGGTATTAGAGCGGAGGTGGCCTAGTGGATAAGGCGAATGCCTTCCACTAAGAAGCCCAGGGTTCAAGCCCAGGTTAGGCAGGGATTTTAGAAATACTCCACGACCGCCGCACAGACAAGCCACTGGATTTGTGCACATGATAATAATATTAATAATAATAATAATATATTCAACATCCTGTACAGAACAAAGTCACAGTAAAATATAATATAGCATAATAATTAATAATTAATAATAATTAATTGAATTAATACAATATAATATGTTCAGCTGGTTTCTCTTGGGAGGTTGTTGGTAAATTTCTCAATGCTGTACGGAGTGGCTTTAAGTAAATATTGTTTGAGGGTGTTCCGGAGACCTCTCATTGTTTGCACCTTCCAGCTAGTTGGGAGCTTGTTGTAGATGGCGATAGGTTTGTTGTAGTGCGCTGTTGTCGCGAGTCGGGAAAAGTCCGGGCGGATATTTTCTCTTGTCCTTGTGCTGTACCTGTGGCAGTCACCTTGTTTTGGGAGTTCGCTGTTTGTTTTGTGAACGGTGCAGAGGCAGCGAAGTAAGTATGCTGCATATACCGTTAAGATTCCGTGTTGTTGGAATAGGGGTTTTGCATGACTATTTGGGTGTTCAGTTGTTAGGCATCTCAGGGCTCTCTTCTGTAGGATTAGAATTGATTTGGTGTTGGTTCCGTGCCCCCAGACCTCGATACCATATACAATCCGGGAGTGGAAAAGTGACATGTATGCGACCCTGGCTGCTAGGTACCCTGATGTTTTTTTCTGTTCGCCTTATGGCGTATGTGACACTACTTAGAGTTTTTCCTAGTTGCTTGATGTGGTCGCCCCAGGAAAGCCGTGAGTCAATTTCGATTCCGACAAAACGTACCGGCTTTTCAGGCTTCTCCCATCTGTCAGTTTCAAAGACTATTTTTTCGGTTTTGGCCTCGTTTATGTGGAGCCCGTTACTGGTGAAGCATTCTGTAGCCTGTTGTAGATGATTTTCTGCTTCTCTTGCAAGGTCTTGGTTGGTTTCGCTTGTCGTGACTAGTGTTGTATCGTCAGCATAGATGATTGCGGTAGCGTCAAGCGTTCGTGGGAGGTCATTAATGTATATTATGAACAGTAGTCCGCCTAACAAGCTCCCTTGTGGAACGCCGATTGTCATTTCCTGGAAGTTGCTCTTATTGTTTCCAATTTGTATCTGCTGCGGTCTATTTGCTAGGTATGATTTAATCATGTTAAGTGCTACACCTCTTACACCATGTGTCCAGCTTGTGTATTAGTGCTCCATGGGACATTGAATCAAAAGCGCGGCTGAGGTCACAGAGCTGCGCCTGACATCTTTTCCGGGCCTCCAAGGCTTTACATATTGTTTCTGTTAGCACCTTCATTGCATCTTCAGTGCTTTTGCCAGATTGGTAGGCAAACTGTTGTTTTGCAAATAGGTTATTTTTGTTGAAGTGAGCATTTAGTCTCCGCAATAACAGTTCTTCAAGGACTTTTGAAATCGATGGTAGCACAGCAATTGGTCGATAATTTTCGCATTTGGTTCTGTCTCCTTTTTTAAAGATGGGCGTTATTCTTGCGATTTTCAGCTTGTCAGGAAAGATACCTATATGGCAACATCAAAAAAAATTAAAGGGAAACCTGTTGACAGGTATTATATTGGTACCAATGTTCACATTGGCTTCATATTTCATGAAAGTGAAAAAAAAAGTTTTTGCAATCACAGTTTTCAACGATCACTTTTCTTCCTAGATACTGATCTGATTGTATGAAACTGGCAAACCTGGCGATGTTAATAATCACGAGAGTGTAATATCTGGTAGATACCGAGAACATCACAACAAAAAACGCAATTTTAACTACCTCAGTTTTTAGTGTTTATATGTAATTAAATGAATCTTAGAATTGAACTTCTGCTTTCATTTGGGGAAACAATGTCATAAGAAAACCAAGAATTTCGACTAGCCTTTTATTGTTTCCTTTATTTCGTAAAATGGTGCAATACTGCGACACTAATTGAGTTATTAACAAATATTCTCGAATCTATACCATGCAGAGGTATCATTAAATTTCAAATAATAGTGGTTTTTAGTTATCAAGCAATATTAAAGTTAATACAGCTCACGCGAATTTGTAATCATGTAGCGGATATACTTACCGACAATTCACAAAATTATAAAATAATTACGAATTATCGTTTCTTTCCTTGCAGAATTGCATGTACATATGGGTCAGAGACCACAGATTGCATCACAAGTACAGCGACACCGACGCAGATCCGCATAACGCCAATCGTGGATTTTTCTTCTCGCACATGGGGTGGCTTTTGAGCAAGAAACATCCAGCCGTCATTGCAAAAGGAAAAACCATCGACATGTCGGACCTGGAAGCCGATTTCCTCGTTATGTTCCAGAAATTGTAAGTAAAATGAATTGATGTTACAAAAAGTCTGATTAGAGTGGAACACACAGAAAAATTGTTGTCTAATGTTAAGAAAATGACATTCTTAATATAATTTGTTAGTTTTAAGAAAACGGTTGTTTTGGTGACGACTTTAAATTCTTTAGTTTTAATTCAGTTATAATTCCCTTCGAGAATATTATTAGATTCTCCAAATATATAGATATACCTACCACAAATTTACTAGGAGTGCAGCAACGCAAGAAACTTATTGATATGAGAAAATCCTTTATTATTGTGCCAGTGTCCCGTAAATGTATGTGACGTAGAAATGTCCAACAGCTCGAGTTTTGGTGGAAGGAGACTAGGTGTCGCCAAGATTTTGGGCCTTTTAGTAAAACTCCCATAATTACATTCCATGTAAAATATTATTGCTTTAATAATAACATGTTATTTAATATTTAAAAGAGGTAGCTGAATACTTAATTAAAGAATGTGAGCTGATTAATCTAACTACCCAAGCTTTTGATTTAAAATATCAAATTAGTATAGTATCGATAAAATTTTACAATAAGACAACTAGACAAAACAACGGTATTCTTCAATAAATGATATACAAATTAGTGTGACGAGTGAATAACGCTTCTTTCAGTCTGTAAATGGTTTATTTCCAACTTATATCAAAACATAGCCGATGTTTTGCCCTCTGGTCTAGGGCATTTTCAAAGGCAGGTTTGCATGGTGTAAAATGTCAAAATTTAAAATACTTGAGGCCTCATGGCGAGAACGTAAATACGCGGGAGAACAGGGTACGAAGTTTATAATTAAATGCATACGCTAACAATCATGCAATGGCGAACGGAAATCTGATAATTATAAAGTTCGTATCCTGTTCTCCCGCGTATTTACGTTCTGGCCATGAGGCCTCAAGTATTTTAAATTTTGACATTTTCCACCACGCAAACCTGCCTTTGAAAATGCCCCAGACCAGAGGGCGAAACGTCGGCTATGTTTTGATATAAGTTGGAAATAAATTATTTGCAGACTGAAAGAAGCGTTATTCACTCGTCATACTATCACAGGTCACAGTCACAAGTTACAGGAAAAAAGATATACAAATTGTCTTACTTTTTCCTACAAAAGTTTTTCCAGATAGTAAGTGTCATACTGAGTAAAAAGTTTTATATGGACCTATCTTTTCTTAGCTGTGTGTGTAGGACCCTTTAAGGGTCCTACACACACAGCTAAGTACCAAGTCAAGTAGCAGGTTAAGTAGTTACTGACCATGTGTGAACATAGCAATTTAGTCACTTTTTTGCTTTTTCAATTCCAAAGTTTTGTTAATATATACGGCGGCTTTTTAAGACTTTTTAAGAAATAAAGAAAATAAAGAAAATAAAGAAAGTCGTATCAATGTCGTATCAACAAGACCTAAAAAACATTATGACCGCATTTAATGCCTTAATTGAAGATACCACCAGAGACACGAAAACAGAATCAAGGTACTGAACAGAAACAGGGTACTGAATCAATAACTAAAAGAATTGAAACATTTAAATTTTTGCTTTCAATTTTAATTTGGCATGATTTATTATCATCAAGAATGGATGTATTGAGTAAAATGTTTGAAAATCCTAAATCAAACATCGCGAAATGTATTGAAGGCTTAAATAATATTAAAAAATAATTAAATTCCCAAAGATCTCACGATAATATTACAATATTTGTCGATTTAGCAACAAGACTTGCCACAGTTTGTTTTACAACAGTGTTTTAAACATGTTTTAAAACAAATATTTAGTTTTAAACATGTTTTAAACAGTTTTAAAACAGTGTTTTAAATGTGGTGTTTAAACGTGTTTTAAACTACCGATATTTGAACAGTTTTTGTTGTTTTTCATCAAATATAGTGGTAACAAGTATAATATCGGTGGTAGCAAGTATAATAAGGAATGAAAAGACGCCGATTAAAATGCTTACAAATAAAATAATTGCATAATTTAAATCATGTTTAAAACAAGTTTTATTCCTTGTTTAAAACATGTTTCTTTTTATGTGTGATTTAAAACATTGTTTCGTTAAAAAAAACATAATTTTATTTAAAAAAAACATATTTGTTTTGTTTAAAATAGTTTTTTATAACAACCCTGACACTTGCCCGAAATTTATGTATTGCTCTCGAATTTCCCGTCTCGAAGCTCAGGAAGAGGGTCCGTCTATTTGATTACGAGGGCAGTGATAAACCAGTTTCAGATCCGTTTCAGCAATTCAAGACAGTTTTTTATTTTGCAATTTCTGATCACGCGATCTCTTCGGTAAATAAAAGATTTACCTTATTATGTGAGTGCTATTCAAGATTCTGCTTACTGTATGAGTTTCACAACATGTCTAATGAAGATCTCATGAACGCCTGCTTGGACATAGATATTAAGTTACAGGTACAGGAGCAAGGAAGTATTGCGAAAGATATAGACGCCAGACGGTATACAACTCTTCAGTCTTTAAATGAAAGATTCTAAAAGGGTTTTAAATGAAAGGTTCTAAAAATCCGGTTTGTAACCTTCTCCCAAACCTACACCTTTCAATATTTTAATTAATTCTTTGTTTATGTACTCATATTTTTCGTCTTTAATATGGTGTATAATTTATTGTGCTAAGCTGAATACTTTCGGAGATATTGATGCAAGCATTTCATAGCGAATTTTTTAATCACTGATAGGTTTTAGTTAATTTCTATAAATCCTCAAATATTCAATAAACATTTTGATATGATGGTATTATTGATATTGTTTTGGATAGGCGAATTAATTATGATGGTTAATGATTTTCTAAAATGACTAGACTAAAATTTCCAGAAGGTCCACTTGTCGCTTCCAAATTCATTACCTCCCTTAACATTGGGCCAAGTTTAAGTATTGCTTTAAGAATTTTGCTAACTGTGCCCATAACTGTTTCTACCGGCGCCGTGGGCGATAGATCGATTGCTAAAATAAAAATAATAAAAGAATACCCATTGAACTTGAATTGAGTAATACATTAGATCTGAAAGAAGTTTTTTGCGATTTTCCAGAAAGAGATTATTTTAATTTAGGGTTAAACTTTTTTATTTTACTAGTTTTGTTTGTTCTTTGTTGTTTTAAAAGTATTGTGTGTACTAGTTTTAGTTCCAAAGTGTTGTATTGTGTAGTGTATTTTTCTGGATCATGTATTTTGTATGAATCTCTTTTCTTTTAATTTTAAAGTTTTTTGGTGTAAAATGTTGTTGGTGTTTCTCGTGATTTCTATTATTTTAAAAAATTGCATCTTGAAGAATCACTTTCCAAATCTAAAAAAAAAAAAACAAAGAGGTAGCATTAAAGGTGTGGTTCATTGACCATTACCCCAAACTGTATTAGCTTTCCAGAACACACTTCCTGAAAAATGCTTAATATCGACTACTCATTTGAAAGTGTTCCTGAGTTATAATAAAAATCTTGTGTCATTTCATCCTTTCTTTATGTCGTTGATTACAGGAAATGCAACGTAATACAGAAAAAATGCAATGTTATTGTACCTGCAATGCCAGTGATTACTTGTCGCTTTTATTATTGCTCATTGTCTATTTTTCCGTTTTCTGTCATTTCTGCTTCGTTAACCAGATTCCGGAAGGCTGCCGTGGTTCAGCGAACCAGCGACTTTTTCCGAGATGCACTTTTCTGTCAACGTTCAATTAGGTATCCGGGCCAAAACTCCTTTTAATTCCTTTATTCCTAGTCCATGAAAGAAAGTGCAGCAGAAAGTAAAGCTCAGATGCGGCGCGATTGTTAGCGCATTTCATGGTTACCAACCACTGCAGGCCACTTTGCTTTCTCTTCAAACCATTTTTTCATTGCTATCGCGATGTAATCTGCTGCACCGAGTAATAGATTACTGAAAGATAATGCAGTAAAAGTTGATTGAAAGGTGTTAATGGAACATAAAAATAATTAACATTATGCAACGTGTAAATTAAAAACGGAAGTACAAGTACGCCTTATAAATTATGCCGTTCCTCCGTCCTCTATAATACTGAAACGTTGTTCGAATGCATTCTTATTAATATTATTGCTTTTATTTTCAGTTTCTACAAGCCGCTGTACCTTGTATTTGCGGTTGCAGTTCCAATTGCCGTACCGATATACCTTTGGGATGAAACGTACTTAAACTCATTGTTTGTTGCCTACTTTGCAAGATATATTATCGGCCTGAACATCACATGGCTTGTAAACAGCGCAGCCCACTTTTATGGCACCAAACCATACGATAAGTAAGTATTTTATTTAGCGATTGATGTTCGTTATCATCATTTACTTTAGGGTCTACAGATAGCGGTCATTGTGTTAATTTAATCTTAACAATTTCCTTTCTTAGAAATTTTACTATCTCAATTATTTTTTTTATAATTTTTATGGAAATTGTTTGTGGTCTTCGTTCGTTACACATTATTCAACACATTATTTGTATTCCCTTTTTCATTTACTTTAGGGTCTACAGATAGCGGTCATTGTGTTAATTTAATTTTAACAATTTCCTATCTTAGAAATTTTACTATCTCAATTATTTTTTTTATAATTTTTATGGAAATTGTGTGTGGTCTTCGTTCGTTACACATTGTTCAACACACATTATTTGTAACATTATTTGTATTCCTTTTTTCCGTGTGTTGTAAATTTTAAACAGTTATTTGCCGGCAAGTGTAGGCAATAGGCAAGAGACTCCTTTTTACTCTTTTTTTTTACTCTTTTATACTCTTTTTGCCATCGCCGGACACGAGCGCTTTCCGCCACAGTGGTAATTCTTTTTGTTTCATAATATCTTCTCTATGGTACATAACTATATGGTACAAACACATATTCTAAAGCTAATTGGAAGTATATTATTCCAAATCGTATACACTCCCAACTATTAAAGCTAATGGTTTTTGTATATTGTACCGGAAAGCCGAAACAACAATTTGGGGGCCATCTTACCCAAGTGTGGTATATTACTTTACTTTGCTTTACTTTATGCCTGATCGTCCCACTGCTGGGCAAAGGCCTCCCCTCCAGTTTATCCATCCGTTTCTGTCTATCGCTGCTCTATTCCATTTTACCCCGCCGAATCTCCCCAGTTCATCCCTCCACCTTTGTCTCTGTCTTCCCACACTTCTGCGGCCCTCAAACGGAAACCATTCCACCACACTTTTAGTCCATCTTTCACTGTTCATTCGTATTACATGCCCAGCCTGCTGCCACGTTTTTAATTTTATGGTCCTTGCAACACTGAGCACTTTTGTTTTTGTTCTGATTGCGTTATTAGTTATTAGTCATTGTGTCGCTTATTTTTATATTTACCATCGTTCTTTCCATTTTTCGTTGTGTAGTTTCCGCTGCGTATGTCAGGATGGGTAGTATGCAGGTATTGAACACTTTGGATCTTAGAGATATAGGAATGTCGCTTTTGAGTAAGTGTTTTAGTGCCCAAAATGATTTCCGGGCATTGTTAATTCGACGTTCTATTTCCTTGCTCTGTGGATTTGTAAATGATACCAGTTTACCCAGATAGATGTAGTCATCGACGACCTCTACGTCCGCTTTGTTGAGAGTAATCGGTTAATGCAGGGTTTGGTTCGTCATAATCTTGGTCTTGCTGAGATTCATTGTTAGTCCAACTTTTTTGCTTTCTCTAGCTAGATCTTTGAGCATGGGCTGTAGTTCGCTCGTACTGTTTGCTAGCAGTATGATGTCGTCTGCAAATCGCAGGTTTGAGAGATATCTGCCGATTACCAGTATTCCTTTATAATAATAATCCACGCCTTAACGTCCCCCAACAGCTTTCGCCACTACGGGGACATCGGCAGGCCCGAATTATCATTATTATGGCCCGCGTTTGCACGTCTTAGGTTGTTTGGCTATCAGCATTCGCCGAGAAGTAAAGGAAAACCACAGAAAAACCTTTACTCTAAAAGCAGGTCGTGAGTCTCGAACTCACGACCCCCAGACTGATAGCCAAGCGCTCTACCACTGGACCACAGTCTGGCTATCAATTTATCTTCCCAGTTTAGTTTTTTAAAGATTTCTTCTAGAACAGCATTAAATAGGATTGGCGATAATGGATCGCCTTATTTTACTCCTCTTCCCAAGTTGATTGTATTCTAAGTTTCTAATTTTTTGTACGCAACCATAAACAGCCCTGCTAGTGACCACAGTCCAAAATAAATCCAATACTGCTATAACTTTTAAGATATTATCTTAAAAGAACAGCCTATATGTTAATACTTTATTTGGACGATAACTTGTGTAACACAAAAAAAGTTTTGTTTAAACAAAATTTTAGAGCTTTTATCGTCTTTAACACAAACTGTAGCTGCAGCTAACAATAAATCTTCTTCGCTGTCCGCCATTTTACTACACGCTGTCATGGCAGACACTGCCGGGTTGGATCGTGAGTGGCCGCTAAACGTATCTTGCGAAGTTGTACAACGCCGCAGTACGATTTTGTCGTACAGGGGCACAGTGCCGTCAGTGGTGGGCTTAAGGTGACGATTTTGACCAAATTTGTTAAAGTGACAGGTTATATTACGATATTCTGGTCAGTTATGTGCTGGCCTATCAGCCCTCAAAGGCATGATGTTGAGTTTTAAGAGAGCATGTACCAGGGAGGAATGTGAGGAGACCGCACTCTATAGGCAAAATATGAGCCAAATTACTGCAAAATCACGCAGCACGAACATACCGCTCTCATTCATAAATTCAGCGACGAATCGGCCTGTCAAAATGTATGGTTGTGAGGTTATGGTGGTTATATCATCTAGTCCAAGTGAATAGTGACGATTATTTCTTATGATATGTTTACATTATAGGTACTACTGATAATAAACTAAATTTATATTTCACTGGGTTTTACTATGTTGTGCTGTGTGTCACGCTGTAAAACGTCCAACAAGCAACTAAAATCAAAACGCATTTCAAACAAATTTAAAGTAAAACTAATTGAATTAAAATAATCACTAGATATTTCGTGCAGTTGTTGAGTTTATCCTTATTTATGTTTATAATTTTGTACTAGGATGCAAATGCAATTATTATTATACAAAAGCAACAAAAGTACTTATAAATACAACGAAAAGAAATATCACAGTTTTTTTATAACAGTTTACTATTTACAATAACCAACAAGATATTTACTATAAACTAAACAAAAAACATTACGCAATAGTTATTTAACAAACAAGAATGTTAAAAAGAGCGATTAATGATCAAGACTGTTTAACGCTCGAGCGTAGCGAGAGCGTTAATTGTCGAGATCATTAATCGCCGTTTAATATTCGAGTTCGTTACAAAATTTTTTCGTCGATTGTATTCTTCTAGCGTTGTCTACATAGATTTTCGCCAATGTCTTTTTAGGTTATATGACAATTTATGTAATTTGACACTGACAGTTCTAGAGGGCGGTATGTTTTGATTGGAAGGTTTCATTTCACATATGTTCAATTGGCTGATCAAACGACGGCTTTGCGTCGTGTGATTGGCTATAACAAATCATGCATTAATAGAAACCGTGCATTAATAGAGTTGTTTAATAAACGATTTCCTATTCACTAAACTGACTCATAAATAAACGATCGACGGAAAACATATATAACGCTTGTTTCTGGTGACAAATTAAAACAGGATGACGTGTATTTCCAGGCACTGTAGTGCAAGTCACTTTTCATACTATCTGCCACCGAAAAATACATGGTGCACCAGGGATTGACTTTTTCCTCCGAATGGGGGTATGCAAACATTAATTTGCATTAGCAAGCGTGTACTGTAATTACTAATTAGACATTCTGAAGACAATTTCAAGACAAAACATTTTCGAAATAAATATTTATCCAAAAATACTGATAAACAGCCACGTTTCCTTATTCTAGAGAAATCAAGCTTCTCTAGCCCGTTGTTGTTTTATTTCAATTCGTATAACCTTAATTCTTAGAAGGTAAAGCTATTTTGTAAAGTTTTCATGAGTAAATATGCGAAACAAAATTCTGCAGAACGTCTTTCAACAATTTTAACATTCTGTTGATAATTTATAACCTCACCACACAATGACAATCGTCGCAAATCACATAGGTCAATTTACGAAGGAGAGAAAAGAGATAACAATATGTGCGCACTGCGCATGTCCACAAAGTTGTTGTTTCGGCCGGTACTTATCATGCAGTCATTTGGGTCAGATTTCAAAGCGCATGTTACAGTATTTGCGAACTGCTCCCTTCCTACTCCGTGGCATATACTTTGTGCGCAAAAAGTCGTATAGCTAATTTTTACATCATGTATTTCTGGCTTGATTTTATTTGTCAGTTGATGCATGTTTCGTACTTAAGATTAATGTCTGAATGACCATTTACAAAACTAACAAACATATTTTCAGTATATTTGGTTGCATATGTGGTGTACACTTTTTTTGGCGCGCATAGTATATGTACTGAAAAAATCATAAAGGAAATTTAAGAAAATTAATTACCCGTTTTGGTGTGTTCAACTTTTACCCCTCCAGACATAAACGTAAACATTCTTTAGTTCCTGAATGTTTCGCTGTATGCATTGTAAACTGTATAAATATGCCAAATTTCAGCTTAATATTTTAATATTCACTATAGACAAAATTATAGTTTTCTTTTAACTTCAATTTCAAATGGAAATTATTCAAACAATATTTATTTGTAAAAAAAATTGAATATCATGACCGACGGATTATAATAATGATAATGATAATTATTTAGTTTAAAGAAACTAATAATCACAATAAATTTGGTCCTTAGTACTAAACTTATCAACTACTTAAAATTAGCCAATACATAAACCCGACATGGTGTTTTAAAAACACTTAGCGAACTACTGTTTTTATATCACTTGGTAAGCTGTTAAACATCTTCAATGCTTAATAAAATGATATTTTCGTACTTCTTTTTGTATATTTTGGTATATGAACTGGTCCTTTTGCCGAGTATTGTATTCATGCCGCTGACTATTGTATTTAAAATAAATAAGGACCAAGTATAGTGACGTGACCGCACCGTAATAACGTAGCGTAAAAAGTACAAATGTACATAATTTCCACTCCGCGATTATAGTGGGTCTCCGTAAACCGTAAAATTCGTTCTCAGCCGTAACGAATTTCATCTCCTGCGTGTTGTGTTACGTTTTCCGGCGTAAGCGCGCGTATGGCGCCATCTGTACGTGTACAGGCGAGTGAATAGCAGTTTCCAGTAAGTTGTAGGTTAACTGATAGCATTTTGATAGTTTGTGGCAACGAGAACACAGAACGAGAAGGACTTCAGAATGAGTTGTTGCTGCAACAAGCCCTTCGTCCATAATTTATTACATCTACCACGATCTACCACTGCTTAATACAATCAACAATAACACTGACATGTGAGGTGATGTGCCGTTGTGTATATACTTCTCCGCTGGATGGCGCTCAATTTGTTTGAGATTCTTGCGGCACTATAAATACTAATTTCGTCGTCCGGAACGGCATGCGGTACGGTACGTTACGGATTGCGTTTTTGCGGCACAATACTTGGTCCTTTACTCATATAATCTACAAACTAGATTTGCCCAACAGAGACTCCCTTGTTTTTAATTTATACTATCAAAATGTTCGTGGATTGTGTTCAAAGACACGTTCCTTTTATATTAATACTTGTGATATGTCCTTTGATGTTATATTTCTTACGGAAACTTGGCTCACCGAATCCATCACTGACTCGAACTTTTTCACAACTACTACAGTATTGAGCGCTCTGACAGAGATCGTTCTGTTGTGGGTCGTTGCAGGGGTGGTGGTGTTTTGCTGTCGTTTTCTCCTAAAATGAAATATTCTGTTGTGGATGTGTCCCACCTCTCTGCTCTTGTTCCGCTGATTTATTTTGTATTGTGTAAGTGGTACTTTGCACACACTGTCTTCTTTGTTGGAGTTATATATGTGCCTCCTGATCTCAGTCCAGTTGAGTTTGAGCTGTTTTTTGATTCTTTGTCTGCGATGCTAATTGGCGACAGGGCTCTTCTTCTTGGTGACTTTAATGTGCCTGGTTTTGCTGCATCTGCCGATTGTGCCAAGGGGTTGGTTCTGCGGAATTTTTGTGATTTGAGATCTTCGCCAATTGAATTGTGTTGTAAATCATAATAACAGACTATTGGATTTGGCTTTCACCAACAATAAGGAGTCCTTATCTATTGAGCGGGATTGGCAGCCGATGACTCCTGAGGACCCTCATCACCCTTCACTTTCTATGACTTTTCGACCAGGCGTGGGCGAGGAATCTTCCCGATTCTCCTCTAATTTGCACAATGTAAGGTATAATTTTGGACGGGCAGATTTCCATCAGCTGTATGCTGACATCGCCAGTATTGACTGGACATTTCTCGAGGAGTTTGTAGATGTGAACGTTGCTGTCGATAATTTTTATTCTGTAATCTATGCTACACTTGACCGGTCTGTACCCAGGTCGCGGACCGTGTCGTCGGATTATCCTTATTGGTATACGCCTGAGATAATCAGAAATGTAAGGACCAAGCAATACTACTGCCGGAGGCATCTAGCCACCGGGAATCTCTGTTATCTTCGGGAATTTAGAAGAATCCGTGCCTTGGTCAAGAGTCAGTCGACATCAGCGTATACTAGGTTTCTTCGGGATGTGCAGGGTAAGATTGGATCGGACCCAGCCGGTTTATGGAAGTTCGTTAGACTTAAAAGTGGTAGTTCGCGGATACCGGGAACTATGTATGATGGTGATGAATGCTTTGAAATTCCTCAGGACATTGTGAATGCGTTTGCACGCCATTTTTCTGCGGTTTATTCCCCTCCATCTGAGATATTCTATGACAGTAATACATCTCGGCCCGCATTTTCGCAGAGTATAGTCAGCGCACCTGAGGTAGTGGAATTGATGAGAGCACTTCCCAACAAGAAGACAGCTGGCGATGACCTTATCCCTTCCTTCTTAGTGCGTGATGCCAGGCATGTATTGGCTGGGCCGCTTGCGATCATTATAAACCTGGCAATCAAATCATCAACATTCCCTAACCTTTGGAAAACTGCAAGAGTTGTCCCAGTTTTTAAGAAGGGGGGCAAAGCTCAAGTAAAGAATTATCGCCCTATAGCCATTCTATCGAACTTCTCGAAGATATTCGAAAGGGTATTGTACAACACGATTAGTTTTAACACGCGCCCTTACATCTTCCCTTCCCAACACGGAACTGTTTCCTGCAGATCAACGCTCACGAATTTGGCATCCATATCGCAATATCTTGCCGAGGTTCTGGATGGCGGTGGTAGAGCTGATGTCATATATACCGATTTTTCTCATGCGTTCGACGTGATTGATCATGGAGTCTTGATTCGTAAACTCAGTGACTTTGGTTGCAGCTTAACTCGCCTGAGGCTTCTTCACTCCTATTTGCATGGTAGATCAGGTTACGTTTTTTACAACGGATATTCATCGCGTAGTTTTGCTGCTATTTCCGGCGTGCCCCAGGGCTCTAACCTTGGTCCCTTAATGATTAATCTATTTTTGGATGATTTGTTGGAGTGTCTGACTTGTCCTGCACTCGCGTACGCTGATGACCTGAAGTTGTACGCATCCATCAGTGACTACCGGGATATTCAGCTGCTTCAGAGTAACGTCAACATCGTTGAGGAAGGACTGATGCGTGAGCAATAAGTTGATCATAAACGTTCAGAAGTGTGTGTGCGTCACCTACACGCGAAAACTTATCCCATCCTTGCCGTCTGCGTATTCTTTGTCTGGTGCTCTGCTCCCAACCTCCACACGTGTGAAGGACCTGGGAGTGCTCTTTGATTCACGGCTAACATTTGTCCCTCACATTGATGAGATGTGCAATAAAGCAAATAAAATGTTGGGATTTGTGCTTCGATCAACGAAGGAGTTTCGTGAAGTCGGTGTCGTCAGGACTCTTTACTTTGCTTCTGTGGCCTCTATTCTGGAATATGCGTCGATTATTTGGTCTCCGCATTATGTGTCCCATCAGTTGAAGGTGGAGCGGGTGCAGCGTCGCTTTCTGAAGTGCCTTTCCTACCGTGTGGATGCGGTTTACCCGGAGCGTGGATATGACTATGCGTCATTGTTAGTGCGACATGATGTGGCGTCCTTATCTGTGCGGCGGGAGAGGTGTGGCGTGCGGTTCTTGTGGAACCTGATCGAGAATAAAATTGACAGCATTTACCTACTCTCGCGATTGTCTTTCTCGGTGCCACGTGCGGGTTCACGTTCGCGGAATATCTTCTACCTACCGCGAATGCGCACTAATGTTTTAAGTGTCGCTCCTATTTTCCCAATGTGCCGTAACGCTAATAATGATCAGTACCGTGAAGTGTTTTTTTTTAGGTTAGGTTATCTTTGTATGTATTTGCGTCTCATTCATTTGTTGGAAATGTAATTCATATTTCTTTGATCTAGTATGGTTTATTATGTATGTATATTGTTAGTTTTTAGTGTTCTTAGTTGTAGGTACTTATATTTAAATTTCTTATATATTTTATATTCATTGCCTTGTAAGTGGAGTCTCTCTGTTGGGCAATAAATGGATATTATTATTATTATTATTTATTGGAATTCTCTGATACATCTCAAATCTGTAGGGTTACTGTTTTATTATTATTATTATTATATAATTTGGCAGGTTATTATTTATACATTTATATACCATGGTTAGTGCCTGATATACCGTTCCTTGTTTAACATTAAAGAAATTTAATTTACTCAACATTGACCCGATACTGGTTAACCTGAAGCTTTGCAATAAAATTTTGAGTGCTCGATTTTGTTGTCCTTGAATTTTTGTAACGTCTTTGTGTACAAAAATAATATACTGCTGCAACAGTTAAAATATGGTTCTATCATCGCATGGTACAAAGATATTCTAGCTTTTAATGTAAGTTTATTAGATATTCTACCTAAGTAGCTAATCTTTCATGTTTTTAACTATGTACTCCTTATTACTTGTAAATTTCAACGGATTGTCTAATATGACACCTAGATACTTAAGTTCGTCCACTATCTCACCAAATGTATTATCGATAACTAATTCTAGTGTAGGGTTTACCGGATTTTTATTTCCTATCATAGCTGTTGTTTTCAATACATTCAAACATTACTTATTTTTTCTTATACCAATTTGATATGAAAACCAGTTCAATGGCGCGCAGAATCAATGGCGCAGAACCTTGTGGCATCCCCAAGCTGTTTATTAATTCACTTGAGTCATTTTCTCCAACCCTAACCTTTCGTCTGCTGTTTGTTAAGTAATAGTTAGTTTTCAAACCTAAGCTCTTCAAAGTATCAATTACAAGACTTCATTTAATTCTAGGGGCATGCGACCTGTGGAAAGCAAGTTCGTATCCTTTATGACCATTGGTGAGGGATGGCATAACTACCATCATGCCTTCCCATGGGATTACAGGGCTGCTGAATATGGCACATCATTCAGCTTCACAACCTTATTCATAGACATACTGGCTAAATTGGGTTTTGCCTATGACTTAAGGGAAACCCCTCCCCATTTGATCGAGAGCAGAGTCTGGAGAACTGGCGATGGAACTCATCCGATTTGCACACACTCAGAGGGCGACGTTGACGTCAATGGCAACGCTATTGACCAATCGAAGTTGAAGAACGAACTTCGAAGCAACGAAGTCATTACGACTGGCATCATGGAAAAGAAAGATCTGTAGGGTTACTGTTTTATAGATTAAGTAATTTGGAGCAAAAGACTTATTAGTGTGTTAGTGCCTATCGTACCTATATAGCGTGTTTTTGTGGACTGGGATGGTTGAAATGAATAAGTTGCGGATGGTTTATAATAGTGCGAAACATTTGCTTCTGTATAATAATATTGATAATTGGGGTCGTATTGCAGTCAACGTTTAAAAAATTGTTTATGTCAACTTTTAGCAAACTTTCAACACTGTTAGAAATTGATCCGAGCAACTTGTTTGGATTTTAATCACCATACTGTATATTTTGTGTTTATTGATTAGAATAAAGTTTTTAAACCTTGATGTTTGGATTTGTACTGTAAAAACTATGGTAAAAAATATAAATACAGTAGAGCGTCGATAATCCGAACCCCGGTAATCCGAACGTTTGCTAATCCGAACTCCTAAAAAACAAATAATAATAAATAAATCACTGAGTAACCAAGTAAACAGCCACTTTTGTCGATTCCTGTTTACAGAAATATATTGCTTTTGTTTTATATCTTGTATCCAATACCCGTTTTCTACAATTTAGCTGCAATATTTGATAATCCGAACTATTTGATAATCCGACCCACCTTCGGTCCCAATTTGTTCGGATTATAGACGCTCTACTGTATTTAACGTTTTCAAATACCAAATATATACTTTATAATTCAAGAAGGGCATCGCGAGCCCAAGCTTTCGAACGGACAACATGCACGGCGAAGCGGGACCCTTGTAAATACGTGTTGTTTTTTGCGCTTCTGGCGAATGTATTCTCTAAGCGCTCATCAACAAGCGTGTGCCCTAAAAGCGCCCCCGAATGGGGTCGTGCACATCCCTTAGGGTGCGTATTCACGTGACAGTAAGTCGCGACTTGTGTCATGACACCATAGACAACGTATACTTATAGACCGGCAACAGTCGGCTTTGGCCGTGACCCGATTTTTCTGCGCGAGAGTGATAGAAGAGAAAGAGAGGTTGCCACGCCACTCTCAAACAGAGATGGCGCTGATGCTCAACCGCCTCAAAGAATCCTCCTTTAGCTACGTACAATTTATAGGTCCGGGAAATAAAAAGCGCGTTTTTCGAATTAACGTCTTGTCCGATATACATACTTAAAACAATATTTAAATGATACTGTCATGAGTATACACGCAAAAACTATGGTATCTACGATGAATGACTCATTTAAATACAAGCTTGTTTTCGTATGCAGATTGGACAAGCCGTAGTCAATAATTAATTATTAATTAAAGGTCTTGCAGTGCAAAATTTAATTAATATGTAATTACTTCGAAAAACGCATCTTTTTATTTCACCCACATAACTATGCATTGCAAGTCCTATGCATTCAATTTATTTAGTTGATGGGCGAAATAAGAAGCAATCATTGAAAATAATACATATTTATTAACAAAAATACATATATAAACATTTAGACAGTCGATTTTGGGCTAAATACCTTTCAAACGCTGGTAAGGAATCGCATCATGCATTAAATTTGTCCTACAGATTCTACCAGAATTTGGAACTTTCCACTTTGTTGAAAAGTGCAGGTCATACCCTGTAATTCTTCCTGAGGCGCACAAGTCCCAGGTTTCACAAATCCGCTGGATTAAGTTGATTCAGCCAAAAACCAAAGAAATTCAATGTTACTTAGTTTAATAGTAAAAAGAAAATATCAATTGCGGACAGCTCTGAGAATATAATACAAACAATAAACTACTTTATCTTTACTTACATTTGGATCCTTTGAAAATGTATGCTTATGCATTGCTTTTCCGGTTGACGGACAAGTCCGTACGCAGCAGTGACATATCATCATATTGACATTAATTCAAATACAAACACGACGAACCACTACGCATGTGTCACAAATAAATTCTTGCGGTTCGATAGTACAATGCCGATATTACCGACAAAGTGACAACAACGCCATCTCGGTTTGCGGGTGGCGGAAAAAAATTGGGATATGTCAAAAGTGCCGGAGTGCCAGCCGCATGCATGACACTATGCTTTTCATACCATGACACTTTGATTTTTTTTAATTCTTGTGGTATTCAATCGCAACTTAATGCCATGACATAATGTTTTGCTGTATATGACATTTTTGCAATGACATCACTGTTTCCAATTCATGACAGTTTGATTTCTTTTATTGATGTTTTCAGTCATTTTTTCACAGTTCATCAAACTTCGACGAATTCAGCAAAAAAATATCTTTGATAATAGTAAATAGGTATATACTAATATGGCGTCAAGTGGTTATTCACGCATGCATACGTGTAGTCAGAGAAATTATTGTATCAGAAAACAACAGAGTGAGTAAAAAGTGAAAAAGAAATTGGGTTCGAAAGTGGGCTTTCAGCATCGTTTTTTTGGCATTGATTGACCAAAATTACTGTTTATCCGTTATCGATATTGGCAGCTATGGAAGCCAATCAGATGGTGCTGTTTTCGACATGTTTTCGACCGTTGAACATTGAAAAGTGCGTTAGAGGAAAATATGTTTAAAATCATATCTGATGACTCAGTATAGCAGGCATCATGATATGAACTACAAGAAAAAAAGTATACAATTACAGACACTGCCGTGCTCGACGCATTGTCGAAAATGCATTTGGCATACTTGCTGGGCGGTTTCGAATATTATATTTGGAAAGCCAATTTCCGTTTCCAAACAAACTGCCGTAAAAATTGTAAAAACATGCTGTGTCTATAGGTTAATAATATGGTGACATACAGGCGGGATGTAAATTTTAAATAAATCAAAAATTAATTATTAATAATAATTATTATTATTAATTATTATTATTATTAATTAATTATTATTAACCTATAAATATTAATTTGACAAGTTATGTCGTTAAACATTTTCATTGTAATACATGCTGTGTCCTTCATAATTTGATTAGTAAAAGTGATCATATATGCAATAGCATCACAGCAGATGCTGAAGATACTGATGCTGGCATAATTATTCCTGGAAAATGGCGTAACAATGAAAAATCAAATAGTATTCCGAATTTGGTGCCAAATATTAATCAAAACTCTGGAAATGTTGGAAGGGAAAAGAGGAACAATGTTGCGTAATATTTGTCCAAAATTCCTGTTGATATAATGAGATCTAATTCTGCTTTATTTCTAAGTAATCTGTTTTTAAAACCAATGTTTACCTTGTCTCAAAGACATGAGGACTTCTCGTACTCATTTAAAAATTTATCATCAAACTTTTTTATTTCGGCCTTACTGTCGTAACAATATGACTTTACAGCAGTATTCAAAATGACACTTTTTTCAGTCGTGACATTAATGTCGCGACAACAAACACATTATCACGACAGTGAACATTTCAGTTCGCACAGGCACGAAGGCTATGGTATTTGATGTCATGACATTAAAAGTCGCGACGCCCGGTGTCCACCGGATCGGGCCGATAAGTATCGGCCCGATCTGAGTCGTGCGATAAATATCGTGCACATGTATTTTTACTGGATCCTGTCCACTGACACGATGTATGTCATGCCCGATAAATATCGTGTCAGTGGACAGGTTCCAATAAAAATACATGTGCACGATATTTATCGTACGACTGAGATCGGGCCGATATTTATCGGCCCGACCCGGTGGACACCCGGGTCGGGCTGTCGGACTGTCACGTGAATACGCACCTATAGCAAGTATGGCGGACGTATGTGTCATGTCAGAGGCGCTGAGAAACGTCAAATTAATTTGTCAAAACCATGGAGGAAGATGAAGTCGCTATACGCTATACATTTAGCAGCGAGAAAATGACCCCGGGGGGCGGAGCTAACATGACACTAAACTACCCCGACAGTTGGCCGCCTGCCAGATCCGGCAGGCGGCAGATTGGCCAGAAATTTAAACAAATGTTTCCTGTAATATATTGTAATGTGTCGAGGGGGTCCATTATAAAAAAATGCTATATGAACAGTTTTAAGAATTTATATAATCAAATTTTTTTAACAAATACGTAATAAACATATTTCAAAAAATGGTTGTGCGTGCGGCCAGTACAAGCCTGTCAATTGTTGACATATATAGTCACTTACCGATGAATTGTTACCCCGGTCGAAATCTGGTTTATAGCTGAATTTTTGCTATTGCAGCTGCGAGCAGCGCAATTAGACGTTAGTTTTTTATGTATATCTCCTTACAAATGCGCTATAATATCTTTCAACAAAGCGAAATAAATAAAATAATAACACGTCAACGTTGCGAATGTCACTTTGACATTAAACATCCTCGAGAGTGGGGAAAGTCGTCCCATATCCGAGCGCTTATGCCGACTCCTCCTTCCTCCATGGTCAAAACCGACAGTTGCAACTTTGCGTTCATGTTCTATGTTCATCCATGTATGTAGCGCATTTCATAGGTTAACTGACAATAGGGTATTTGACTGTATTAAAAATATGGCTTGTATTATAGTCATCCTAATAGATTACAGTTTAAGAAAACTATTTGTTATTACAATGAAAATGTTTAACGACATAACTTGTCAAATTAATATTTATAGGTTGTGGCTGTAATTTTTTATTTATTTAAAAAAAAAAAAAAATTTACATCCCGCCTGTATGTCACCATATTATTAACCTATAAATATTTATTACTTTTCAAAAAAAAATATGCTTTATTTCTATTAAAAACCAAAATTAAAATTGAATTTTATTCACGTCCTATTACATGATTGAAAACGCTCTGTAATTGGCTCAGTCTCCAGTGACGTTATTCGTTAGTACGCTTAGAGCGCGTTTGGTTTGTCAGGGTAGAGTATGGGAAGAGCAATGCTCAGATAACCTGGGGCGGCTGTCTCTCTCTTATATGCAGATAAACGCCGTATGACGTTAGTCCGCCTATTATGCAGCGCGTCACTCTCACCGTACAATACCGGGTTATCCGAACGCGCTCTTATGCTTCTCCCGTTTGAATTTAATAGTACTAAAGTGATATGTAAGCATAACTTTGTAGGTTAGGATAGCCCTAACCTTAAGCTGTCAGATCAGATTATACCTGGTTCGAAAATAGGATAGATAACTTATTCTAGTCAGTTTTACTTATGTCGAAGTAATCTTCACAACAAAAAACACTTGTATTGACCGCTATTTATTTCATTTGGATTTCTACGATCCAACCACTTTCTTCGCAGTTTCAAATCTTGCGGAACAGCTACAAATAGTTTATCCGGAGTTTTTCTTGACGTATTTTTGCATTGTGGATTTATACACCATTTATAACCCATTTTTATGTAGAAATTGTGAAAACAACACATCATACAACACAATTACCAAACGGCGACGATGCCGAGGCTGACAGCATGCTGACAGACCATATGGGCCGATTTGACATCTACTAACCGGTCACATCACACAACAGAAAGTATCGTTTTGGCGGGACTTTTTGTGACTCAATTTTTAACGCTGATTTTTATGAAATATTGAGGAAATAATTACGAAAAATAATGCATTTACAATGTAGAGTGAAGGAATAAACACACTAAGATGGTTTTCCAATAATAGTCAAATACCCTATTATTGGTGAATGTATCGCCGCAATCAGGCCTTCTCCGGGATATTTTGACCAAAAAACTGAGAAAACGGAGGAAAGTTGCGATGTTTCAAGTAAGCGAGGTAACTTTACTACATAAGTGCCGACAAACGTCAAAATTCAATGTTGTTAGGTGATGCGACACAGGTACAAGGTGTCCAGTTGCTATGTTTGGTGCAGTTTGCATCAAGAATATTAGATTCTTACAAGGATTGCTCCATCCCTATCTTCCAATGTTAACAGCGGCATGACATCACGCGCGTTCATTGTCAAATGTCGAGACACCCGAAACAATGATCGTACGATTCCGCCGAGTTGGCCTATCGGGTTGTCTACCGATTTGTTTAAACTGTCACACTTGACATATAAAAACGCGGGGATTTCAAATAGACCAACAGTAGCGCAATACTCAATGACGTGGTTGTGTTTGTTTGAAACGTCAAAAGCAGACACACTTGACACGTAAAAACGCGGGGATTTCAAACAGACCAATCGTAGCGCAATAATACACGTTGTGATTGTCAATATCTAAAACGTCAAAAGCAGACCAGTGGTGGGACTCTGTGCATTGTCGATATCAACATATCGCTTTCTACTATCGCAACCGATTATCTCCGGCGACAGTCACCATAATTGGTACTCCGTGACAGCATCGCCAAGCCTTCGGGTGCCTTCGGAAATATTTAGTAATTTTTGCGTTACCGCTGGAATAATCACCTTATCCGTTGCATTTACCGCGTGCCGCCAAAACGATGAAAGTTACACAAAAGTATTAGAAAACAAAAATCAAAATATTACGAGGTATTAAAT
This sequence comes from Aphodius sticticus, assembly GCA_963966075.1. Lineage (NCBI taxonomy): Eukaryota > Metazoa > Arthropoda > Insecta > Coleoptera > Scarabaeidae > Aphodius > Aphodius sticticus. The sequence goes on along the minus strand of OZ014511.1, from coordinate 21,509,963 downwards.
ATGTACTTATAGTCACATTCGACGTTCTATATACCGGGTGTACGTGCAACGACAAAGTAGAGCCCCCTAATGTTTCAAAACACTGTTTCAAATAATATTTGCATAGCTTCTAAAATAAGGTCTTAAATAAAGAGTTTTTCATAGTTTTGGTATCACTCGGTATATGTAAGCAGATAATTACATTCTAATATTTGCATTTTAGGTTCAAGACAATCGAGTAGCATTTAATAAGAATAAAGTTTTCTGAAAACTTAATAATAAGAATGTTTCCCATTATTATTCAACTTTCTGCCGGACAGGATATACAATGTGTCTCACGGGACGTTGGATTTTATGGGTACTTTTGTTATTATTAAAGATAGAAAGTCGGTTAAATGGGCATAGTAGTGTATATTTATGTGCTCATTCATAATCTGTTCAGAAAACAGTTGAATTCCAGATGGTTTCCAAGTTATTTTGAAAAAACAAAAAAATGTATTTTTTACTTTATCATACGCAGTATTATAAAGTATTGTAATCATGCCGAAAAAAAATTTTGAGTTTTTAGCGGAAATATGTCCTTTTGGGTCCCCTGAAGATATTTGACCAAGGTACAAAAAAATGTCTGTGTGTGTGTATGTGTGTGTGTGTGTGTGTGTGTGTGTGTGTGTGTGTGTGTGTGTGTGTGTGTGTGTGTGTACCCGATTTTTGTGGCGACGATTCCGGAAAAGTTACTAAAGGTATCGGGACGAAACTTCATATTTAGAGGTTTCATGACCAAACTTAGAGTTGAAAAGCTTTTGGCTCAAAAGGGTCCAAAGGAACTGGATGTTTCCTCCAAGCATTTACAAGGATTTTGCAAATGAGCCGCCATTTCTGTAATCTCGGCAAAACAGCTAAATAATAAATTAAAGAAGAGGAAATTGTGTATCATTTATGTCTATGACATTTTTTGGTAAAATTAATAGTTTGGCTGCAGGAGTAGATTCAAATTGAGATCGGTCATGTCGGCCTTAAAACTAAGTAGCCAGGATTTTAATTCTAATGACAGAACTGTGACAGAACTAATGACAGACAGTGATGTTTTGACAAGAGCTCTGCGCCGGAACCACCTGACCAGCCTGGGGACAAGCACGAAGGCAAAGCGGATGCAGGACCTCTGCAAATAGATGCTGAGCGGGACGTCAGCGATGAAGATGACGTTGAGCCCGATCAACGAAGGAGACGGCGAAGGTGGTGGCGGTAGCTGCGTGTGCGTGCTGTGTGTGTCCATGTTTTATTTAATAATATTTAGATCAAAACGTTTTACGTTATTTTAAATATTTTAGTAAAGCATTTTTATTCTTTTATCGTTGTTTGTTTTTAAAAATATACCCGCCAAGCTATTCACTCACTGGCGGGTAAATCGTAAAGATTTCAAATTTGTAAATACTTACAATGTCGGATAAGCGCCCACGGCGCAAGGCACCGTTTGTTTTGTATCATTTGAAATTATGCTAATCCATAATGTGTATTTCCTTTAATTAATATATTTGTGTTAATGGTTAATGGAATCACATGCAGCTAAACCATTAATTTTATATATAGTATGATAAAGTCATGTGCCTGGCCACATCAGATTTTTTAATTATGGTCATAACTTCTTTATTGTGATCCCATCAAAAAAGCGTTTTGACATTATAAAGGCACTTTTTTGTCTGCAATTTGATTATGTCAGTTTAAAATTGTTTTTGCCAATAAATTCGTCAGAAACAAACAAAACGTTTTTTTTTCTTATGGACGCTTTATTGGTTTTATACATGTTTGGATTCAGAATTTTTTCTGAGTAATTTGGTATGCCACATACCATATTTAGAACACAATAAGCCGACAAAATTGAAGTTTTTTCTTAATATCGTAAAATCGCATTGTGCCATGGAAACCACATTTGAGTGATACAGTTTTTATTTATGTGCCCATAGTCAAGATACAGTAAAACTTTGGAATGTATTTATTTGTACGAACTACATAACATAAAAAAGTAACAACATTTTAACAAACTAAATAACGTTTTCAAAAATCTTGCCATTTTCGTGGAGGCATTTTTCACAGCATTCCGTAATACGGTGACCTTACCGAGGGTGCTTCAGTCAATCGAATTGAAAGCGGAGATGACGGTGTCACGTAACTTCCCAACGTTTCCATTCACCTTGTTTTTTAAGTCACTCCATAGATTAAAATCACAAGGGGTAAGATCCGGCAATCTTGGTGGTCGTGGTCATAATACTTCTGAATAGGTAGAAATTCCTCTCCGTTTATGTCTTATATCTAAATAGTTTTTCACAATTCGGGCATTATGTGCAGGTGCTCCGTCTTGTTGGAACCTCATACTTTAGCGTAAGGCCAACGGTTTATCGTCCATTCTTTCTTCCACGTCCTCAGAGAGCAATATTGCCGATACCTCTACGAAGTTAAAGTTTTGTTATAAAAAATTGGTCCGATTAATCGGTTGGCTACTATGCATCTATGCATACATTAATACCAAACCGCACCTGATTATGACGCGGTACAAAAAGGTGCTGATTTTCGCGGGCCCAGTACCCAGTAGTGCATCTTCTTTCAGTTAAAAATACCGCAGTTGGAAAATTTGTTTCATCGGAACATAATTATTTTTTTTTTTAATAAAATTCTGGGTTTTCACCAATTTTATGAACAGATGGGTACATATGGGTAGATATCACATTGTTTCACAAAATATCTTCCATGGCAGCATGCGATTTTCAGCAATTCTCGAAGTGTACAGTTTTAAGTTAATTCTATTATCTTAAAACATGGGGCATACCAAATTACTCAGAAAGAAATGATGAATCCTAACATGTATAAAACTAATATGGCGTCCATAAGAAAAACTAGTTTCGTTTGTTTCTGACGAATTCATTGGCGAAAAAAATTTCAAACTGACATAATCAAATTGAAGACAAAAAAGTGCCTTTATATTGTCAAAACGCTTTTTAGATTGGGTCACAAATCGAATTGTAGCAAACAAGATATATCAGGTGCAAACAATTGAAGGTATATCCACTGATATCCAGATAGTGGTAAATTGTTTGTAGAAACTCGATGAAAACGGGTACTAAAAATCACTAAAGGTTTGAAATTGCGACACTGTTGACGTAAGAATTTCAATTGCAATTTGCAAACAATCTCTTTGTCGGGCACTAACAGCTCTTTGACCGAATGTAGTGTTAGCTCTATGTGGAATTGCGGAACCGAAAAGTAAATTAGCGAGTTCGATGCATCGGTTTGTTCTTCTTAAAACCGTTAAGTAATGAGGTATCAACGAGCCTACTTGCAATGCAAGTCAAATATTTGCATACCGGTTTTAGTTGTAAATGGCAGTATAAATAACACGTTATTGGTTCTGTATCAATGAATATAATATAATATGATTTTGTCAACATGCCTGTTAACGGTGGCTAGATTTTTAATGCAATTTATTTGAAGTGGAAAAAATATTCTATTAATTTGGTACAATTAATTTTTTATAATTAAAAACAATGGAGCAATAAAAAAAATAACAAAAAAATAACAAAGCATGCTAGACATTAGTTTAACAACAATTCTTTGGTATCATACGAAAGCTACAGTTATCATATTGTTTGTTTACAAATAAAAGTATTTTTTTTAAAATTAACGTCTGTGAAGTGGTAGTAGACTACAGGTGGGACAAATGGAACAAATTGGACCCACATTAAAAAAGGCGTGATTGCAAAACAATGCGAACACCAGAACAATGTCTTCTGGTTGCTTGAGAGGCGTTTCAGCGAAGTACGTGCCGACGGCGACGTGCTCGGCAAAATTGATGGTGCACTGCACTCCGAATAAATCTTCGGTAAAACGTCCACTACCAATTAATTTCAATGACTACCTTATATTCTTTTTAACGAATTTGACAGGTCTTTTAATTGTCTTAATTGTAGCATAATATTTTTATGTCCTTACGTAAGAAAATTTTCGAAAAAAGACAATTGAAGGTTATGTGTAACAGAAAATGTAAAAATATACAGGTGTTCTATTTCAAATTCAAAAGTTTAAGGTTATATCTCAGAAACTGTAAACGTTGCATCAACGATAGTAACGCCAGTGACTTCACATGGTTGCAAAATATTTAATTCCAAAAATTCGTTAAATTCGGTCAAGCCGTTCCGAAAATTTTGCACTTTTATTTCACAACCTACAATTGCTCTTTCTCGAAAATTTTCTTATGTAAGGCCTTACAAGTATTATGCTACCATTAAGACAATTAAAAGATCTGTCAAATTCATTAAAAAGAATGTCTATGACATCATCTGTTAAAAACAATTGAAGGTAAAAAAATTAATTTGACATAAGGTGTATTTTAATAATTATAAATCGACGTGTTTGAGGATTTTTTAAAATAGCAAACCGTTCTTGAGATTTTGTCATGCTTCCATACTTTACGCGCTCACTGTATAGATGGCTACACCATCTATACACCATCATACTTTCAAACTATCAAAAGAAACTAATCGTCCCACACTTCCAACAAAATCAGCATACAAAAACCCAATACCTAAAAATAGCTAACTTAAGAAAAGTGATGCACTATTTAGAAGGAGAAGATCTTGAATTTTATTACCATATTACTTCTTGGGCAACATCAAATAATGATGAAGATTAATGACAAGTTTAATAATGTTGTTTTGTTTCGTTAGTTTTAATTTTGTTTCTAATATTAAACTTGTTGTTCTTTTCGTTTTTATGCATATTTATTTACCACTTGTGCTAATAGCATAACTTTTTTCAACAAATAAGGGTTTATTATCGATAAGCATGTCGTTGACTGGAAGAACAGAACAAGTGCAGCCAATGTTTTATCTAATTGCTTATCTTATTGCCTTATTTTGTATAATTTATGTCTATGACATTTTTTGGTAAAATTAAGAGTTTGGCTGCAGGAGCAGATTCAAATTGAGATCGGACGTGTCGGCTTTAATACTAGGTAGCCAGGATTTTGATTCTAATGACAGTAGCTAGTGTCAAACGGTATGTTTTGAAAATACCTCTGTGATACCTACACTCAATAGTATCGAAATATTCGCAAGAGGTTGCAGCGCCGGAACCAGCTGACCAGCCAGGGGGCAAGCACGAATTCGATGCGGATGCAGGACCTCTGAAACTAGATGCTGAGCGGGACGTCAGCGATGAAGATGACGTTGAGCCTTATCAACGAAGGAGACGGCGAAGGCGGTGGCGGTAGCTGCGTGTGCGTGCTGTGTGTGTTTTATTCAATAATTTTTAGATCAAAACGTTTACCGTTCTTTTAAATATTTTTGTAAAGCATTTTTATCGTTTTATCGTCGTATGTTTTTAAAAACTTACCCGCCAAGCTGTGCGGTCACTGGCGGGTGAATCGTAAAGATTTCGAATTTGTAAATACAATTTCGGATAACCCCTCACGGCGCAAGGCACCGTTTGTTTTATTTCATTCGAAATTATATTAATTCATAATGTGTATTTTCTTTAATTAATATATTTGTGTTAATGGTTAATGGTTTCTCATGTACCTAAACTATTAATTTTATATATAGTATGATAAAGTCATGTACCTGGCCACATCAGATTTTTTATTTTAGCACTGGTGTGTGCTAGTACTTTTTTGTGCAGAACGATGCGTAGAATTAAAAAAATTAATTAGATATATTTTGTTGCAGATTATGATCATCTTGTACACAATTTAGATATGGTAGGTAATCACACTAATAGAACGCTTCTTGCTTAATCATAATCTAAGAGTACGCAATAAAATTAAAAACAGATATTGAGATATACAATTTTTCTTAGACTGCTGCTTTTCGATAAAAATGCCAATAAATCAAAAAGTATAAAGTTTAGGGTAGGTAATGTAATTTTTCGTTGTCGTAAAATTTTGCGAGGAATTCAAAATTGTGCCGAAATATAGGTTGGTCCATTTAAAAAATCATAAGTTTGAGTTGGTACTACCTTATGGAACATCCCTGTATACACGCTAATAATTTTAAAATGTGCGCCTCGACGTTCTGTATATATGAGTGAAATCAGTTTTAAAATATCTTCATTAACAGAGGAACAATCTTCCGAGTTCGCACTGTTGAGACACGCTGTATACACTATATATTTTATTCTTTATTGAAACTATAAACATTATTATTGTAACTTGCGACAAAAACGTCACTTTTTTTATCTATTGAAATTGCCGTTATTATAAAACTTTTCCATTAAATAACTCAACAAAACAGATAGAAATAAATAAAATAAGAACAAAAATCTCGATCAATTCGAGTTCAAAATTTGGTTCTAATTAACATATTCATTATGGGTTTTCATCCCCACAATCAAAACATTTCGATTTTCCAAGAAATATGTGAATTAACTAATTTATTAATTATTGGAAATACTAGTAATAAAATGTATATTTTTTGCTCAGCGCATAATTTCATACCATGTATTTTTTAATTTTTTTGATGCTCACTTAGACAAGTGACAGACGGAGTTTAAGGCTAAAACTAGACAAACGCTTGAGAGGCAAGCTGTAATATTATCAACAGAAAGCGACAACGTCGGAAGTCTTAAAGAAACTTCTTTGTCTTAGTCAACAGCAGCGTATGCCTACATTGCGAGCGGAAATGTGAAGATGTTGGCATCTTTTAATGTCATATTTTTTCGATTACAAGCATAATAAACCAAAAGTTATCAAATACTGTATTAAGAATTAGAACATACAAAAAAACAGTTAGTCCTGTATTTTTCCCAACACGTGAAATTTTTGTTAAAATGCGTAAGCAGTAATCACTGCAACTCTTATTCACGCTTCTAAAGACTACTTGATCTAGACCAGGGGTCGGCAACCTGCGGCTCGCGAGCCGCATGCGGCTCTTTCGATGGCAAGATGCGGCTCTCCAGTTCCATGCGCAAATGTTAATAATTATATATGTTATTTTCAAAACTCACGGCCGAAATAGTTGAGGTCATGAACTTGGTAATTAAGATCATTAACAGCATTTTGGCAAAAGCACTCTACCATCGCCAGTTTAAGGAATTTCTTGAAGAAATAGAAACCCAGTAGGTACTCTGGCCTTCTGCACAATAAAGTGCGATGGCTTTCCAGGGGTAACGCACCGAAACGTTGTGCTTCTTGCTTGAGTGCAATAAAAACATACTTCAATGAAAAAGGCATTGGCCATCCTGAATTGAAAGAAGAGAAATGGCTGCAAAAATTCAACTTCATTGTGGATATTACAAATAAACTAAATGAGCTAAATGTAAAACTGCAAGGAAAGGGAAACCCAACCTATGCCTTGTTTGAAGATGTGGTTTGTTTCGAAAATAAATTACTTCTTTTTGTCGAAGACATGGAGAGTGGTAAATTACTTCATTTCGAGAATCTGAAGCAATATCGCGATGAAACCAATGCAACTATTGACACGAATTACTTCAGCATGGCTATAAACAAAATGAAGGATGGATTCGCTGAGTGATTTGAGCAATTCAAAACAAACGCAAGTACTCTGACGTTCATAGTAAATCCTCTCAACACAAATGCAATGAGATTAACATTGATCCATTTGGAATTGATGCTGGTTTGCTTCAAATGCAATTACTGGATTTGAAAACCAAACACTTGTGGAGTGGCAAGTTGACAGAACTCAAGAGCAAATTAGAAGAGTTGGAGGTCCAGAAAAGCATGCACGCCACGCTGCACAAGTGGACACCTCTAAAAGAAATGCCGCGAGTTGAGGCACTCATATCTGACGCATGGAATATTCTTCCAGAATCCTACAGTAAGGTGAAGAAGTTGGCATTTGGAGTACTGACGATCTTCGGGTCAACATATTCGTGCGACCAAGCGTTCTCTTGCATGAATATAATAAAAAGTAAAGTAAGAAGCCAACTAACAAATAAAAATCTGGAGGCGTGCTTGAAACTGAAAACAACAAGTTATGAGGTAGATTTAACCAAACTTTCAAAGGACATGCAAGGCCAATGCTCCCATTGATGTAACTTGTAACTATCTATTATTCAATAATTATAATTATATTATTTGATTACTAATTTTATTATTCTAGCAGAGCTATCTAAAATACTTATAATAATATGTTTTGTGCGAGAGTATGTTTTTATATGAATAAATATTATTTCATATTTAAAACTATTTATTTCAAATCAAAAATCATATTTATATACAGAATCCTAATCAAATACCATAATATTGAAACACTAAATGTTAGTGGCTCTTTAAAAACTGGAAAATTTTGTAAATTGTAACTTTTGGCTCTTCCGTCTCAAAAGGTTGCCGATCCCTGATCTAGACTTTGTTAAAATGATCATCAACAAGAGAAGTTGTTTGAAAACAAAAATGCTATGATAATTTGTACAAGTGTTTTGAAATATATAGCACATATTTGGTAATGTTTATTTGGTTCTGTTATGTAATGTTTTATATTATTTCTTATATATTATTTTATAATAATATTTAATTTGTGTTATTTTCTCGTTCAGCGTATCAGTCGGCTTATGGTGTCAATGCATCTATCCCAATTATCTTGCACAATTATCTAAATAGGTACGGGGATCTTGTTACAGAGGGAATATATTCGAAGCGAGAACTAGAGCTGAGCCAGCAGGTCGCCCGTACCCATCTGCCGCCCCAAGCGGCGATATCAGTGTTCTCACTCAGTGCGGACATCCGAGAGCGACTCCAGGTACTCCAGACGGAGCTGCCAGTCGGCTGCCAAGCGGTTGCTATAAATAGATGTCAGGTAGAGCGCGCTGGCTATTATTGTAAATATTGTAATATTTTAGCCTTTTAACAAGCAGGGTGACCTATTGCATCTATGTTTCAGATCTTTTTTTATAATTAAATCTTTTAAAATGTACTATATGTACAACACAGATAAAAAATACAAAAGTACTGTTTTGCTGTCATAAATTGCAGGAGTAATCCATTAGGTGATTATGAAAACCACTGGTTCTTAAATAACAATAAATAAATAAAAATGTACACAAAAATAATATAGTATATCATAATACAAGTTGTATGGTTATCCAAGCTCAGTCGGTAAATGGCGTGCGCGCGCCGTTATTCCGAAAATATAGCATCCGTCACACTACCATGTTTTATTGGCCGCTAGTTACTGCCGTTTAGCAGCCTCAGCAGCCAAGGAAATAAGCCACTGCTTCCACCACCAGCTGCTGATGCTTTGCACTACGTTTCTGGATAATTTTTGACGGCTGCGAATAGCCGGGAACAGCCGTCGGATGGGAAAACTTCGTAGTGTGATGATGATGACTGCGTAACCAATAAACTTTGGCTTCTCAAGTGGAACTAAGTTTTGTTATGCGGTTTGCGGAAAACTTCATATCGCTTCATATCAAGGACCCGGTATTCTACCTGATCAATAAACATTACAAAAGCACAGATGTAGTTTCTCAGCAAGTAGACCAGGCAATAGAGATTTTTTCGTGACAAAAATAGTATCAGCAAGCCGACGGTCCCAGGTCACGTGGACCAGTTCGTAGATGAATTGTGATGTGTTTTCGACTCGCAAACATCATTACTTAATTTGTTATAAACAAAAAACCACAAAAAATCGTGCATTTTATCTTACACAATTATCCAAATACATACGGGGATCTTGTTACAGCGGGAGTACATTCGAAGCGAGAAGTAGAGCTGAGTCAGCAGGTCGCCCGTACCCATCTGCCGCCCCAAGTGGCGATATCAGTGTTCTCACTTAGCGCGGACATCGGAGAGCGACTTCAGGTACTCCAGACGGAGCTGCCTGTCGGCTGCCAAGCAGTTGCTATAAATAGATGTCAGGCAGAGCGCGGTGGCTATTATTGTAAATATTGTAATATTTTAGCCTTTTAACAAGCTGGGTGACCTATTGTAGTTATGTTTCAGATCTTTTTTATAATTAAATCTTTTAAAATTTACTATATGCACAACACAAATAAAAAAATCTGATGTGGCCAGGCACATGACTTTATCATACTATATATAAAATTAATAGTTTAGCTGCATGAGATATTATTTGATCGAGATCGGCTATGTCTGCATTAAAATAGAACTAGTAGACCTGGACGGATATGTCCAAGCTGTCCAAGCTGCGTTCGGATATTGTACTCCGTTGATACCGGGTACACCGTCCAAATGACACGTGTTATTTGGTGTAGAAAGTGTGAAGATGCGTTCCGATTAGTGGCAATGGTTGGTAATGGCGGTGGTAGCAGACGAAATTATAGTGTTTCTCACATGTCGTGATGGTGACACATATTAGTTTGCATGTACATAAACTGAGTCACTAGCAAATTCTATTAGAAATACTATAACTACCACTGCCATTAGCACTAATGAAAACGCACCTTAACGGTGTACAATATCCGAACGTAGTTTATATTGACAGTAGTATAGTCAAAGCATTAGCGTTTGACACTATCTACACCGTCATTAAAATCACATCTAACATTTAATCTGACATATCCTGGCTACTAGTTTTAATGCAGTACGACCGATCTCGATGAAATAGAATTTGCTCATGCAGCTAAACTATTGATTGTACCAAAAAATGTCATAGTCATAAATTATTCAGAATTTCCTCTAGTTTAATTTATTATTTAACTATTTCGACGAAATTCCAGAAATCCCGGCTAATTTACAAAATCTTTCAAAAATGCTAACACTAAACCTCCAGTTCCTTTGGACCCTTTTTAACAGAAAGCTTTTCAGCTCTAACTTTAACACACACACACACACACACACCCACACGCACACGCACACGCACACGCACACGCACACGCACACGCACACGCACACGCACACGCACACGCACACGCACACGCACACGTACACGCACACGCACACGCACACGCACACGCACACGCACACGCACACGCACACGCACACGCACGCACGCACGCACACACACACACACACACACACACACACACACACACACACACACACACACACACACACACACACACACACAAACACACACACACACACACAGACATTTTTTTTTACCTTGGTCAAAAATGTTCAGGGGACCCAAAAAGACATATTTCCGCTAAAATCTCGAAAACTTTTTTTGGCACGATTACAATACTTAACATACTGCGTATGATAATGTAAAAATACAAATGGACTGTTATGCTGTCATAAATTGCAGGAGTAATCCATTAGGTGATTATGAAAACTACTGGTTCTTAAATAACAATAAATAGAAATGTACACAAAAATAATATAGTATAATACAAGTTGTATAAGACGAAAATTGGCGCACGGGTTTTGGAACGAATAGTTTTATCTTCAACAGTTGGTACTTGTGGCAAAACTGACAAATACGATTGAGGCGAGTCTAGGCGATTTCGCGTGGCTAAACGGTTCGATTTGGTTCCGGTTGGCGGTTGGATGTGGTTGACAGAACAGTTCTAAATCGTCATCATTTTCGAAACGTCAGTAACCGCTCGACGGAAAATGATCCGGTTCGATTCATAGGTTAGGTGCCCCACTTACTGTTAAATATGACAGTAATGACATACGCAGTGGTCTACCGCGCATTCCGCCAACTACATACCTATCCATTTTACCAGCATTTTACAACTTATAACCTAAAAATGACAACCCAAACGAACCGATATTTCAAACCGCCTTGCCAGGCAGGTTCAAGATTTTGACGGACCGAATCGAACCAACTGCAACCGTTACGTCATCAATCGCCATGTGAAAATGGTTGGTTCAAATCGGTAGTCGAACCGCAACCGAACCGTTCCACGCGAAATTGCCTAATAGCTATAGAGATGTCAGCATTATTTGACACTTGGCATCAATAACACCAATCTTGGAAAACGAACTGTTACTAAAAGCTAGTCCTCTAGTGATTTCATAACGTCACCGAAAGCGGTTTCGTTATGAGTTTATAATGAACGCAAAGTAGAAAAAAATATACAATATAGTGACATACAATATATTATAGAAATGTATGTTTAACAATATAAAATATTTACAGTAGGGGAGACCGGGGCAGGTTGTCACACGGGTTGGTTGTCACAATGCTTACCGCTCAGCCGCTGCTGTGACATAGCAACCGTGGCGAATACGAAACATTGCTTACGTCAGTGCGTATGTGCGTAGCTACTGTCACCTGTCGTGCTATAATTGTCTAGATTATGTAGGTGCTTTTGTGATTTTGCTGCTGTAAGTATACTCCTAGCGTTCCAAAAGAATACCGGAACAACAACAGCCGTCATCGACTTGGTCAGCGACATAAAAAAAGGGATGGACAATAAAGAGATTGTGGTGTGCATTTTTGTGGATCTGAAGAAGGCGTTTGACACAGTATCAAAGACACATCTCATGACTAAACTATTATATTGGCACCAGAGGAAGATTCCACACGCTACTCCAAACGTACCTAAGCGACCGCCCGCAGATCACGAGAGTGCAAGGGCAATATAGTGACGAAAAAACATCGGAATATGGTATCCCCCAAGGAGGAATTCTACCGCCGACAATGTTCCTCGTATACACAAACGACCTGTCACAGATACACCTAAAGGGATCCGTATATATGTACGCTGACGACACATGTATCTTGTACTCTGCGAGAACCCCACAAAGGCTACAACAGGAAATTAATCAAGACTTCCCAATCATAGAAGAATGGTTTAGAACAAATCAACTAACTATAAATGAAAAAAAAAACCAGTATCTCATATTTAATAACAAAAAAGAAAAAACACAACTGAACATCAAAATAAATCAAGTACCTATCCAGCAGAAAAGGGAAATAAAATACCTAGGAATTACCATACACGACACATTATCCTGGAACGCACATATAAATGGAATAATAAACAACAACGCCAGAAGAATAGCCGCTTTCCACAAGATAAAAAGCATAATACCGGAACATCTAAAAGAATCAGTATATAACAGCCTATACACGTCCAACATAAATTACCTAATAACTGTATGGAGTGACACCACTAAAACAAACATAAATAAAATTCAAAGACAGCAAAACAAGATACTAAAAATCCTTTACAAAATCAACAGAAACACACCAACAGTAGACGTACACAAACAGACACAAGAAATCATACTATCACAAAGAATTTCGTTAAACAAAGTGCTACTGATCTATAAACTACGGAATAAAAGCATACAAACAAAACTAAAACTTACAAAATCGGAAGAGGTACATAACTACAAAACACGAACTAAGACACACATAAGACCAGAGAAACACCGAACAAATAGATGCGCTCCGATTGGGAAAAGCAACGAAATAGCGCTATACAACAAATTGCCAGACGACGTAAAGAAACTATCGTATCAAAATTTTAAAAATAAAGTCAAAACAATTATAAAGGAATCAACGTGAGAGCCCGTAACTACGTGAGAGCCCGTAACTCATCGACTACAGCATACCCACCCATGGACCCTCACCACCGATAGCCCGAGAAGGGACCCTGTCCCAAATCCCGAGGCGAGGATCGAGGGAGAAACCAGCTACCATGACGGCTGCATGTTGTGTTATAATGTTTTGTATTGTAATATAATATGTTAAGTAATCATGTTAACTAATGAGTAAAGAATAAACATTTATTTGCTTTAAAAAAAAAGATGCTATATATTTTATTGTTTATTCCGTAGTTCATTATTTTCTATCGGTGTTTCAACTATTTGTCTTGATTCAATGACGTTTCGGGAAGTTAATAGATATCAACTTTGACGTTTGGTTAAATTTTATTCCCGCCAGATCATTTTTTTATTTAAAATGACCTTTCGAGGGAGGTTGTCACAAAAAAATCCGGGGATGGTTGTCCCATGTGACAACCAACTCCTGCAGATATTTTTGAGTTCATTTCTTGTTATTGCAGATAAGATGGTCAGAAAATATCAAAGAAAGACAGAACGAGGGAATACTCCTGCGGCCGTTATGCTTGCGGCAGTACGGAGTGTCAAAATATCCGGGCTTTCAGATCGTGCAGTTGCTCGTCAAAATAATGTAAATTACCGAACCTTAGCCAGATACTGCAAAAAAATTTCTCAAGAGGAAATTGATGATGCAACCCGGACTCAGCCTTCTATCCCCGTTGGATAATACCCAAATAGAAAAATATTTTCTGATGAAGATGAAATGGAATTGGCAAATTATATAGTTCAAGCTTCGGAGGCCTATTATGGTTTAACGCCAAAAGAAATAAAAAATCTTGCTTACAATCTTTGCATTGCCAATTCCATTCCCTGTCCTAAATCCTGGACCAAGAATGAATGTGCAGGTGACGACTGGTTCGCTGATTATATGAACAGGCACAATACTCTTTCACTACGAAAACCAGAGGCAACCAGCTTAGCACGAGCGACAAGCTTCAACAGAACTAATGTGAACTCTTTTATGACAAATTTGGCAACGGTTCTTGAAAGACATCATTTTGATCCTCATCAAATTTGGAACATGGACGAAACTGGGGCTACTTCGGTTCAGAGACCAAATAGAATTGTTGCTCGGAAAGAAATCAAACAAATTGGTGCGTTAGTTTCTGCTGAAAGGGGTACGCTCGTAACTCTGGCTACAGCTGTATCTGCGATGGGACCATGTTTCCCATCGCATTTTTCCCATTATTCGATCCACCATTTTTCGTATTCCCAAGAGTAAAGTTTCATGGACACTTTATAGATCGTGCGCCAGGGTCCAGGTTCTGATGGAACTGCAAATAAATCTGGGTGGATGCAAGAAACCGATTTCTATTTATTTTTAAAACATTTTCATAAGCACGTGAACAGCACACCGGAGAGACCATGCCTGCTCCTTCTTGATAATCCCATCTCAGCATAGAAGGGCTCAATTTTGCCAAAAGTAATGGAACCGTTTTCTAGCAGCAAGGCAAGGGAAAAGTAGATCCGGTGTATGGAGTGTAATAAATAGGCACACGAGTTATGTACTTCAAGAAGTAGTTTTTATGTCTGCCACAACTGTGAAAGTGTAGGAGAAAGTGACTGACGTTTTAGTACAATTTTTCTTGTTTCTTTGTTTTGTTCTGTTTGTCTTAATACAATTTTTTGAATAATTAAAAATTCTGTTTTTCCCTATTTAAATAACCAGTGACAACCAACCCCGAGTGCTGTGACAACCAACCCAGGGTGCGGGTTGGTTGTCACAAAAGGCGGCTCTGGCAATTTTGGTTATTGTGAATATCTCTTTAACGCTTTAGTCTCAAAACTTTGGAGAAGTGAAGTCAACGCTGTATACTAGAAGATAGGCTACTGACAAAGACACTAACTGTTAACCAGCTCTTTCCAAGAAACAAAAAGCAAATTTTGTGACCGGTCTCCCTTATAATATAAATATGTAGTTACATTTGGTATCATAAATAAACAATGTAGTGGGTGGAATTAGAATTAAAATAGTAAACACAATAAATATAATGTAGTAATTTTGTATTTAGTAGTAAATGTAGTGCAATCTTCCCGGAATAGCAACAAATTTGGAAATACGCTAATCTGCAAAGTAAAATAAGAAATATATAATAACGAGCAATTTCATTCAAGACTGACCGAAATGTGTAACTATTAGACAATTAGGTGGATGGATACAACTACTACATAATCTAAATAAAATCTGTGTTTAGAGAACATCCAAAAATATGTATCTACTCATCTATAAGCTAATCCTTTACTATAATGTAATGTAAATGTATTTGATTAGAATTAGATTAATTGCAAAAACGATAAAATAAAAATATCGGTTCCAAATTTAGCGAGTTTATACTACTTCGATGAAAAGCGTATGTGTACAACTAATAAAACGTCCTACTCATATTATGTGAACCTGATATTTAGGCAGTCGAATGCAACCGTCGCGTCGTAATGTCAGTCGCTAAAGCAAGCAAGCCTCTCTCGTATACAGAAATCGCCACGTCCTCCAGTATCATGTGAGCCTGTTACACTTAAGTCATAAAAGCCATCTATTATAATAGCGTTCTGTCGCTGAACCCTCTTTTCGCATTAGCCAATTTGCACCGTCAAATCAAATAAAATTTCTTTCTTATATGATTTGAGACAATATTATGCACAAACAATTCAAAACAAGTATGGTAAAGAACTGGTTTTCAGTGACTGTACCCGATTGCCGCGCTTAAACGTCATTGGTTTATCCAACTGTGCCGCCAAGGATGCTGCAAGACTGCGTAAGACGACAACAACAAATTTTACGGCAGAGCACCACATATAAGGGTAAAGTTTTGAGTGAAAAAAACATATCAGGTATTGATATTTTTACTTGAAATTTTGTACACTTATAGAAAAATGTTTAACTTAAATCTATTATGTGGTACTTTTTCAATTTTAACTTGTGTTCTCCGTAAAAAAGTTGAAAAAAATCGTCAAGTTTATGTCAGATTCAGTAAAAGATTTGTTAAAAAAGAACAATAATATGAAAGATCTACAACTAAAAGGACACTTATATACTTTTTATCTTTAATTTGGTGTCCGCTCAGAACATTTACGAGTTTTGTCAGTTGAAAGTTAGGGGTACGGATTCCTCTTAACTTAACAAACATTACACTCGTACTGTTTCTTGAAAATAAATGTCATTCTAAAAAGTTACAGCCGCTTGAAATATTAATTAAAAAAGAAAAATTAACGATAGTATACATATCAAACAATGCAAAAACGAAGAAAGAACAAAATCAATATCCATAACACATGAATAAATAAATTTAGATAAAAAAATTGGGTTTTTCAATTCTTAAATAAGTTCCTAAAGAAGTGCAGTCTAAAATACAGTTTTGATATTAGTTCAAACGGCTGTAACTTTTTAAGAAATAAAGGAAACAAATAAGTCTATATGAAACTTTTTGCTCAGTGTGACATTTACTATCTGGAAAAGGTTTTTGCTGAGGAAAAGGTGGGACACCTGTATAATACGTTTGCTGATGTGTGTCTATTCAGCCCACCAAGCTCTAGGCGAGAGACGAAGCGATGGAATCATTCTTCACTCAATTCTTACTGGCCTTTGTGTTCTCAGCGCTTTGGAGCACGCACTTAACAATTCCCACATAATATAGCTACAGAATACCCCCGATCCCGTCACCCGTTTTGCCATCCCGCGTCGGATGGTCAGATTCGAGAAGGCGCATGCAGTGGCAATTTTGTTACATACCGCATAGCCACATCTAAGTCAAAGAGAAACAGCTACTAATTCTGTAACAAAATTGCAACAGCTACATAATACTAATGTGTTTTTCGGTCTGATTTGCAAAGCATAACGTTGGTATACGATAAATATTATTTTATAATAATTTAAAGGGCCGTTTACACGCTCCGTTTTTTTACTACTTCTAGTTTTCGCGGGCAAAACGTAGCCATTCCCATGTGTTTTCACGGAGCCGTCGTTTGCATATTATGTGTGCAAACTACATTTTTGAGGTGTTAGGCCGAAAACCAGCGTATAAGTAATATTAAAATTATGGATTTTTGCGTGTACATGTTTTGCCTGTGCAAACCTGGTTTGCGCAGGGAAACCACGAGCATGACGGAGCATGTAAACGGCCCTTTACTTTTATTGGCTTCCGGACATAGGTGTACGGAGCACACTTACACATGGAGAGTACGCCACTGGTAGTCGATACGTAAGCGGCCTTACAAGTTTCCCGACAATATTTGACATTTTTTGATATTTTTTAATCTAATTGCACTCCGCTGCATTTCATGAAATAACACATAGATAACCTTAGTACCAACATATCCAAAGAATTATGCCGAGAATTCCTGCATGTGCATTATAATTTATACCGAATACAATAGGTACACTCAAATATTTCATGCGTTCCAAACGCAAATATCATAGATAACAATATACTCCAACTAAGTAGTTGAGTGAGAATGGCGGTTTTAACCACGTTGTTGCAACTTCTGCTAGTTATTAGCTCTAAAATTAAAGGTACACTTAATATTATCATTATCCAATTAAAAATACATGATTTGTTCCTTTGCAGATGTACTATCAGTTGAAGTGTGCGGTCACCCACATGGAATGATGGGTGGGAAGATCGTTGGTGGTTATGATGTTGGATACTACAAATATCCATGGTTTGTATCCATGACGCAGAGTAATAGCCCCATGTGTGGAGCAACGTTGATCAGCAAGAAGACTGTTGTCACAGCTGCGCACTGTTATGACCAACATTCAGATGACCCGTAAGTAATTTATGAACACAAATTAAAGATCTAAGTGTACTATAATTTTGAATTTATTTAGATCCGAATTAGCTAATTTATATGTGTTAAAAATCGGAGCCTACAATATCTGCGATACATCCGAAGCCACACAGAAGTCATTCAAAGTTCAAAAGGTATATGTCCACGAAAGGTATAAGAAGGAAGACCCATTCTTTGATATCGCACTGTTGATACTTAACGAACCAGCAGAAGGCTTTGAACCAGTTTGTCTCCCAACAAAAGGTTGGTCAAAATTACTATTAAGCCCCTCCCAGACAATGCTACGTGTGTCACAAACGTTGATCATCAGATTATTCTGCGTAGTGTAAGGTGACCAACTTTTCATTAATCCAAGGTGGGACGGTGAGATCCGAAATGGGGTTACATAAATAAATATTTTCAGTAATTAAATCATATTTATTTTTCATCTTCAACAAGCTAAGTCGACAAAAGCTTTGTGATTACAGTATTTTCAAAATTTCCCCAATCCAATGACCAACATTTGATATAATTACGGTCTTTGTACTCCTGAGTGACTTTTAAAAAACGTTTAACATGTTTGGACGTGCAGACCACTGATCTAAAACTGAAACAAAAACATTTGCTTAAACTCTTGACACTGCAAAGTCTTTTCTTTTCTTTTGTTTGGCAATTTGTTTTCTTTACTGTTTCATCAAAGAATAGTGTAAATTTTCTAGAATTAACAGCGTCGAGCAATTGCTTGTGCTTATTAGATCATTGGCATTATTGGGTGCATTGTTTTTTTTCATTTTATTTTACTAATGGAGGCCTGGCCCAGAACAAAAAATAATGAATTTTGTGTTTTAAAATACATTTCTCCATATTTTATGTCTTTTTTAGATAAAAATATGTTGTTAAAATATGTTTTGCCTAATTCAAAACCGGGGTTTACTGGAACAATTAAGTTTATGATTGTTTTGTTTTTATTGAACCACAATACAAAAATTGAGTTTTTTATTTAAAAAGGCTAATTTCGATTAAAATCTAAAATAAATAAAAATCTTTTTGGATAAATAAAAATTCACAAAAATGCAGAAGTGCAGAAAGTATTGGCATGACTATGAAATCCATGCAGGTTCTCAATATATTTAAATATATATACAGGCCATCAAATTGAAGCGTCTATGAAAAATACTGCTTTCCACTAAACGCATAGTAATACTTATTTCCACTTTTGGCGCGAAAGTAACATACGCTAGGAGTGCGTTCGTTGGTTAGGTGTTTATCCAAACTCAGTCGGTAAACAGCGCGCGCGCGGCTTTACGAAAATATAGCTTCCACATTCCATCTTTTATTGGCCGCTAGTTTCTGCCGTTTAGCAGCCAAGGAAATAAGCCACTGCTTCCACCACCAGCTGCTGATGGTTTGCACAACGATCCTGGACCAATTTGGGCAGCTGCTAACAGCCGGGAACAGCCGTCGGATGGGAAAACTTCGTAGTGTGATGACAGCTTAACCAATAAACTCTGGCTTCTCAAGTGGATGTAAGATTTGGTATGCGGTTTGCGGAAAACAGTATTTTTTATATACGCTTCATATCGATGACCCTGTATTCTACTTGACGAATCAAAATTACAAAAGCACAGATGTAGTTTCTCAACAAGATTGAAGCTCAACGAAATTCATGCAGCAGTTATACCCTATTACTCGTATGTTAATAATAAAAATACTTGAAAAACATTTCTTAATTTATCATTTTTCTCATAAAAATCAATCGACTTTTGTAATTTAGAAACTATTTACCCTATAACTTTACCAAAAGGTACAAATAGTAAAACACATACTACATTTTCTTAAGATAGTGCACAATACTTTTTAATGGGTGTTGTCTTGAAAATTCTGGACATTAGAATAAAATTATAAAAAATCGGGACAAAATTCGGGACGCTTCACGAAGCGGGACAATTTGTCTAAATTCGGGACGGTTGGTCACGCTAGCGTAGCGTGACCACGGCGTGCCACAGCTAACTGTATCATTGTCAACATATTAGGGAAGTAAGTGCGCGGACTCGGCTATGCGCGTATCGCATCGATGACCAGCGTTTGTGACACACATCGCATCGTCTAGGAGAGGCCTTAGAAGAAAAACTAATGGGGTGGTTAATTGTAGCTTTCGATACTAAATCCAGACCATGGGATGGGGTTGTAACAGGTTTTGGAGTATTGAAATATCAAGGATTGGATACGTCTTGCGTCCAAAGAGAAGCCAGGGTTCGAATATATCCTGACAAAGATTGTAAGGATATGATCAGTAGGGTGGACAGCGAAATCAAGAATTTTCAGCATGCTTTTTGTGCTGGATATTTGGAAGGTGGTGTAGATGCTTGTCAGGTATACTTAATATTGTGGCTGTGCCATTTTGATATTATTTGTAGTGCAAAAAGAATTATACCCAAACTCTACCTGCATGAAAGCCATGAAAGGGTCACAAGAACTCATTACTAGTTTTATAGTAGATGGCGATAGTGTAGTGGACGCTAGACGAATTATTATGATGACATTCCAAACACTAAAACATATCGATTGTCACATTTTATCACCCAGGCAACGAAAAAATAACATTTTGTTTATTAATCTAGGTGGATATGAATTGGTGAAATATAGGCCGATAGTGTGTTACTAGTTGTAGTTTCTGGGTGCATACTGATTAATCGATAGATAACGTTTTTCGAATTACAATGACACCCAATACTTGATATTTTGCTGAACATCGTAGCGTGCAAATGTAGTTTAAAGCAGTGAATTAGAATACAAATATTGGATTAACGATCTACGTCAGCGTAGTGAACTATGGTTGAATGCTAACATCCGAATTTGACAGTTCTCTAGTCTTGTACCATATTGTACTAGCTTTATTCTAATTCCTGATTCCAGCATTTTAGATCTCTCTTATTTTTAGTTACGGGCGCGCGCTTCACAGATTTGACCCGAACAAGGCTACAGGGATGGACCGACGTTTAAGATTGAGATACAAGATTCCAATTTGAAATTTGACCATAAAATTACACTTGGAACGACTATTTCCCAAACCTTTTTTAATTTCAATGTAAAACAATGATTTAATCAAAATTCTGATTTTGTTTTACTTTTTAGAGCATCCAAAACTCTTTATGGAGAATAATTTTTGCTTGAAATATTAAAATTTAGGTCCATCTGAGGACACTGCATAGAGGTTGCCCCACCAAGATTACGACAAACTGACAAAAAATTGACAAAAAATACTTGTTTAGGGGACACCGAAACACAACCCTTTCAGTTTCTGCCAATCTTTATTGGTCACCCTGAATAGATATTTAGTACATACACATTTAGTAAAATTGTGCAAAAACAAGAAGATTTTATTGTTTATATATTTGTCCTATCTAATTCTTACAGTTTTTGAGTTATTGGGTTATTTGTCCAAAGAAATTAAGAAAGCACATATCAATCTGAACTGGACTAGCTTTTAGATATATCACCGTGTGGTAACTGGTGTCAATGTATATATTTCCACCCCCACAATTTTGAGAAAAATTGCTTGCTCTGCAATTCTTGGACTTCGAGATCGAGATCGGTCGCACTGCATTTAAACTAGTAGCCAGGATAAGTCAGAAATTATGATTCTAATGACAGTAGGTAATGTCAGGCTACTGTTTTGACATGATTTTGACCATCGAGCTTATATGACTAGAGGGAGCGTGACGGGCTTTGTTTGTGGCCAAAGATAATAAGGTCGAAAGTCGTATATTTTCTCGTTCCCAATGTAACGCACCAATGAGCGGTCAGATTAAACTGGCGGCTATATGTCAAATTTGAATTAGGTAGTCGCGTATGGCGTGAAAGGTAACCTCACAAAATAAAAATCCTTTTCTGTTTTTGAATGTA
The DNA here is from genome assembly GCA_963966075.1 of Aphodius sticticus. Taxonomy (NCBI): domain Eukaryota; kingdom Metazoa; phylum Arthropoda; class Insecta; order Coleoptera; family Scarabaeidae; genus Aphodius; species Aphodius sticticus. The sequence goes on along the minus strand of OZ014511.1, from coordinate 21,487,831 downwards.
CATACAATTGTAGAACCTGTTATAATTGTGACATTTGTTAAAAAAGCAATTAAACCATCCAAGAGCAATTAATTCGCTATTGCAGTTCTCTGCAAAAATCTTTTTGCGTGACATTTGTTCAACTTTTATACAGTAACAACAGAATCCATTTTTTATAGGTTTGAACAAAATGTATTCTCGCGTGTAAGATTTTATTTGTTTCTGTACATAATTTGTTTATTTTCTTTAATAGGAATATGGGTAATAAACTACAAGCAAAATGCAACTTATAATAGGAAAATATTTTATTTGAACAAAATTTAACTACTGGTTTTTAAACAAAATGGTCTTGGTGTAAGAACTTCGAAGTCTTTTTTCTGATTCTAATAACATGGTACACAAATAATGCTCCATTAATGTTGATAAATTGCACACTTTTTGTCTTAATCGCATGTTGTAACGAGACAATTGGCGAATTCGAGCAATTTTCTTGCTTATGGTAGTTCTTGCTAATGCTAAAACTGCCCGTGCTTGAGGAGACGAAGATAAGTCTGAAGTATGTACGTCACCCATATATCGAGGATTGTACCTACAATAAAATAACGTTAAAATATACCTAAAACAAAGTTACATATTACATAAATTTTCTCCTTTTTCTTGGCAGTGCTGAAGGATGTTCCGTTGGTGTTGCGCTGTGTGGTACTTTCAAAGCTCGTAGTCGTGGCAGTGATTGTTGACTCTGTGTGTCCACTAGTGTTTGCAACAACTGCATCTTCTGCATCGCTCATGCTATCTGTGTCCGTATTTTCATTTGGTAGATCACTCGTAACAAAAATACTTGGCACCGCACTACGGGAGAGTTATGGTCTTCCGTCTTTTCCCATTTTATAATCGCTATTAGAAAAGTGTCTTGAACACAACACAGTTGTTTTAAAAACCCGACTTTTTATAGGTATAGCTTCAATCCGAGCTTGTTTTGAGTCCTGAACTGTTGGAAATCTACGAGAAGGTATATGTTGTAATTTAATATTACTGTATTGCGGTAATAAAGGTCATACCAGTGACACGTTATATTTTTTGATGCTGCCTTTTTACAAAAGCAGCAGTTTCGCCCCATTGTTACCTCTTAACCATCCAAGGTACCATCTACATGCATCTACATAGGTCAACAAACTCATAACCTCGATGTAAACATATGTTCAAAATAATGGCGGTATCTAGCTTCTGTGCGCATGCGCGAACAATGTGCACGAGAATCTACACGAAATTCGACCTTATTGACCAGGTATGTTGGGCCAAAACAGCCCATGCATTGGGATAGGCCGTACTCCGTCTAGTTATAGATGGTCTAAGATTTTGACTACACCTACTGTCAATATAAGCTGCGTTCGGATATTGTACACCGTCACTTTTTACACCCAATAACAAGTGTCATTTGAATGGTGTAGCCGGTGTCAACGGTGTACAATATCCGAACGCAGCTTAATCGACATAATATCTGTCTAGTTCTACTAGTTTTATTTTAATGCAGACATAGGCGATCTCGATTAAATAGAATCTCATGCAGCTAAATTATTAATTTTATATATATGTAGTATGATAAAGTCGTGTGCCTGGCTACATCAGATTTTTTTTAAATTTTATTGACTGGGCTAACACGGATTTGTAGGTTAACATTTTGAAGTGGTGTCACAATTATTGATAAAATAAGAAACATATATAATATCATGCATAATATACAATATATGCGGTCCGCACTGTGGTGGCCACAACCCAAATTACAAATTAAGAATTTTTTTATATTAGTAAATTTGTTCATTATAATATTGGCTCACCAAATTATGAAAAGGAACACTTAATTCATTTTGCTTGTGATTCTGGTATTCAACGCGGTGACAGTACTAATTATTATTATATTATTATTATTATTAACAGTGGACCGACATTGTTCATTACCGATTATACGGAGGGTAATTTATTCACTGTCATGTTTAGTACCTACCTACTTTACTCGAATCATTTTATACTGGGTGATTTATACCTCGAACCGAATAATTTAAAGCTTGATAAAGCATAAAATTTTAAGTAAAAAATTCGAGATAACTTTTTTCGGCATTTTTTTTTTTTTTTTAAGTTTAAAGTTCTTTATTGATATAACAAAATACTAGAAATATAATATTTAGTTATATTAGGTATCATTTCACTTCTTGTGCATTGATTCTGCACTAAAGGAAGCGACGATCCTCCCTCTATCTTCACCTCGGGGTCAGCAGGGCCTTCCTCGGGCTAATGGTATTGAGTGTATTTGGTTGTTGATCTGTGCTGTGTGGTTGGTTTATTTTTCAGTCTTATGTTACGGCGTAAGTTCGTTTTTCAGTATGGTTTTCAGCTTTATTTTGAACGTTTGTGTTGGTAATTTTTTTATGTGGCTTGGCAGTTCGTTGTATTGTCTTACTGCGTTCGTCATTAGCGTCTGAATTGTTTTCGCTTTTCTATAACTGTGAGTCCGTATGTGGTTGCTACTTCTAGTTGGGTAGTTATGGTGTTCATTGTTTATTTTTAGTTTGATGTTAGTTTTTATTTCTCCGTGTTTAATCTTATGCAATAGAGTCAGGTTGTTGAGTTTGTACGTAGTTGGAATAGTTAATTGTCCGGTGGTTCGGTATAAGTCTTTATTTCTTTTGTTTCCAAAGTCTTTTTTCTATAAGTCTTTTTTCTTTGTTTCTTTTGGCTTTTGTTTCCAAAGTATCGCATAATGTTTTTATGACATATGGCAAAATCAATACAAAGTAAGAACGGTAGGTCGCTTTATGAGCAATAATTATTATATACATTACGGTAAATGTGAATTCCGCAGATATTATCGACGAACCACAAATTCTCGACAGTATAATTGTAATGGGAGGCGAAGCCCCTTCTCAATATTTTACTACTTTATATTACTAAATCACACTCTAAACTGAAGGGGGCCCATTGTAAGGGCTCCGCTAAAGTTACCTAACGTTAAACCACATGTTGAAGATGGCGTTTCAAAGCGACGCTTACTCCGCCATTTTGAAACTAACCTCGATCTTACTTATTCTCCAAGTTACTTGATTCTACTTACGCTACCGTTAAGTAATTATCCAACTCTTACGGAAGCTTAAGATCTGGGCTCTTTCTCTGAGACTGTCGGAGAACGATGAACCCTTACAAACAAACACAAAACTACTTGCAAGCCAAAATGCTTCTCCATCAAAAAGGACATACTAAAATTAAATACAAATTGAAACAACATTATTCCATTTAACAAAAATATAGAAACCAAATACAGAACTGCTTACAGGAAAATATGAATACTAACTTCTAATCACAAAACTCATTTTAGTTATTTGCCGAAGATGAGACAACAGCAATATAATCAAATAAACTCTATTAAACAACTTACGCATTTTTGAAACAATGGATGAGACGGAGAACAAACACCAGAGACTATGGGGGCTGAGCCCCCACAAAACACAAGTTTACCCTATGAATACCCAAGCCGAACAAGATGAATGCTTGAGTGCTTCCTTCCTCCCCTACATTCAATGATGTGGACCGGGTAAATACCCGACGGGTGGGAACTTATAAATTAGGTATTTACCCGGCTATTTACCCCTGCTTAGGGTAAATACCTAAATTTTGGGTATTTATCCTTTTTATCATGAAAACATCATTTAACAACATTTCACAGATATTTATACAGGGTGTAACACTTTTTTTCCGCAAGAATTATTTTTAGATAGTAAATGTCATTATGAGTATAACTTTTCATATGGACCTAATTGTTTTCTCAAAGCTACAGACGCTTGAAATATTAACTAAATAAAGAAAAATAAACAATAAACTACCTACATATCAAACAATGCTAAAACTAAGAAAGAGTACAATCAATACCCATAACAAAATTAAAAGTAAATAAATTTACGTAAAAACTTCAAAATATTAAAAATAAACTTAGACAAATGAACGAAAACAAAATACATATGAAACTTTTGCACATTTGTTTCTCTACAACTAATTGTCATTCTGAGTATAAAGTTTCTTTCATGCCGACTTATTGGGTTTATCAATTCCTAAAGAAAGTAAGTCATTTAATATACAGTTTTTTAAGGAATAAAGAAAACAAATAGGTCCATATCAAACATTTTACTGAGTGTGGCATTTACTATCTGGAAAAAAGTTATGCGGGAAAAAAATGGGACACTCTGTAGATGTGTACTCTTGATTAGGGTTGTAACGGAATGTTGCATCCGCTTCCGCAACTGCGGAGCTATCGCATATTTTTTCGCTTCCGCATCCGCATCCGCACTTTTGAAAACGCATCTATCGCGGAAGTTAGGGATGCCGAGCGTTTGTATCGCCGCCGCCGGTACCGACAAAGAACATTAAGGGATTTCCAACGTTAGCGATTACGTTTGATAGATAACCGGATGCCGTTAAGCTTTTTGTTGTTTACTGCCGGAATTTTTATTTTTAGGCATGTTTGTACCGTTTTTAAGTTGGGTGGCGGAATGGCAATAATATTTTGTTGTTTATTTTTTAAATAACATACAGTTCCATAACTCTTCGTACACCACAGAAAAATGAGTAATTAAATTTTGTAGGTTCTTGAATTTCTCAATTTTGTGTAGTTCGTTTTGTAGGAATTTGACATTGGTTTTGTGTTACTATAATAAATGTTCTTTTTACTTCCGCTTCCGCTTTCAGTGCCGCTTCCGCGGAAGTCGACCATTTCCCTTCCGCATCCGCTTCCGCAAAGGTCACTTCAGTCAGTAAAATATTGGAGTTATATTAAGAACATTCAGTAAATTTAGTTGGATTCATAGCAAAATAAGAAATTGGTTCACAACGACAAAAGCCGCTATGTGAACTATACTTAACGGTATAATCATAAGTTTCTGCTGAAACTTCTTCGAAAACAGAATCAAAAGATGTGGAAGCTTCACACGATTGAATGGACGCTGATGACAAGGAAATGTATGCTCTTGATATATCGTGTTTTTTTTCTCAGAATAACCTTTATTTTATGATAAGAGAATATCTTTATTTTGTGATAAGAGAATACCTTTTAATTTTGTGATAAAAGAAAAACCTTTATGTAGCAATTAAATATTTCCTTTTACTGCTAATCTTAATAAGAATATTATATTTATAAATATCCCTATAAATACCCACTTTTGGTAAATACCCGGGTATTTACCCGGTGTATTTACCCTTGATAATAAATACCCGGCTATTTAACATCACTCTCTGTTCCGTTTCTTAACGTCTCATACCAACTTAAGACGAAATACGCCAGCGCGCAATTTCAAATCCCTATTCAAAATTTACGCGCGAAATCCTGACTCATTACATTATAAATAATTCCATCCATATTCAAAACGCACTAGACACGATAGTCTACTATTCAAGTACTTTGTGCTGTCAAGGTTGCACTCCATGTTGTGGTGGATTTCGAGTGTGCTGTAACGTAAATAATAATTAAATTTTATTGTCAATAAGTTTTTTCCCTACGTTCTACTATTCCTTTTGTATCAAATGTCACGAAAATAAAGGCCGATTGGAAAGAAAGTTATTTTATATTCATGGTTTAGAAATTGATGCTGAGTTTGCTACTTGTTTTTTCGCTTCGTATTAAAAATCACAATGTTTAATAATTTTTGTTGATTGATAATTTATTTGTACTTTCTTATGTTATTTTATTTTCTATTGTCCGTAGGGCGATAGTGGGGGTCCATTGATGGTACTACAAACTGACAGCAGGATAGAATTATTGGGTAAAATCTATTCTATTCATTGTAATTAAAGCTGTAAATTTCTGTCTTTAAAGGCATAACATCGTTTGGTTATAAGTGTGCTATGAAAGATCTGCTTGGAATATACACAGACGTTTCTCATTTTCTTGACTGGATCAAGGAAAAATCTAATTTACCAATCACATCAGAGGTAACATCGACACCAGTAACGGCAGCAACTTCTCAAGCAACTGGATCACCTCCTGAAGTTACAACTGCGGTAACAGCTATTACAACTGAAGAAAGTGACTCTGATGATGACGATGATCAAAATGGTAGCAAGAGTCAAGAAAGCACGACCTCGGGGGCAGGATTTACGAGCACGCCACCTGCTGGTGAAGATTCAACTGATGATAGTAATATCTTGGACGATGATACTAACACTACCCAAACAGAAGATGATTCTGATGAAGATGAAAGAGCAAAACATATGAAGAGATCCCATTCAAAGAGTAAGTTGCAATTTCGAATAATATTGCAGTTAGTCATAAAATTATTTAAAAACATAATTTTAGGGAAGAAGTTCGATGCACATAAACATCATGTTAAACAGAAGCAATACAAAAAAGCCCACAAGGAGAAAAAAGAAAAGAAAGAAGAAGTCCATAAACATCGTCTTAATAAAATAAGTCATGCGGTTAGGACAAAGACGTTCTACGAGTTACTGAGAAAAAACGGAAAAATTCATGACAATGCAGTAAATAGGAATAAACATCATAAGCATGTAATAAGAAAAAGGCATAGAAAACATGCCAAAGCAGTTAATGTAGAGATGAACTGTACTAATTAATTAATATTGACTTAAAACATTTGTGTAACCGCAATAATTGTTCCTTTTAGTAAACACATAATGTAAAATTTATTTAAATAAATATCATGGAATCCGATTTATACTTGAAGAATGAAAACCATGACATCTACATGTAGAGGAATGTTAAACGTCAACATTTATCGTTAATAAATTGTCTAAATAGTTCTTTCTATTATCGGTCTAGAAAATCACAATCAACGTTAATTGTTTATTTTTATTGGAAATGTTCAAAATACTTTTTCCTAGCCGTAACTGAACGATACACTAAAGATCTCCTCATACTAAAGAGAACAGCATTTCAACGCATGGTGCGGGTAAGGCAGACCCTAGCGCTGGCAGTATTTGCTAGATTAGTTGTATGTATGTCGTAGGCATATGGTTATTTCTGGCAAACGGTCTATGCCTAGGCAAAAGCTATTTGCCTGGTCAAATATACAGTGTGTCCCCCTGGACCTAACTATACCTATAATGGACATAATTTTTAATTTTCGAGAAAGAGCCATTCTTTATAAAGAGTTTTAGATGTCCTAAAAAGTCGAAAACCATTGTTAATATTTTGATTTAACATACAGGATGGTTAGAAAACACGAAAATGTTAAATTGGCAGAAGAGGAAACTATCGGTTTTTCGGAATTAGATCAAAAAAGTTATAAGTAAAAGTTACTTTGACTTAATTTTATGCTCAAATATCAAACTTGAATGTTCTATTTCAAATTTTACATCTTGGACCAGTGAAAAGACATTACATAAAGGGGAACAAAACATTTAGAGACCACAATTAAGATTGATAAGTTGACAGTAGTAACAGCGTATCCAAGCAATTTGTTGATTGAAAGTATGTTGACTTTAGAGCAAAGAGTCTATTTAGTTCTTTGTTACGGCATAGGTGAGGTATCGTACCGCCGTGCTATTGAAGTTTTTAACAGAAAATACCCTGAGGTATACGCTTCTGTCAATTGTGTTCGTGAATTGGTTAAAAAATTTCATGCAACTGGAGACGTGAAAAATATCAAGAAGAAAAGGCGAAATGGCGAAGATGATGCAGGAGCTATGTTAGCTATTGATTCCGTGAACACTTGCCCAAAAAAGGGGGCAAAGATCTCGAGACTTGAACATCAGTAAAAGCCACCTGCAAAGGATCTTTTCAAATCAAAAATTTCATCCTTATAAACCAGTACTGATACACACTTTAGTAGAATGAGATGATGCTCGTCGATTAGAATTGTGCCCATTAATGGGAGACCGAATTATGGTCTATAGATTTTTCTACAGAAAAATTATTTTCTCTGACTAAGCGACGTTTACCACAAATGGAGTTGTTAGTTCACAGAATTGCAGATATTGATCTCAAGATAATCCAAATTTCCGTATTACAACCAATTCTCAAAAATATAAAAAAGTGAATGTTTGGTGTGGGATTTATTACAAGAAAATAATTGGACCATATTTTTTTGGCGGTACTGTAAACCAAAACACCTATTTTGATACGATTGGTTGAACAGACATTTTCCAAATAAGTGGATTGGACGATTCGGCCCTATTGGATGGCCACCACCGCTTAATTTTTTTCTGTAGGGTTATTTGAAACAGAAGGTGTATGCGAATAATTTCCATTCTAATGTAGACATTCTAACATTAAAAATTAGGGAAGCAGTAGACGAAATAAATGAAGAAACAATTGATTTGGTATATCGGGAGTTTAGAAGAAGATTGGAAAAATGTGTAGCTGTAGGAGGGGAACATGCGGAGTAATGTTTTGTTAAATTACTTTGTTAAAAGTAAATAAAATATAAAATTTAGAATACAACTAAATTTAAATATAAAACGACTTTTACCTATAACATTTTTGTTCTAATACAGAAAAACCGATAGTTTACTCTTTGGCCAATTTAACGTTTTCGTGTTTTATAACCATCTGTATGTTAAATCAAAATGGCTTTCGACTTTTTAGGACATCCAAAACTCTTTATAAACAATGACTTTTTCTCGAAAAATTAAAAATTACGTCCATTATAGGTATAGTTAGGTCCATCGGGAGACACATTGTATATGGAGTGTTCATTTATACTTTCAAAGCTATTTGCCTAGGCAAATGTATTTGCCAAAACTGATGTTAAGCAAATAGAATTTTGATTTGTCACATTTATTATAAAATTTTGTGAGGTTATGAGCATGTTTGTTTTCAAATATGTGCTACTTAATTAAAATTTTGTCGTTGATTACTCCTGGGTAATATAGTACTCTAATCATCTTGGTTGTAATGAACTTACACCTGATTTGATGTGACAACTGTCAATACTCATGATTGCACAGAACTACTATATGTAGATTCGATGCCACTAGAAGAAGATTTTAGGTTAAGAATGTTTAGATTCCCTTTTACAAGGAAACAAAGTTATGCTAGACTGGAAGGCAGTAAATTTCTGAGTTATTATCGTCTGGGCTATTTGACGTTTGATGTTGATGATATCACCTAATTCCTATTTTACATACGGAAAACCATGCAGAACCAATGTATAACACGGTGACATTTGGTGCGTACCACGTGCGTACAAACGTTTTGCTTGTGTGCATAATGGTTTACCGATATTGCTTCGGAGATTGCTATATATTCGCTGTGACGTTTCAACCCCAGTAGCTGAAAAACCCACACAACAATTTGGCCGCCCACACGCGATTGCACGATGTGTTGGCAAGAGCGCAACTCCAGTAACAGAACGAGCTGTTGGATTACAAACTGTTTGCAAGGCCTTGGCAGAAATGGCGGCTGTTGGCATATTATAAGTTTAGTAATACTGAAATAATACTGAAATAATATTATATCATATAACATATTATATTATTATACAGTGAGCGCGTAATGTACACACAGAAAAGTGATCTCTCGAACGAAGAGAGAATTACTTGGCTGAAGTAGTTGGTAGGTTCGTATATACGCGAGAGATTATTGACTTCAACCAAGAAATTTTATTTCTTGGAATAATTACTAGATTTAAGAAAGTGGTTACTGTGGTGAAGTAAGTAAACAGTCTTCAATGAAGTGTATATTTTTATTCCCGGTAAATATTTTTAGCTACTTCATGTAAGAATTTTAAAGATTTGGCACAAATACGTTTTCTATTGCTAATAAACAAGATAGGTATGTTATATTTACTTACTCGTTCTAAACTGTTGCGTGAGTTACATCAAACTATTCCGTGTTGAAACATTTATTGTACACTATAAATCACAATACACACCCCCAATAAATCACAAGGCACGTCCCCTACGGGTATTTACTTCGTTGTTGTTTTTGCACTAGGTTAGCCTCCTTTACCGGCCTCTATGGCGCCAGTACCACGCGCCCGCGCGTGGTATTCCAGAGAAAGGGATTACTTGAAAGAAGTGAGAATCACTTCAGTCAAATAATTGGTGGGTTTTTATTCAGTAAACAATACTTACTGATATTAAATGTCTTATATTTTCTTGGATCATGTAACTACGCACTTGGATGGATTTACTATTACTTTGTTGGAGAAATTAACATTTTTGGGACGAAAAATTCAATTAATTCTTTCAATACAATATTGGTTCTTATAAAGAAAGAGTTTATTTGTTGACAGCATTTATCTGAGAAATTATTTTACTTATATTAAGTATGTGGCATTTCTTGTAAGTATATACCTAACTTTCTACAACCAAGTAAATATGCATTTGAATCTAGTAAATAAATTCAAGAAATTATGTTTACTCGTTCCAAATAATCACTTTTCTGTGTGTAGGGAAACATGAGAAAATCTCTGAGATCTCTTGCTGTTCTACAAAATCCTCTTACACGTCGATGTTTAATTATATTAATAGGCAACCACATCTTTTTCTCACTGATTTTGGTATATCAGTTAATTGTCTAAATGATACCGGAAATATTTTAAACAAAAAGCTTTAAAATTTAGTTTAAAAATTTTAGAGAAAAAGACAATTGAAAATTTTAAAATATTGATGACTGTAGGGAAAGTAGTAGCACTTTTGTGAATTGAATATTAAATTGCGTTTTTGGTGAAATTAATTTTATTGCCCTGAAACCGAATCTGGACTACAATTTCTATCGCGCAAGGTTATCGAAAAAGGTGGGGACACTTTGAGTCAAAACACACTATTTTGGTAATTTTTCCAAATTTATACCAGCTGAAACAATTCTCCTAGAAACCTCAAAATTGTCTCATCTTAAACCTTAATCTTTGCACTTTAACCTGCAGTCCCAAAAGTTTGTTCCCAAATGTTCTTTAAGCATTTACAGCAGTCCTTTAAGTTGGATTCGTTGGTACGACGCCTCCAGAAAAGAAACGTAAAAAACCGCAATAACCTGCAACTTTTGAGCTTAGATTTGAATTCAGCGCATATAATTCAATCGAAAACGCCTATTCACTTTCCATAAACAAACTGAAGTTATCAATATTACCCTAATTCTCTTTTTCTCAAAAATGTTTTTATGTAAGGCGATAAATTTTGTGAATTACTTTTAAGACAAATTAAGACAATCTATAAATATCAGTACAAAAACATGTGGGGTTGCCATTTAAAAAAAAAACGTGAAGGGTGGGCGCGACATGTGATAAGCGCCCAGCGTTTCATTAATTGTTTGATTCTGTAGTAAATTTTAGTTTTTTACAATTTTGTTATCATAAAAGTGATTCTTAAAAGAAGAATATCTGTCGTTCTGCCTCTTAAAAAGTTTAATGGGGCGCTATTTATTGAATTTTACCATTTTACCATAACATTTTCTTTATTTCTTGTATAAAAGGTAAGGCGCCACTGGCGCCCCAACTCACCCGGTGCCCGCGGGCGGTGCCCGACCTCTTTATATTAATAAACATAAAAGTTTTCGATTACATGAAATGAAAATCTCATACAAGATATTGCATCATAACATAACACAACAAATTATACAAATTTATTGCATCTAATAGCTTTATTTGCTTTACTACTGAAGGTTATTTCAGAACTAACATATGTATTAACATTTATTCACAAAACGAAATAAAATAAAATTTGTTACTTGTGTTTTCGCGATATTTAGAGCTGCAACGATATTTTACAGTGCTTAACTTAATAAACACATAGGAGTATGTATTATATATTGTATGAATATATGTATCACTACAATTTTTTTCTATTATTATTTTGTATTTACTTTACAGCAATATGTTCAAAATATCTGACAACCGAAAATAATGACAATGTGTATCACTAATTTACAAAAATTTATAATAGCTTGTGGTAGCAAACTCCAAATTTTCGACGAATTTTGGCGGAATATAAATAAGTAATAATTATCATTTGAAAAATAAAGAAATGAAAATATACGACCTTCTAAAAGACCATTTAGACAACATAGTAATTATTTATCATTTATAAATCATAATAAATGTTAATAATTCATAAAACAATGCATAAGTCAAAATGTTATTTTTAGCTTATTATCGTTGTTAATGCACGCCTCTTACTTTATTTAGAAATTTAGAAACAAAATTTATTAAAATTTTCCATGTGATATTAGCTACATTTAACATTTACAAAATTTGGGCAGTAACAACATTTTAGTATCAAAAAGTACGTGTAAAGTTGCTCAATCTACAATAAATGTTCGAAATGATTTCCTCCAGCCCGGATACAAGCATTCAATCTTCTCGTCATTGACTGCCGAATATGGTTGTCGCAAATTTTGACCGCCCTGTATTTTCGAAACAAAGGGGTTTTTCAAAAATCATCATAGGACAAAATATTCTTAGAACAGGCCAAGGAATAACCCGTTGAATTTTTGCCGCATGTTTACCTAACACCCTGTATATTGTAAATGATAAATGTGTGCTAATTGAACTGGAACTATATTTCAATAAAACTTTAATATATTACAATAAAACAGAAGTATTATTGTAATATATTAACATTTTATTTCACCATTTTATAATTTTATTTTCCGTCGATCGTTTATTTATGAGTCAGTTTAGTGAATAGGAAATCGTTTATTAAACAACTCTATTAATGCACGATTTCTATTAATGCACGATTTGTTATAGCCAATGACACGCCGTAAAGACGTTTGATTGGCCAATCGAACATATGTGAAAGGAAACCTTCCACTCTAGAACTGTCAGTGTCAAATTACATAAAGTGTCATATAACCTAAAAAGACATTGGCGAAATAAATCCATGTAGACAACCGACGCTAGAAGAATACGATCGACGAAAAAATATTGTAACAAACTCAAATATTAAACGGCCATTAATAATCTCGATCATTAATAGCTCTTTTTAATATACTTGTTGGTTAAATAACTATTACAATTGTCTTTACAAATAACTGCGCAATAAATAAAACACATTTTTTAATTTCCAGGTCCATTAGACGTTAAATTTCTCTTCAGTTTGATGTGTGTAATATTTAGCAGCAGAAATTAAACAAACCCTCAATCTCCACTATATAACACACGCTGCTCTGGTCAGGGTGGCTAAATATGTGTAATAGGAGGAGTCTGCACTCCGCTTCCCTCGTCCACAAAGTAGTTGTCACACAAAAGCCTGCCTATCTGTACTCCAAAATCCGATTCAGAACGGATGTTCACAATATCAATGTTCGACGTAAGTCATTGATTACAATTCCGAGGCACGAAACGTCATTGTTTGAACGTTCGTTCTCCTATTCCGCGGCTAGGATTTATAACAGCATACCAGTAAGTTGGAAGAAGCTCAGTGCCCTAACGTTCGGGAGGTATTGCAGAAGCTTTTTATTGAGTCAGCAAGCAAACCATTGATACAGATCCTTGCCAATATGTTTATAGAAGTGTAGTTATTTTAGTTTACGTTATTTGCTGTGCCTACCATTTAGAATTAGTGATTATTTTTTGTACACCGGTTCGGAGTAGATATCAGGCATTGCCCCTGTCTCTGCACCTTTTGACCATTTTACATTTTTTGTTACCTGTTACTATTGTTTTTTTTAAGTAACGTCAATAAAGTCATTTATTATTATTATTATTATTATAATACTCAATGATCAGTATTCAGTTAGTTCTGAAGAAGCGAGCAACAAGGTTCCCGAAACGTCAGCATTTACAAATCTTAACACACGGCATAACCCGTAAGCAGTTTATTTTCTAAATGATTCTGGCCGTGAAAGCCTACGTACTTCCTGAAACATTAACTGCTGTAAAGTAAATACATGTATAATATTTCCATTGTAATGATGACTACACAATACATGCTGCGTCCTAAATAGTTTACTCGCACATATAATTGAAATCAAATTCTAATTTCGGTGTAATAATTTATGAGAATAAATTACACTTAGTAAAATTACATGTGATGGAGGTAATACAAATACGTTGCACACAACCAGAACTAAGACAAAGTCGGAAGCGACGGACAAAAATGAATACGGTTTTGACGCGAGCAGAATTCGGTCCAAAATGTTACCGAAAACTTATACGTGACATCAACTAAAAAATTCTCAACACTTTAAATGTACTATAGCTTCCTACGTATATGCTGATATTCAATAAACCATTTATTGCGCATATACAATCCCGCAGCAGTAATTAAAATCGTTCGTATCTACGATGTAGGTTTGATCTTCTCATAATACCTTATTAAGTAAATGTGGTCCTTGAATTATATCTGACAAGGGGATTTGATGTTTAGTTGACAAGAATGATGACGATCACTTACCAGAATCGCAAAACATCACCGAAAACGTCAAGCTGGCGTATTTTGATGAACACAGCAAAACTAAGAAAGCCCCAGTCCTTTGCCCATACTATAGTAGGCTACACGCATGTTTATGTATAGAATATTGATATTGCGCAGTTTATGCGATTGCAAGCGATTAAAAAGAGGCAGTTTGTGGGTATGTGTTGTACGTTTGACATATGGCATTTGATATCAATGTGACCAATCTTAGAGAAAAGTTACTAAAAACGATGTTACAATTTGTTAATTGTAACACCGAAAACAGTGTTACAATGTATGCATTGTGAATGCAAAGTAGAAAAAAATATTTACCGTCATAAAGCTAAAGGGCAATAAGTTGTCATGTGGTTAAGTGACGTTATGAATGCTCCGGATCATAATTGCTAGGTCTCCTTAATAATGGCGCATAATAGCGTCTACCACTGCCAATACATCTAAGCTGCGTGCCTTTACTCTCTAGTATATTCCCACAATTTTTGAATAATTAACTTAGAAACTAAGAAATAAAATGTTATTGCCAGCTAAATAATAACTACTAAAAATTCCAATATTTTTATTATGCCTTTAATACAAAATTCCGTTTTGAAATGCAAGTAGATAACGATGCACTAATAGTAGACTGAAAATGGAGGTTTCTACCGCATTAGTGCAACTTCTATTGGTTTTAATTTGCGTTACAATTAATGGTAAACTTAAAAGCATCATTGTTATTACATCATCTTATGACATAAAGGGTATTACTTTCTTGTGTAGATGTGATATCAGAGGAAGTTTGCGGTCACCCACATGGAATGATGGATGGGAAGATTGTTGGTGGTTATGATGTTGGATATTACAAGTATCCATGGTTTGTTGCCATGACTCGTAGTAATTACCCTATATGCGGAGCAACGTTGATCAGCAAGAAAACTGTTGTCACAGCTGCGCATTGTTTCAACCAACGTTCAGACTACCCGTAAGTGGTTGTTTAAAACAATTAAAATATATCACTACACTATTATTTGAAATTTACATAGATTAGAACTAGCTAATTTATATATGTTAAAACTTGGTACCTACAATATCTGCGACACATCTGAAACCACGCAGAAATCATTCAAAGTCCGTAAAGTATATATTCACGAAAGCTATGAAAAAGAAGATCCCTTCTTTGATATCGCACTATTGATACTTAAAGAACCAGCTGAAGGATTTCAACCAGCTTGTATTCCATCAAAAGGTATATCATAATAATTATTCTTTATAGCATTTTTTTTTAAATTATTGTAGCTTTAGATACAAAAACTAGGCCATGGGAAGGACATGTAACAGGTTTTGGTCGGTTAAGTTTCCGAGGACAAGGTACTTGCATCCAAAGAGAAGCCAGGGTGAGAATTTATCCTGACAACGTTTGTAAGGATATGATGAGTAGAGCGGATAACGTAACGTTGTCAAGGATTCAGCATGTTTTCTGTGCTGGTTACTTGGAAGGTGAAGTTGATGCTTGTCAGGTAGGTTTTGAATGAATTCCTACTCCACTAACGTAAAAAAAGAAATCATCCTTTTAAAATTTTATGTTTTATCTCTTTCTCACTTGTGGTGTTTCCACAATACATCGCCGAAATTTCGGGAAAAATACCAAAAACAAAGCTTTCAAACAAACTACATCTAGATTTTGATGAGCGATGTGTGCACATGCCAGTGAGCAAGTATAGTAGAGATGGAACGGATATTCGGCACGGCCGATCCGGCCTGTTTGCCGGATATTCGGTCCGGCCGGATCTCGATTTAAGAATTCGGCCGATCCGGTCGGATCTGCCGGATCATTTCGGATGTTGTTAAAAATAAATAAAAACCATTTTTATATTGAAGAATAATATTTTCCATTCATTGTAATAAATTAATATTATTAATATTAATTAAAAAAATATGTTATTTAGTAAAAAATAATAGCTGAATAAAATAACAGTTGTAAAATGTTGCTTTTTGGAATATATTGTTATGTTACTTCGCACATAGAAATGTTCAAATAAGTTTTTTTAAATTCATTGTCATGTTCTTATATTTTTTAACTATAACATATCAACAAAAAATCATTCCATCTTATGATTTGATCGAAAACAATAAATCTAAACAAATTTACAGTTAAGACCTCAATACTTAACACGGCAGTATAGTGCTGATTGATACCTTTTTCATTTGTGAAATAATCGACAAATAAAAATCTTTTTTTGTTAAAAATAATGTTCCTGCGTTACTTTGAATAAGACTTGTATGTTGAAAATAATTGCTCTGTACAACTAGAACTGTTGTACAGACATGTTTGGAAATAAGTTGTATTTTTTTCTTCACCATTACTGCCAGATTATCCTGTTCTTCATGGCATTATCAAGTTGAATCAGGCTTGCGTCCTATTTTAATTTTTATACTAATCGACCGCAGTTGCCAGGCAAGATTGTTTACTGTCTTTTACAGTCTCACTTAAGAGTGTAACAACCTTATTTTTTATCCGATTTCAATTTCTTCTCTTTATAAAATGGTATACTATTGGTGTACTCGTTGCGAATAAATCTGTATCCCTTTCAAATACAAAAATGTATTGAAAAAGAAGTTTTGAATTTTTACACCCAAGTGCATAAACTAACTTTCAAACTTCAAATATTCACCACAGTACTAATTGGTATTTTTAAAACCCAGTCAAATGATCTTTAAGATTTAATAAATTTGCAGTAAAGATTCGGCTGATCCGGTTTTATATAATGGCGGATATCTGGTATCCGACCGGGTCTTGGCCGGATAGTTCGGTATCCGGCCGGGTCTTGGCCGGATAGTTCGGTAGCCGGCTGGATCTTGGCCGGATAGTTCGGTAAAAAGATCCGGACGATACAGTTTTAGCCGGATATCCGGTATCCGGCCGAATTTTGGCAGGATAATTCGGTATCCGGTTTTGGGGGTTGGCCGGATATCCGGTATCCGGTTATCCGGCCGATGCCCGATCGGTTCCGTCCCTAAAGTATAGGTCCTGTAAAATTAAATTTTCGTAACAAGTACAACTGCTACATAAAAATAGAAATGTTGAGAAAATGAGTACGTACCGATGTTGGCAACGTGGCAATGGCGAATGCACAGAATATACAATGCATAAGTAAAAGTGTCTGATCATCATTCTAATGACACACCATGACCGACCATACATGCCACTGCCATGCCAGTATCGTGCCTAAAGCATGCTGGCGGCGTATTAATATTATAATAATAGTTCAATTGTTATTGTGAACCAAGATACGCTGAGAACCAAAGGCTGGTGATTCTTTTTTTTAATTAGCGTGGTGATCTATCTACATTTTAAAGGTCCCTTTAAGGGACGCTGCGCACGAGCAACTTTTCGCCGGCAACTATTTTGTTGCCGAAATAGAACACCAGGGTTTAAATGGAATCCCGCGCACGGGTGGTGTGCGCGTGTGTGCGCGGGATTCCATTTAAATCCTGGTGTTCTATTTCGGCAACAAAATAGTTGCCGGCGAAAAGTTTCTCGTGCGCGGCGGCCCTAAGGGGAGGTTCTCATGTAGAGACCGAAAAAGTAGCTCAACTTTGAGACAGTTTTTGAAACAAATTGTAAGAGATATCAATATTTTTTCTTTTGCCATATATTTACCGTACTTGAGTGTACAAAAGGACATAGCGCCATAAACAACTATATGCAAGAAGATACTGTTGTTAGTTGTAGTAAGTATCACGTCCTGTGCGGCGTGCTTGTCTCAACGACGTGCACGATAGCTCCTATAAAAATAAACAGAAATCGAAATTTCAAAAGCGTTGTGAAACTAGATGGAATTAGTTGGTGGCTAAACCAACATTTAGTTGAAAAAGTTAGAAGTTTTACTTATTATGAGGTTCAGCCTCCAATAGAAAGTATTTTCTCTAAGGGAAAGAAAGAATAACTCGATCCGTTAAACGATTCAAAAGTAATCGCGCATACCAGTTTGGAAAAACGTGTTTCTAGAAAAACGCGTCTGTAGTATCAGTGTAATAAATTCTAGAAGAGAAGGTAGAAACATGATCCTTTTTAAAACTCCTTTCTATATGAATTCATTGAAATATAATGATTTAATCAACGTAAGCGCCTAGATCTATATGTTCTCTGTACTGTATCCAAATTTTACATTCCTAAAAAACTGTTACCGAAAATTATCGTTTGAATAGACACATCTCTTTGCGCCGCCATAATGAAGGAAATTTTGATCGGAGAATACCATAGGCTATAAAACCGTAAAACTTGCGAGAATCAAAAAACGGTTTCAAGGGCTGACTTTATACACTCCAAGGTTTCAAAATATGAAAGGAAAAAAAAAGATTTTTTCAACCGATTACATGAGAACCTCCCCTTAACACATGCATGGAAGCATCTTCACGCAGCGTTGCAAAGAAGTTACAGTATCACTATCTAGTGAGGATCATTAGTTACTAATGAGGATCGTTTAAAGCTACAATACACTACATAATACAAACGGCTGGTAGCAGAACGATGCAAAGACCAAATGATAAACCTGCTGTTTCGGCAATAGAAACTTTTTCCGATCTTGGCTGCCACTAATGCATAAAAACAAGCAGACAGTTATAAAATTGATAGCGGTGCAAAATGCGGGATGTCTCAAGCAAACGGCCATACGTCAGCCATACATAGACATTCCTGTTCAGTTCTTTTCAATGCGAGAATGAAACATGGTGTATAACTCTGCTACGTAATTATTTATATGATAAAATAAAATCTCCAGATACATCGATAGAGCAGTTGTCGCATTTTACGCCTGTTTATTACTCAGTATTATTATCAATTTTGACCCCACTAATAAATATATTCTATAAAATCAATTGATTGCCATTAAGAACTTATATTTATTACTTACCGGTATATAATTTCCAGTAATTCAAAATGAATCCTCACTTGAAACTTACATATCGCGTTTTTAGTTGTTTTTATGGAACCGCACACCACTTAAAGAACGGCTGTAAATTAGTGATGTAAAAAAGTAACTATTCGTTACTTTGTAGCGGGTACTGGGCGAGATTCGAAGTAACGGGTACCGATATGAACGTGTACCCGTTACTTTTACTATCGGTACATGGTTACGCATGTTCTACCGGTAATCCAGTTGGCTCTGCACTGGCTTTGCACTCTATAATAGCAACTGAACGTGTAGCTCCGATAACTGTTCCGATTTATGTAAAATATTCCGGGTGTTAATTTTGAAAAGATCCCTTTTAGTTTGTTTGCTTGTAAACTTGATCTATTGAAAAATATAAATTTATGTTATACCTACTGAACTTGCGCCATCTATTAGGAAATAGGACGGTTTGATCATTTGGAATTCGTTCTGACATTGCCGTATAATAATTGCTGAAAATATATGTAAATCCTCGAAACATCGTATCTAGCTCAATTATCGTAATCTCGCGATTCGGCATTGGCCGGGTGCGCGATGCATGCGCCTCTATAGGGGTAGGCGGTAGTATGTCCACGAGGCGTAAATGGTGCAGATTGCTAATAAATGTTACAGTTATCTGTAGTGTATAAGTGGTCCGATCAAATTTATATTATTTATTACAATATTGCATTTGTTAATATTTCTTCCTGTATTGTTACAGTTGAAACGCAACACTTATTGTGTCCCATTATGATTATTTATACCAACGATATGTTATTAGTTCTGGCGGTTTGGAACACAATATAATGCGCCGTGAACTACTGCACATAGTGTAGACATTTTAGTGTAGACATTTCTCCGCTACGGGCGCTTAGATCGTTCCTCAAGTCCCCTCCACGGTGTATGCACAGGGCGAATACGTGTACTATAGGGAAGTAAACGATAGTGTACTCAAAATCAACGGGTAGCGAGTACTCAATCGGTACTACTTATACGAAGTAACGAGTATAAAGTAACTGTAACAAAGTAACGGGTACAAAGTAACGGGTAAAAATTAACTGTAACAAAGTAACGGGTACAAAGTACCTAACGGGTACTAAGTAACGGGTACTGTACCTAATAGTAACGGGTAGTTACAAGTACTCGAAAGTAGGGATGTTCCGATACACCTTGCTGTACCGGTATCGCGTATCGTATTGTATCGTATCAAATGTACCGGTTCTGTACCATACCGGAGCACAAAGTACCGGTACATCTGTACCGGTACATTTTTTCAAGACGTAATTCAGAATAAAAAGAAATATTTTGCGTA
Organism: Aphodius sticticus; assembly: GCA_963966075.1. NCBI lineage: Eukaryota > Metazoa > Arthropoda > Insecta > Coleoptera > Scarabaeidae > Aphodius > Aphodius sticticus. Next base: position 21,467,281 of record OZ014511.1, on the reverse strand, counting down.
GCGGCAGATACCTACACACATTGAAATAAAATAATGTACAGTAGAATAAATATATATTTTTATTTTGTAATAGGTATGTCATATGTAGGTATATATACATAAAGTTCCAACTGAATATAGTAGGCATGATGCGGTTTTTATTAAATATTTGAAACTTTCTTTCTCTGTAGTGCTTTAGGTAGATTATCTTTCGCTATAATATGTATTATATACTATTGCATTGGTCCCATTGGCTGCTTTTTTTGCATCCTACATAAAACGTAACAAAATAGTTTATATGGTCGCAATGCAAGTGCAGCACGGATTATCCGATATCTAACATCTAATTCTATTATTTTTTTGTTACTGTAGAAAAGGATTACAAATGTTTCACAATGCTGAAAACGAAGATAATTCATTATACTGTATTTTTAGCCAGAGTTAGCATGTGCATTCATATTCAATAGAATGTTCATAATACATGCCAAATGATAGATGTCATTTTGAAGTTGACGTACTTCAACGCCGAAAAAATTTAACAATTGTCAAAATAACACTGGACAACTCTTGCCTTAAAAGTATAGGAATATGTAAAGTATCATACCACCCATGGTATAGGAACTACTTGATTCACCATGGCACCACCAGTGTTTTCCAGAAATTAATGGGCTTTTTAATTATGATTTTGTACAAAATATATAAATGCATTATGAATGTATTTTTCCGAAGAAAATATTAAACGCTGCTATATTATCACATACTACTTGGTTCTACTTGAATCTGTATGTTGGATGCCCCCGCTGAAGGTGTTTGTCGTAAATTCCTCAATTTTAACGTCAGTGTTACAAAGTTCGCATGTTCCATCCAACTTGTTTTAATAAACACTTGCCATATGATACTCGACGAACGTGCCATGTTTGTATGCATTTTGCTTGTAAAAAGCACTATGGCTAATGGATTTAATGACTTTCGCACTCAAAGATTTGCACACCAAAGTTAGGTTAAATTTTAGTCGGAATTTCCCTGATCGTTTACTGACACTGTAAAAGAACACAAATACAAATTGCTTCGCTGTAATCAGTGTCACTTGTAAAATAAACTTATATTGGTTTGCCGCTCTAGACTACGCTAGTTATTAGGTATCGTTTATAGGTATCGTATCGTACCGTATTGGATGCTATAGTACCGGTACAAAATATCGGGTATCGGAATGTAAAGTACCGGTACTTAAAAATATCGTATCGTATCGAATATCCCTACTCGAAACTAACGAAACTTTACATCACTACTGTAAATGCTATAAAAATATTTGTGAACAAACTGTAAGAATTTCAAGTAAAAGTACATAGTTAAAGTTTACTATGAGACCCTTTTGAGGTTTCTAGGACATTGAGTTCACCTGGTATAAATTAAAAAAATATGCAAAATTCACGTTTTTTACTTAATTACTTAATTTTCCGAAAACCTTACGTGAATTTTTTGTGTCCGGGTATGTCCTCTTGGCAAATAATTCTATCCAAAGCGCATTTTCAAATTCCATTTACAAGCTCCCGGCATGGTACCGAGAATAATCAATATTTTTCAGTTTTCAATTGTTTTTCAGGCCATAAGTATTTCCGCTGCCATTACGACAACTGAAAGCTCGACCAAAACTCTTAAAAAAATATGGGGTTGCCACTACAAAATGTTGATGACGTCATTAGTCACTAACATTGAAGATCGGAGATTTTTATAATAGAATTCTACATAAAAATGTGTATTTTGACAGTTAAAAGTCACGTGTTCGGAGGATTTTTTAAAATATCAAACCGTCTCAGATATTTTCTCATGTTTCCATACTTTACACTCTCTCGGTATGCCTAATGTTAATATCATAAAACATAAATCCCAATGTTACTATTTGTGCTTCTTGTGTTATCCATAGGGTGATAGTGGAGGTCCATTGATGGTACTTCATACTGAGAGCAAGATAGAATTATTAGGTAAAATCTTTTTATCAATTTTATTATTGTTATCAAAAGTTATCCCTTTTATGTTTAAAGGAATCACGTCTTTTGGTTATGAATGTGCTTTGAAAGATCGCCTTGGCATATACACAGACGTTTCTCACTTTCTTGATTGGATCGAAGAAAAATCTAATTTACTGCTTCCAGTAGAAGATACAATTGAAGAAAACAACTCTGACGGGCAAGGTGTTACCAGCATGCCACCTGCTGGTGAAGATTCAATTGAAGATAATTCTATATTCGGAGATAACACTACTACCGAATATGATGATGATGATGAAGATGGTGATGATTATGATGACGATGATAATGATGATGATGGTGATAGTGAAGATGATGATGGTAATGATGACAATGATGATGATAATGATGATGACGATGATGATGATTCTGATGAATATGATAAAAGACCAACACATAAGAAGATTCTCCTATCAAAAGGTAAATTGAAATATTTTAATTAAATGGAGCTTAGAATAACATTTTAGGAACTAAAATTGGTAATAAAAATAAAAATCACCGCAAGCAGACAAAATAAGAAACGACACGAGAATGCAATTAGAATAAAAAATATCGAGTGGCATTTATTTATTACTTCCCTTAGTTTTAACCGTTATTTGACGTTGTTTGTTTTGTTGTAATAAAGATGATGTCAAATATATCTAATATATAATACAAAATATTGCACATGTATTTATGTTTCTATTTCACAGCGTGAAAATCGATATCCAGATTCTACTGATGTCAGTACGGCTTCCCGCTTCACAATATGCTTGTAAACACCTTGTAAAAACGTTTACTAAACGTTTGCAAACGTTGACCATTGTCAAGCAATATCAGTTTGAAATCATAACATCATACTACTCATGTAAATTCTTATTTTGCACCCATCAATATATTTTCAATGCGTTTGTAGAAAATATTTATGATGCGAATGCTAAAAATTGAGACTATCGTATGAAAGGGAAGTTTGATCATTTTTAGAGGGATGTGCTCCCTCCTAACGTCGTGCTCTCTTAAAGATGTCGACCTTGCTCTCCTCATGAATGCTTTCTGTGTTCCGTCATAAAATTCAAAAAGTAAATATTTACAAACAGATCATCCCTTGGCCGTTTAAACAGAATTCATTGTTGTTCACTCCAATAAGCGGTAATAGCATTTCACTGGATTTAAAAAAGTTCTCAATACTGAACAACTACTGATGATAGGTATATGAAACCCCAATATGGACTGATTAAATGCAAACTTTCTTTTGGCTTGTATATTGATGAACAATTGAAGTTTGAAAATGTAATATGAAAGTTGCAAATTTTAAGGATTTTACGAGCATAACAGTCAGTTTTAAACTTAACAGCTAAAATCAACAAGAAATATGGAAAAAAGAACACAGAAATTGTTGACGTGTTGGCAAACTGTGATGGATGTCGATGTGCATTTTGATAAGTGGAAACCGCTGTACACTCTCTCCCGCATTTTTAAATGTTATTCTGAGTAAAAGATACATGTGGCCTTTCCTGTGAGAGCAGAACATTAAAAAGCAATTACAAATATAAAATATAAGTAAATTAAATAATAAGTAACACAATTACAATGTTAAAAAATAATAATTTAAAAATAAATTGAATAGAACAATAAAAGTAACCAATTTATTAGTATGAAACTTTTTGCTGTTTCTTTCGCATTTTTTTTTGGAAAGTAATTCGCATTTTGTGTATTTATTTTTATTTCATTTCAAGTTGGAATTCTTTAGAATATAGTTCGTTAGTATTACACTATTCCTACACCCCTTCGTCAAGAAAATTTTCACGGGAGTCCTCTTCATGACTGTCCTCCTTTCCAACAAAATGACAATGGCCACTAAAAGAATAATGTACTTGCATCTAACTCATGTTAACAGTAGAAAAATACATCCGAATTTTTTTCAATTTTTTTTGCTCGTTTTGAAAATAGGTAGCTATTTTCTACTTGGGCAATAAAAATCGTGACATCACTATACTAAATGCATCAACGCAAAGGTATGTACGACGTGAACAATGATTTATCGTTAACAAATTTTTCTTACTAGAAAACCACCTTCGTTATTATTTTGTTTTATAGTTATAGTGCATAACAAAAACATGCGTGGTACGAGAACAAAGAAATTGTTGCAATACCATAGATAACAAACCTTTATTTTCTGATAGCATATCATTATAATTGCGCCTTTAAGCAAATAATATATAAATTCAATTTATTTGAATATACAACATAACTGTTAATTTAAGAGCGTATTCTATGCCTTTTTAATTCGTCAAGTTATGCACTAGATTGAGAATTGAGGTATTAAAACTGAATGAATCTTGAACCTTCCATTGACAAATGTGTATGAATCTTCTAAATCTCCGGGTAGTATCCCTCGACCAGATAACTGATCGGTGATCAGTAAAGCATGTACCAGGTATTTCCGATCTTGAATTTACTTTTTGTAGTGTCGGGTTATATGTGGAGGGAAAGCAGTTGCTCATGTATCGAACCTATTGTGATTTTAGAAATATCAATCCTGGTGTAATATTTTCTGCATCGACACGATCAATAAAAAGGTTGACTACTTACATAGCAGCTTACTCCAGTTAATAAATTTGCATGCTCCTATTTTTACTAAATAAAGAGCCCCTAAGTCCTTGGCTCACTGATAATATAAGATAGATGATCTCACTCTTACGGACATTGCCTTTAGGAAATTCAAAAGACGGAAGCGTGTCGAAGAGTCAGCTCTTATAACTGCGAAATATGGTTACCCATGCAATGCGAGCCGAAACGAGAGAATTTTGTGTTCGAAGGTTTTCTCATGTTGCCATGCGTGGTCTATGGACGAATTTGAGGTTGTTGAGTGTTGGTGTTAGGCGCGAGGGGAAAATCTGCAATGTGACTTATGTCCTTCTGGCCTGAATATCCATGTTGTGCATGGGGTGCCTTCCTTTGGCGGCACTGATCACGAGCTGAGTGACTTTTATGACTCTTCGGCCAAAGCCAGTAATCGGTCGATCTTGGCATTCCGATCGTTCTACGAAGCTGAGATTCTCCATACGATTTGTTCTATCAAGTCCGGAGCATCTGGCTCCGTCGGAATAAACATTACCATCATTAACCTCTGCGTGCCGTAGGTACTTGCTTCTCTTCATAACGCACGTTGTAGTATAAATTACCCGACGCTTGGAAGAATTCCTTGGTGATCGTTATTCCTAAGGGCGCGTCACCGCAAGGCGTAAATGATTATCGACCAATAAGCATTCTTCCACTCGTCTCTAAAATCCTGAAAAGCGTGCTTGAGAAACAGCCACGGCCCTATTGTGAGACCAATGACATCTTTCCGAAGCACCAGACCGGGTTATATTTGTGCTACGGCTCTTTTGAATATAACGGATAATGTTTTGATGGCTAGGGAGTGTGGATTAGCCACGGCCTCTTTTGTGACACTAGATTTTCCCCTGGCAATTGACACAGTGCTTACTTTATGTCGGTCTCGTGGGTTAAGCCATCGGCCTTCTAAAGTCTTATTTGTATGTTCGATCTCTGTCGATGGATAGACGTCGCCGTGTCTGCCAGTGTAGAGGGGAGTTCCACAGGGGTCAATATTGTCACCAAGTCTGTTCGCGATCTATACCTCTGACTTTCCAAACGTATTTGTTTATAGCTGAGTTCATCTTTACGCAGATGACACTCATATCTATTTACATTTTAAGCCATCGCAAATTCATAAAAGTTGCAATAATCTCAACGAAGACCTAAATTCCTTAGACACAATTGCGAGACGCTATGCGCTACACCTGAATCCCGGTAAGTCGTCAATGATGCTCCTCTGTAGCAGGAATAGCAGAAAGGCTCTGGTTGCTGACATGCGAAGTGCTGTGTTCGCCCGTTCCTCTTACGGTGGGTTTTGTAGCCACAGCGCAATTTAAAGTCTTAATTTAACAAGTTAAAACATAGGGAAACCGTGTATTGGTTTATACAGCACTGAGATTAAATTAATATTTGCTAAAAAAGGACGCAATATTTTTACTTTCAGGTCGTTCCCTAATTTGAACCCATCTATCGGAGTATCATTAAACTACTAACATAATTGTACCAATAATTTATTTTAATGACAATTAAGATGCATTTCACAGGGGAAAACAGGGTGTTGTGACGAAACTAATAATATTATAGTAATAGCGTCCAGAAGGAAAGACAGAAAACCATGTGCCACCAAAGTATTCGTGCAATCCTATTCAAACAGGATTTATTTCATATAAAATACTTATTGGCAAAACAAACATAAAAAATACACCGTGACACGATTTTATTAGCAGAATCACCGATGAGGATAGTTTTTCTTACCATTTGGTATCATATGCAGTTTCAAAGGATTTTGCGGGTTATATCTGACAGTTTCCACCTTCACCACCTAAGCATTGTTACGTTAAGGAATTATTAATTTCTCTGTATAAACGGCCTAATATTTTCCTAATACTGCATTGGTTGTAGGCTTTAGGCTTAGTAGAGCGCGCTGGATGGATGCATATATGATGACCGTGTATTCCTGGAACACTTTAAAAAGCAATCAAACTTTTCCATTGCCGATTTATTGGACAATTTAATTCGAAAAGTAATTCTTGTTCTCAATCATTCTCAATCACTCACATACACATTAATAGATCTGGAGATCTTTTAGAAAGAAAGGAATTATATTGGTATAATTTCGGCATCATTGGTGTTTGGTGTCCTATATTCTTGTTCTAACGGTCAATGAGCAACTGGAGAGAGACTTGCACCAAAACAGAAGCTATATGAAAAGAAGCTGAAAAAGGACCCAAACGTCAATAAACTATTTTTTTTTAAGTAAAGATCTGATTCTAAATCCAAAGCAAATATCATAAGGCATATGCATCTTCATATGAGGAAAGTAGTATTATGAGATTATTATTCTATAATTTAGGGAAATATTGATACGGATCAACCAAGTATCCAATTTCAGCGTACCCCTAATACTGATTTTTCAGAAAATAGGTCATCTGAGCCTAGTCTCCTCTGCGAAGGCTACCTATTATTCCCGACGATTCGAGAAGAAACACCATGAAGAAGAATTAATGCCGATGTCATGTAATATGGATGAAAATACTGTAACAATAACTCTAATAATGACAAACTAAATATTATCATAACAAATGATACTTTGCAAAGCCATTAGCATTCTTACCAGATATTTTTAGCAACAAGATATCAGAAAATTGCGGGTTGTGCAAATATCCACTCGGTTTCATAATGTTGTTTTCTACTTTTAACCATCAATCATGCATACATCTAACGCAACTAAAGAATTCATTGATAAAAACCATTACGTCAACTATACAATTTTCCGAATTGCACTTATGCACTTTACTGTATGTTTTTTTGCTTTGTAATTATGGACATCCCCAGTATCTAATGCAAATTCCTGAAATCTATTTGCAAAAATGTCAGCTATTCGTAACCTTGCTTTATATTCAATATATTCATACTGAATCGGATGGCTTTACCACATAGTTGCGATGGAAGGCAGGGTGATTATATCGATTCTTATCTCGTTTTTGGTGTTCAATCCTATTGGTAGGTTCAATTTAGAGATTTATCTAATGATGATATTCACTCTAAATGTCAACTGCAGTTTCAGATGATACATGCGGAAGGCTGCCAAAAACTAGAAGGACATCAAGAATTATCGGCGGATACGATGTCGGTTATTACAAATATCCGTGGTTTGGCGTATTGAAGAAGAACAATGTCAGGCTTTGTGGCGCAACTTTAATCAGCCCACAATATGCTTTATCAGCAGCAAATTGTTTCAGTGCATATCTCAAGTAGTGGAACGGAAGAAATATGTTGGTTATAGTATTAATTATTCTTATCTGTGCAGTAATACAACCCACCAAGATGTTTTTACGATTACTTTCGGAGGTTACAATGTATGCGACACCTCAGAAGCCACTCAAAAGACGTATGGCGTCTACAGTGTAGTCATCAACGAAAAATACGTTGCAGATGGAAGATACAACAATATAGCCGTTCTTAAGCTTGTGGAAGAAGTCAAAGACTTCCAACCAGTCTGCTTACCAGCAAAAGGTAATATTCCAGTTAGTTTGTATACGGTTAGAATTTTAAGTTAATTTGTTGGTAATTGGCTTGCCTTATTTTCTTCTTGGGTTCTTGCCTTCTTGCGCTTTTGCCGCCTTACTTTCTTTTCTTGTTGATTTGTTGATTTGTTACCTTCTGGTTAGGGTTTCCAATTTACCGGATCGTGATCACGATTTTGGGATTTATAAAAAAACATCGGGATTTCGGGATTAATCCAGAAATCCCGATTTTTTTTTTATTTAAAAAATTATAGATTTAGTATCTTCATATCAACTAATTTTTAAATTAAAGCAAAGAATAATAAAGATATAATAATCATTTAAAACGTTTTTATTTACTTGGTAGATAGTAATGTATAACTTAATCGTTTAATTTTCAATTTCAACAATCAAGGATTTTTATAATATAATTTATAATAATAGATTTTTTAGTTTATTTCTAATAAGAAAATAATATCTCAAAACTTTCTTTTTACTAGAGTTTAAAATACTAAATCACTTATTGCAAACTCCACTTAAAAGAAAGTGCGATCTTACTCTAAAGCGTCCAATGTAGAATCTCCTAAACGGGAAGGAATTTTTTGTTTCACTAAAATTTGATAATTCCCACATACCCTTTATAAAATTTGCTACAATAATCATTTTCTCCGTGTTGTTAATTAGGATTTTGCAGGTAGTTAAAAACTCCAGACAATATTGTATAACGCTCCAGTAAATCCGCAGCCAGTAGTTTGTAATTTCCTAAATTCATCAAATAAAAACGTAAACCTTGCTTTGGCAGTGCAGAGAGTTCAAACACTGTTTAAAACAAAATATTTGTTTTAAAACATGTTTAAAATATTGTTTTAAACAAAGTGTTTTAAACATAACAATCCTGCTTCTTACTCAGCAGTCAGATAATCGAGTCGCATTCTGTAATGTTCATTCTTCGCTATGTCGAAATCAGTTTCGGCACCGATCGGGAATTTTTGGGATATTCGGGATTATCCGAAATAGAAAAATTGACAGGGGCCCCGAACTTTTGGCATCCAGAAATTTCGGGGTTGTAGGTACATCCTACTTCTGGTCTTCTTGACTTTTTGAGTTCTTGTTTTTTGCCTACTCGACTAGTTGACTTCTTTTCTACTTACTTACCTGACTCTTTGCCTACATGCCTAGCTTTTCTTCACTTTTCTATATCAAGTACTTCCTGTCCTAACAAGTGCTCTCTGACATGTATCGCAGTATTTTATTTTCAGTTGTCTCCAAAAAATGTTTTGTTTTTGACGTCTGGTCTTTTTTTCGTCGAATAATAAAATTATGTAAAATTACGATTTCACTTCGGAAAAATCCAAACCCACTTGACCTTTTTTTTGTATACACCGTTGGTTAGCACTATGAGTAACTCGCATCGCCAGTTACTCACAGGTTTTTAACAGCGTTAGCCACATAGCCGATCCCTGCGAGACACCACTTATTATTTCTTTCCAACAGGTTTCTCCTTCTTTGTCCCTTAGAATGACCCATCTGATCACCCTCATGAGGTACTGGCTGATGCCTCTCATTTCTAGTTCTGCGATGAGGTGCTTCCATGTCACGGTGTTGCACGCATTCCTAATGTCGAGTGTGACCAGCATACAGAACCGTTCTTTCCTCCTCGTTCCCTGGTTCATCCTCATGGCTTTATCCATCACTCTTCTCACCGTGTCCACTTTTTTCTCAGAAGCTAGACCGGTTGTCTGTCAAGGAAGCTTTCTCCACTAGCCTTTTTTAGTCGATTTACTAGCAGATATTCCATTGCCTTACATGCCTTGTCGATTTGGTCGCTTGCAGGTTGTATTTAGCAAGCAAATGGGCGTAAACTTTGGCGGTTCTCCTTCCGTGGACGCTCTTTTGATCAGAAGGAGGAGGCTGGACGTCCTCCATCCTTCCGGCTATTGCCCTTCCATGAGGATTGCACTAATTACGTCTGTGACGTACTCGATACTTCGACCATTTCCCCGACCGCCTTCGGAGGCACTCCAGCAGGTCCCGCGGCTTTTTAGGCTTGATCTTGCCCACCGTTCTGCTAACTTCCTATACTGTGAGGGTATTAGCAATCTTTGCTGGTTCCTGCTGCTCTGCGGTTTTATGTTCTGGGGACAGTTCGTCAATCCACCAACATAATTTCGAACAACGACTGGCTTTTAGCTTGCTCGTAATTATTTTGCACAAGCTGAGGGTCACACTGGTACAGTGGCATCTCTTGGATTCAGTGCTTGCTACCTTCAACGCCCTTCTGCCCCCCCCCCCCCGGTATCGGCATGTAAAAAGTACTCGTCTTTCATGATTCCTGGTTTCTCTTTGGGCGGCCCTTCTGGCGCCGTTGCAGACCTTTCTGCGATCCGCTAGCTCTTCCGTCCACCAGTATACTGCCCACAAGCCACTACTCTTGGACATGGGTGATCACTGCTCTTAAGCATAGCTGATTCGCGTGTATGCGAGTGCCGCCTCAAAGCTCTCCCAGCTCTCACAGCTCTCCTACCGTTTCCGTTTCGAACGTCTCCGTAAACCTGGTGCCGTCTAGTGTCCTTGCGCTGTATCGCTTGGGAATGAATAACTGCCTATCTTCCGTCCTTTCTCGGTCCGTCAGCCTATACTCAATATACCGGATGGTCCTTTTAACTTGAGACTCCTAAATAGCTCGAGAAATATGCATGGTAAAACAAAAGTGTCTTAAATAAACTTGTAGGACTCAAAGGGGGAAATCAGATGACGATATCAGTTTCATTGCAGATGGCGCTGCAATCGGTGAAAATGAGCCTAACTTAATTTTTTTTAATGGGAATACCCAAATTTTTTATCAAATTATGATTTTACGCTAAATAAGAATCTTTTGTCTGAACATTTGTTTCGTACGATGCATATATTAAAAGTTATTGACGATGGAAGTTTGTGGCATCTGCGGTAGTTACGACCGCTGCCACTGCATGGGATGCGCTCGCCGTCTGGTAGTCAAAGCGACGACTGAGTAGACACTCATGGTACAACGTAGGAAGGTAGGTGCGTAACCGGGACACGTTTTGGTATCTCGCGCGTTGCGCCGTCATGCGCATAGGGTTTGTTTACGCACGAAAAAAATGCATCGTACGAAAAAAGTTTCAGACAAAAGATCCTTCTTATTTAGTGTATTTTTATCATAATTTGATAAAAAATTTAGGTATTAGTTAGTTAGCTAGGTATTATTAAGTTAGCCTCATTTTCACCCATTGCAGCGCCATCTGCAATGAAACTGATATCGTCATCTCATTTCCCCCTTTGAGTCCTACAAGTTTATTTAAGACACTTTTGTCTTACCATGCATATTTCTCGAGATATTTAGGAGTCTCAAGTTAAAAGGACCACCCGGTATATGTAATTCTTGGTGAATAAAGAAACCTCTGTATATTTATAATAATAATTTAATAATAATAATTTATTTAAAGCCCAACAGTATACAGAGATACCAAAAAAGGACACATACTAGAAAATATTTAACTAATGAGAACATGATGTAACAATAATCAATAATCAAACATGTAATAAATGACAACATTACCATCAAGACATACATCAATCCTACAATGCTACAAATACAATTTTACAACCGACACACGCTCAGCAACATTATATATACGTACATTAGCAAGGAATTACAAAACAACCAATATTCACAACATTATGCCAACCAAGTCAATAAACACTATCGTAATTGAAACATTTTCCCCTCCCTTCTCATTCTTTTTTACAATATATTATACTGTGTTTCCACAGAGCGCAGCACTGATGGGATAGATGCACCAAATACATCGGGTACTTGACGCAACTGATTAAAATTTTCGCACATTCTATGTATCGGCGATCTTTTCATTATATTAGTTCTAGGGGTATTCAAATAGAATGTGTGACCATGTCTTGTATGAAAGGTCGGCACGCTTAAAGAAATATTACTCAGAATAGGGGGACAATCAACATGACCACGGATGAGACCACAAAGAAACCGCACAGACGCCAAACCTCTCCGCACCTCCAATGAACTGACATCAAATCTGGCCAACAAGTGCCTGCCGTCTACTCCTCGTGGAGGGTATATCCCATCTTTCCTATAGCACATATATTTAAGGAATCTCCTTTGTACAGCCTCAACTGCATTAATCTGAGATGTATAGAACCCACCAAATCAGGGAACAATACTCGAGCTTCGATCTGACAAGAGCACAATATAACTGGTACAAAGTATCAACGTCGGAGAAATCACGCGCCGTTCGCACAATGAATCCGAGCACTCGAAACGAAGAACTGGTGAGGTTCTTGAGATGTGTGGAATAGCTCATATCAGCATCAAAATGAACGCCCAAGTCCCTGATCGATGTACCCCGCGACAAACGGACCGAATCAACAGTATAATCACACACAATCGGCTCCCTCCTTCTTCCATATGGCATCACTCTACATTTATCAATGTTCAAACGCAATCCGTTTTGATCGCACCAAGCACATAGCGCATCAAGTTCAATCTGCAATCTCATGCAATCAGCCTGACTACGTATGGTGTTGAATATTTTTACGTCGTCAGCAAACAATAGTGAGTGACAGTGCAAGTGATCAGGAAGATCGTTGATAAATATCAGAAACATCAGTGGCCCAAGATTAGACCCCTGCGGGACTCCCGATGTTGGAACGCTACTGTGGGACGAATGACCATTAAACTCCACAAACTGCCTACGTCCCATGAGATAACTCCTCATAAATTTCAGCAAAGACGGAGTAAATCCAAATCCATCAAGCTTCCCGAGCAAAACGTAATGGTCAATCTGGTCAAACGCCTTACTCAAATCTGTGTATATAACATCAACCTGGTCTCCGCTGTCTAGAGAGCTTGAAACATAATGGCTGAAATGCATCAAATTTGTAACCGTGGATCGACCCCTCACAAATCCATGCTGCCTATCGGACAATCCCGACCGCACCTGACGATATATTGAGGAGTAAATTACCATCTCAAAAACCTTGGAAAAATTACACAATATTGACACAGGTCTGTAGTTTGATACATTCGCCACATCACCAGATTTGAGCACCGGACACACGCGCGCGACCTTCCAACATTCGGGGAAACGGGATGTCCTCAAAGCCATGTTAATAATTGATGTAAGCGGGGCAGCAAATACCGACGCGCAATCACGCACAAGAAAACTCGGAACCCCATCAACTCCAGAGGTTAACTTATTTTTTAATCTCCGACAACTGTCCATAACCAACTGTTCAGGGACAGACACTATTCCAATGGAACCGACTCCAGAGTTAGTATACTGCAAGCCAGATCTCGACTCATTCGACCGAACATACGTGCTGGAAAAATAATCCATGAATGCATTCATTACAAGCCCTGGCTCACAGACTTCTCCGCCCTCGTAGTGGACCCTTCCAGGCACACGAGACACGCCCTTCTTAGCACGAACAAATGACCAGAACGACGCAGGATCAGCCCGAATACCAGCCTCAATGCTTGATATGTAATGACGATAAGCTGCCGAAATCATTCGCTTGGATCGCGATCTCAACTCCTGGTAACACTCATAGTTAAACTTCGTCTGAAATTTTTTATATCTCTTGTGTGCATTATTCTTACGACGAACGGCATTAATAACCTCCGACGTATACCAACGTGGATATCCATTGTGCGACGAGCGTGCTCTTTTCAGTGGAACATAAATACGAAAGACCGAGTTCAGAATATCATAAAAATACTGGCATGCTTCATCCACATCCAAGAACCGCTCCAAGGGAGACCAGTCAATCTGCAGCAAATGGTCATACTGCAGGGGGAAATTTGCCGAACGAAAGTTGAATCGTTCATCAGCATCTTCAATATCAATATTTAACGGCCGTTCAGTACACAACACAGTCTCAATTGCCAAGGGAGGATGATAAGCATCAACGCGAACTACAGGATGCGGGTCACATACAACGGTACACTCTACATTACTGAATACAAGATCCAAACATCTATCGGCAAAATTGCCCACATAATTGAATTGCACAAGATTACATATGTTAGCAAAATTTGACAGAGTTTCAGATTTAGCCGTCGTACAAGACAAGTTAAACACAGGCACATTAAAATCTCCCAGGAGCAACACTTTTCTATCACCAATCAGTTCAAAGCTCGAAGCCAGAAATTCAAAAAATGTCTCAAAGTCCGCGATAGATACACTGGGAGGAATGTACACAACAACAACAAGCAACTGAACATTTCGAACCGTGACGTTACCACCAACGATGTCGACTCCCGGAACAGATGCTCTCGCCTCCAGGAAGCTTACCGGGTCAAATCCGAACTCCCGTCGTACAGCGAGCAGCACACCACCCCCGCGATCACAACCCGTGGCTTCAAAATCACGGTCGCACCTGCAAACATTATAACAGTCCGGAAACAGTTCCGCACTAAACATCGACGCACTTAACCAAGTTTCCGAAAAAGCAATAAAGTCATAATCAACAGACATGACACTCGAATAACACTCTGTAAGTTTATTGTTCAGACTCCGTACATTCTGGTAATACACTGATATAACGCTACTACTGTTGGGCTCTATTCGTTTAAAGATATTATTCTAGGAATTCCGTTTACATACTTTATTCTAATATTGCCTTCCCCGGCTGCAATTCTTTGATTAAGCTCTTCCTTGACTTTTTTATAAAAAGATATCTGGCGCGGAGTCTTATCACTATTAATAAAGACGTTTTTATAACGATCCATATCGCGAAGCTTTCCAGATGCCCTCAAAATCTTAGCCAACACTCCCTCATTAGCAAAAGAAACCTTAATTATTCTAGGGCGTTCAATGGAAAACCTTCCATACCTTTGCACATTAGGGGATTCCTCCGCTATACCGGGCACCAAGCAGGAAAGCATATCCATGACGTGAGGCACATCCGCAGCCGTTCCATCACCAACTCCAGCAGCCTGCTCAGGAAACCCAAAGATCACCAAATTATTACTTCGCCGCTGCCTCTCCGTCACCTCCACAATCAACTCCTCCGTGTAGAGATCGTCACCGGATGCATCTCGACTGAAACTACCACCGCTCTTCAATTCTCTTATCTCCTCTTGCAGACCAACAATTGCCGCCTTTAGAGAGTTAATATCATTTCCCAAATTCTCACAGGTTTTGCATGTCCATGATACACACTTTTTTGAGTTAATTAATTTTGGTTTCGGCGGATGATACATCAACACATGAGTGTCGAAAGGTCTTTCCACAGACACAGCACTTCAGCAGCAAGTGTGGTTGGTTCAGTTAGTTTGGAACAGCATGCACATTTCAACACCGGCTCCTTCATTCCAGCATATGTTTGCACATGTAATTTTAAACAAACCTCGTATATGAACTTTTGCAAAGTTAATTTAATTTAAATAGGATACATGTTTCGGCTCACGCCATTGTCAATCCTAAATCTACAAACAAAAAAAAACGAAACGCATCACAATACATAATAAATTAAACCAGAAAACTTACTGTCGATTTGGAGGAATACGTTAATTACATGTGCACGAGGACAAATGAATGTTACAAGTGTGCGACCAACAGAAAAGCGAAGTAGCAAAAGTCTTGCACAGACACAGACACACCAGACATGGACACAGATTATACAGATGCGCAACTTGCAGGAAATCACAAGATCAAAATTTCATTGCGCGCGTTGACGCGCCGGGTCTTTTTTTCATTGAAATGGGAGGTCGGACTGGCGAAATTCTGAGGGAGTGGGAAGGATTACATTTCTATAGCATATAGTTGGCGCCGTAAGGTGATGCCCAATAATAGATCGTCGTGGTTATAACCAGTTACAACATTTGTGTTCTATTCAGTGGGGGTTTAGGTCACGTAAAGTGATGACGTTTTGTGACGTCAATACCATCAAGTGGGATTCAAGGTCAAATATTTAGGTACCGCCAGATCAAAGCTGCCGACACGAAGTTACGCATCTGTATAATCTGTGGACATGTATGTATGCAGGCGAAGCACATCCAGAAAGCAATGGCGTCGCAGGAGTTCGTAAAGTATAACGGAATTAAATGTGTTTGTCTGGTGGCCTAATCGCAGGCAAAAACACTATAATACACAACACAATAGAATGATAGCATGTTGGATAGCCTATCTGCATAAACATGAAACATCGAGAATAAGGAATCAAAACCATGTTTCATGTTTCGTGTTTTTTCATAATTTTTCGGTGTTTCATGTTTATGGAGATAGGCTACCCAACATGCTGTCCTTCGATTGTGTTATGTATTTGAATGTTTTTGCCTGCAATTAGGCCACCAGACATACACATTTAATTCTGTTATACTTTACGAACTCCTTCGACGCCATTGCTTTCTGGATGTGCTTCGGCTGCACACATCCATGTCTGTCTGTGCAAGACTTGCTACTTCGCTTTTCTGTTGGTCGCACACTTGTAACATTCATTTGTCCTCGTGCAGATGAAACTAACATATTCCTCCAAATCGACAGTAAGTTATTGTTTTCTGTTTTATTTTATTATGTAGGTATTGTGACGCGTTTCGTTTTGTTTTGTAGATTTGGGATTGACAATGGCGTGAGCCGAAACATGTATCCTAGTTAAATTAAATTAACATTGCAAATATAAAGAGGTTCCTTTACTCACCAAGAATTGTATACTATTTGCAAGAGGGTCTCCTCTTCCACCACTCCCCATCGTTCAATCTCCCGTGTGACGTTCTCGATGGCAAAAGTGGCATATATTACCAATCCTCCTGTCCTTCTTCTGAATGTGTTGGCATTACATTTATTTAGGGGAACTACACCGTTATTCAACGTCCACTCACTCAGTGTTTCTCCTCTTCTGTGACTGACTGCAGATTCTCATTACTTTGACTTTGCGTTGAAGCCACCAGCATCTATATACTCTATAATAGTTTGTCCAGCAGGATCGGGAATTCCGCGTTTTCCATAACAGGGCGGCATAACAGCTATAATTCGTCATAGCTTCCGTATCCATCCACGCGAAACCATGTCTTGCTCCCAGTCTCGTGATGCAGACAAGAGATTACTAAAAAACCCAATTCGGTTCTTTTTGACTGTGACTAAATAACGACGCGGCACTGTTTGATCCATATTACGTCCGTAAAACAGCCCGCCATTTTATTAGCTATCAAAGCTAACCTTTTTCCACACGTTCATCTTGAACATTTTCATCACATAAAAAGATAAGAACAGATGATGTGATGATGTAATCATTAGAAGTATTTCATCATTGGCTACCTGAATCTTGTCACAAGATGTCGCCAGTATCTGAGGGAAAAATGTTAAACTGGATAGTCTTATACCGAGAATCTCCACAACATGCTTGATAACGCATAGATCTTGGTGGCCACGCCACAGGTGGAGGGCATTATTGAAGAACGGGGGGTTTTACTAGTTCCTCAATAACCTGCTGAGTTATCATATTGTCTCGAAAAGATACCAAATGGGAACTTTCTTCAGATGTTGTGTGAATGTAGGAAATATGTGTATTTCTCCTCTAAACTAATGACCATTCAGACATAAAAGCTATGAAAACTTTACTTTACTTTGTTTCTTTTAGTTTATGCACCTGCAGATAGACCACGTGAAGGGTCTATAACTGGTGTAGGTATAACTAACAATAAACCAGTTACTAGAACATGTACCGTCCAGGAGGGAAGAGTGCTGTTATATTCTGATACCAAATGTAACGAGACACTACGAGCTCTAAACGATACCTCTCCTTTTTCCCCGATTTCATTTTGCGGTGGAAGCACCGCAGACTCCTCACCATACGGTTGTCGCGTAAGCTAGAATAAATAACATAAGAAGTTATTATTAATATTATTTAGTTCATTTACAGGCTGATCTCGGTGGTCCATTGACTTTTAGAGATGATAACGGATCATATGTAATTTTGGGTAAAGTATTATTACCATCTTTGTGTACTTATTGTGTTACATGTTGGTGTATTTTAGGTATAATAACGTTTAGGAAATGTGCGGCAAGGGAAAAGGTGTCACTATATACTGATGTGTCGCAATATTTGGATTGGATAAAGAATAAAACAACTGAGGTTAAACCACCTGCACCTACACCTGTTCCACCTGCACCCACTGATGATTATAATTATGATGATTATGATGAACATGGTAAGAATTTAGTAGTGCAAATTTATTAAACTATCGTATAAAAAGATCAATTTACTAATGGACCTACTGGAACTATAGACTAATAGTCTATATTACCTCTAGAGTGCAATGTATAGTGGAGTTAGCTCCACATTTGGAAATAGTAAATAGTATATTGGCAATACTATTTCGGAAATAGTAATGACAATTTAGTACATTCACATCCATGGCCATATCCAACACTCTGAAAGTTTCAATGTTATACGCAATTTGGTACATAATACAATAACACTATGATGTTTTTTTTTAGAAAAACCTGTAGTGAAACCAACAGATAAACCAACTGGTAAACCAACCGACAAACCAACAGATAAACCAACTGATAAACCAACTGATAAACCAACCGATAAACCAACGGATAAACCAACTGATGCACCAACTCCAAACCCTCCTCATTATGTTGTTGTGACCGCAGGAAAGAGACACAAGAAGTTCGCGGAGGAGAATTTAGCAAAATATAATCACAAGCACCAAAACAATCTACATAAAAAGCACCATGATGACCATAAAAGACATCATAGACACCACAAGCACGCAAAAACCCACGAAAAACTGATAGAGCATGGGGAACGCTCTCATCACTAAATATCTATCAAAACTTTTCAATTGTTCATTTACAGCTTGTGTTAAACGCCAATATACGTACAATATTTTTAAAGTTGTTTCCACTTCAATCTGTTGCTAAATTAATTTGTATTGAATGTACTCACAATACACTAATAAAGGAAACTAAAGAACACTTTCAGAACACTATTTGAATGCAAAAGTACACACTTTTTGACACATATTAATTTAAATATAATAATTTAATACCAATTTTAGTTTTGATCAATAAAATAAAGCCCTTACTTAAGTTATATAAATCTTTGTTTTTACTTTATCATACGTAGTATGTAAAGTATTGAAATCGTGCAAATTTTTTTAGATTTTAGCGGAAATATGTCTTTTTGGTAACTGAACACAAAGAACATTTCTTACCAAGTTACAAAAAAATTCTCTGTGTATGTGTATGTGTGTGTTTACCCGTTTTTGTGGCGACGATATCGGCGAAACTACTAAAGGTATCGAGACGAAACTTCATATTTAGAAGTTTCATAACCAAACTTAGAGCCGAAAAGCTTTCTGTTGAAAAGGGTCCAAAGGAACTGGAGCCGCCATTTCTGGAATTTCGTCGAAATAGTTAAATAATAAATTAATGTAGAGGAAATTCTGATAATTTATGACTATGACATTTTTTGGTAGAATTAATAGTTTAGCTGCATGAGCAAATTCTATTTCATCGAGATCGCTCGTACTGCATTAAGACTAGTTAGCCAGGATTTGTCGAATATTTTGATTCTAATGACAGTAGGTAGTGTCAAACGCTGATGTTTTGACAATACCTACTGTCAATATAATCAAAATATCTGTCTAGTTCCAGTAGTTTTATTTTAATGCAGACATGGCGGATCTCGATCAAAGTGAATCTCATGCAGCTAAACTATTAATTTTGATGGTATGATAAAGTCATGTGCCCGGCCACTTCAGATTTTTTTTATTATAACAACTTCAAGCTAGTGAATCGACAATAACTAAAATTTTAACTGTGTGATGGTTTAAGTACTCGCAATGGCAGGGGAATCAAATTACGAACTGTTGTAGGAATCGGAATAGCAGTAAAAATAAGTTTAGTTAGTAAGACTATTCGTAAAGAGGCGTTAAAGCATGGTTAATGCCACACTGGTATAAGTCACGTTTTACGCATTTTCAGAAAGCACTTTTATAAGAAATGCTGTAATCGTCGTATTTGTTATGGAAGAGTATTGAATATTATCCGAAGTGGACATCCAGTTGAAGTTGGCTTTAAACTCGATTTTAAAGTTATCACATTTCATTATTCGGTCAGATCCATGGAGGAAGGATGGAGACGCTACACGGATGTATTTTGCAGCGAAAACATTACCCCGGGAGGCGGGGCTTACATGGCAATAAGAAACTCAAACAGTATGGCCGCCTGCCAGGTCCGGATTAATTCTGAAATTCGTCAGAAATTTAATGTACTTTTTCCTGTAATATATTGGATCGTGTCGCATTGGTACGGGTACAACTTGGTACATTATAAAAACCGCTGTATTAGCACTGTATTAAGAATACATTTATTTCATCTATTTTTTTAAACAAATATGTAAAAAAATTATTACATATAAACATAAGTCAACATTATGATAAATACAAATATATATATATATATATACATATATATATATTTAAAATTTTGAATCCTACTGACTTTGGTATATCTACTTGGCATATTTTTTATTAGGAATGTAACGGAGGTCTGCCTACACCTCCGTAAAGGCAGCACTTTCGCGTGTTTTCAACCTGTGCCACCGCCTCCGCCTTCGCACTTTTGTTGGCGGAGGTATAGCAGAGGCATGAGTCCTGCTGCAGAGGCTGCTCACTACGGCGCGACGTGTGCCCGTACGCCGATTGCTACGTGCCGCCGCCCGCCAAAGTGCCGACAAACAGATAAAGATTGCCTACATTGACGCTTTCCTTTGGCCTCTAATTGGCTGTCGGTAAATCTTTTTGTTGTTTTCGGCTGTTTTGTGCAGTTGCAGGTTTAGTTTCGAGACTTATTTGGGCTTTATTTTAGGCATGTTAGAAGGAAAAATGTAACCATTTTAAAACTAGTAGACAAGTCAAGTGGTAGTATTATAATATGTGGTCTTTTATGTGAATAATCGATATGAAGCCTAAAAGTTTTTGTTTCAGAGTTTGTATTTAACTTGTTCTTAAATTATATGTGTTTTATTCAAATGGCTGTTATACCGTAAAAAGAATAGCGAGGTATCAGTGTACTGATGTATTTGTGTCGATTGAATATCGAAAAAGATACGAATAAGTTTAACCCGGCGGCGCGGCGGCGGTGTGGTTCCAAAAGTTTGTGCCCCGGTGAGAAAGCCTTGGCATGTCAGAGTGCAGCGGTTTAACCGATTAGCCAAATCACAACAATTAGCAAGAAAATACAAATGCTTTTAGTTAAATTATATTGAAATAATTAATACCAAATACCTACGCTTTGCAAAACTGAGCAATCTATCCATGTAATGCAATTCTTTAAAACTTTATATTAATAAGTAATCGTGTTAAAAAAGCAACATACGGGTACTTTATGGAGAGTTGATTAAGTACGTAAAGTATTCAAATTCAACCCGTTTCAAATGTCAATAGATTTTTTATTTGTATGGACAAATCAACTTTTGTAGAATGTCCCCTACCTACTAGAAACGGGTAGGTCCGGGTACTAATTAAAACAGTAATAATCTAGTTTAGTCGGTTTGAATATAAGGTATATATGTAATAATGGCAAAAGAGAAATCAGGTGAGAAGTAAATTTAAAATTAATTAAAAGATACGGTCTCAGCCCGGAATCGAACCGGGGTCTTCTGCCTTGCCGGGGCATTGCTCTACCGGTAAGCTACCGAGGCCTTGACAAGGAATAGATTTAATTCGTCATTTCAAAGGAGAGTAACAGTGAGGGTTGCCGTCTAACTGACCTTATCACGACATCTATTGGACGCTGATGGAAATTGGTTCAGTAGCTTAGCGGTAGAGCAATGCCCCGGCAAGGCAGAAGACCCCGGTTCGATTCCGGGCTGAGACCGTATCTTTTAATTTAAAAAATAGTAATGTTTTGTGGTTGTCCATTGCAAACTGACATACATATCTGAAAAAATAAATTGTTTCAAAACCAGGTTCTTTATAACAGCAACAGCTTTAGTATTATTTCTGTAAGATAGTAAAACACCTTTTATTATCTTCTCGCATTTTATGCAAATTTCTACATCTTCAGAAGGATACTGAAGGCATTTTTGATTTTTTGCATTAATTAATGCGTAGATGGAAAAATCTTTAGTTTTGCTTAATACTAAAACAATGTTAGCAAACAATTTGTTGCTGTAAATTATAGACAAAGGAACCAGAATGTATGTAATTATATATTTCGAAAATAGTAAAGGGGATCAAGCAGATAATCGTGATACGGTTCTATGTTGTAACGATCGTCAGGGACAGACCACGGGAGAGACGGAAAGGGATGACCGACAGCGAGGAAAGAGACCAGGAAACCCAAGCATGAAAGAGAATAGTCCCTGAAATGCGACACCAGAGACTCCTGGGTACACATGAGCCTGGGGAGGAATCCTAATCCAGAAAATAGATTAGTATATGTCCCGGTGAGTGCGCGAAGACGCCTGAAGTTGGTAATGTAAAGTGTATGGACGCTTAGTAGTAGGTAGAACTGTAGTGCAGTTCGTAGTTTATATGTTTACTATTAGGAATTGCATGTAAACCTTTTCAGATGCCAGCTCTGGCTGAAATCGGTTGCTTTTGTATTGAAAATGAAGTCACTAGAGCATAAAAGCGAAGCGTACCGTTTTTGTATTAAAATTTTTGTTGTAGTATTAAGGAAGGGAGATGCCATTTCAGTGCAGAATACCTGATGGCGAGAGTGGGGTGGGTTCTTCCTGGGCCATTTCGCACCTTGAACAAATGGCTTCAACCGCTCCAATTATTCACAATTTAAATTATCTGCGTGACTTGTTACTCTATTCATTAGAAGTATTTTCAATTGTTCATGATATTTATAGGGTCCGTTAGTACAAGTAAAAAACGTTTAACTTATTACCGCATCGTTCTGATTTATGTAACACGTGAAAATGCATAAAAGTTATAAAAAAGATAATATGCGAAACTTTACGACTTTCCTGTGCAGTCATAATACATAATACTTCAATAACACCGTGTTGGTTTATCTAGGTGCTTATAAAACAGCAGGAATTTTTCCAATATCGAACCTCAATAAAAATAAATGCCAATAGTTACCATATTCAGCGAGGCAGGTATTTGTTTGCCGCTATTAACTGACATAACTAAGATTGATACAACAGTGACCAATGAACCATTTATACGGTTTGTTACTTGCCAAAATTGTATGTTTTCTTTTGTTTTTTCAACCAGCAGGTAAGTTGTAATGATCTTTAATTTATCGCAGATAACTAAATAGTGATTCAATATAATTAAATACAAGGTGACTCACGCCATAGACACGCTCGTTTATTTTTTTTTATTGAAGACGCGGGACGAATGCAATTTTGAGAAGTGCTAATGGAGAAAATGTAGTGGAATATTCTAGATGTTAGTGTTACTTTTCCGGAAATGAAATCATCATTAAACCTTTAAATGTGGTGTAAGTCCATTTTGCAACAAGTATAATTAGAATGGAATAAAAAAAAAACCTCTTTTTGCAAAATAAGATTCAATTTACTTCGGACGCGTTTCGGGTTATGAGCCCATCATCAGCGTGTAGAAATAGTCAAACATAATATCGAATTAATCATTGTCGGTGTATTAAAGCCCTGTGAACAATCACAAACGTGGTAATTCAAATGAGAACGTAGATAGGAAAAGCATGGAGACACAAGCGTCCGAAGTAAATTGAATCTTATTTTGCACAAAGAGGTTTTTTATTCCATTCTAAAACCTTTAAATGGCAACTTATGTTATTTGTGTGATATTTTCAATCACGATGACATTCTGAAGACATAAACATATCAATTTTCATCACAACGAAAAAAAAAACTTTTTGCTTATTAATATCGATGGCTATGAATTTATGAAAATATTCGAAAATTGTGAAATAAACACTGACTAAATCGATTTTGGCTCAAATTGTATTACTGGCCCCCTCTAGCGTGATTTCATTTGTGTTTGGCCAATAAATAATTTTGTCCCGTATACTTTGTGGGTGCATCCTGAATATACAATAGATAACATTTTTCCGATTACAATGACATAAAATATGTTATGTTTTGCTGGATATCGCGCGGAAATGTCGTTTAAAGCAAGGATATAGAAAACAATATTGGGTTAAGAGTACATAAATGTTTGTCACCGGCCACCAAAGTTTTACGAAAGTGATGCGCGAGAGGCGGGAACAAGCCGCGCCCAGTGTAGAGTGTGCACTCCACAGCAAATGAAACATTCACTCCTCGAATGTCGACTTATTTGGCTTTAAACAATAAAGTTTCGACAAATATCAAAGATGCTGTCCGCTTTAAACTGGCACAGAAGTCCTTTATTCCGTTTACTAATGATTTTGTACTTATAAAGGGTCATCATAAGTGATTGTAGTCGAAGTAAGCCATGATATCAAACGTAAAGATTTCTGGTTGCCGCTCTATTTGGATGGAGCCCCACTGTTCTACACGTAAAAGTTAAATTGGTTGCATAACCTATTTCAAGATTGACAGTTGTTTGTGTAAAGCGGCAAAATGATTAACATGGGCAGGACCAACTTCGACTACAATCATTTATGATGACCCCGTATGTCAACCTATCGCATGGGCTTGAGGGGAATATAAAGACATTCACACATAATATATATTCTAAAATGTTTTTCTTGTCCATTTTAAATGCATACATACAATTCCACAAAACAATACAGTGCTACAAATTAATTATTGGGATTAATTGTTTTAAAAGGAGCTAAAAATATTTTAAGTAAGAACTAAAAATATTTTCGTTAATATCCGTAAAGTAGGTATTAGTAAATATAATTCCTTTTTACATAATTACAGTACTCAGTTATTTATTTAATTACCATTTTGCCTCTTCTTGTGCATCAATAATATATGGCGGTCCACACAAATAGAAAATATTCTTCTTTTTAATCTGTACCTGATAATACCAGCTCTGGTGCGTATTTATTTCTTGTTCGCTTGTAGCCTTATTGTACCTAAAAAATGTGATTGTTTCTTTTGTATGAGCGACGCACCATTTCAAAATTGAATGCAAAGTATGGCCATTTAATTTCTACTAATATCGCTCTCTTGATCATTCCATCAGGTGACGCCCCCAGTATATGAAATTCGTGTTCTCAGCATTCATTATTTTTACTTTGTTTCCCAACAGTGGCGGACTGGGTTCAAAAATATTGGTTGCGAAGAAGCCATCTTTTGTTTATGCTGCCGATATATAGATACAGGTGTCCCACTTTTTTCCCTGAAAATTATTTTTAGAAAGCAAATGTCATTCTGAATAAATTTTTTATAAAGACTTATTTGTTTTCTCAATTCCTTGCAAAATTCAGCCGTTTGAATACACCCACTACACATTACAACCATAAAAAGTAAATAAAGTTAAATAAAAATATTTAAAACAAAATCAACATAAATTGAATAAGTAAATAAAGAAAAAAATTTATATGAAGCTGTTTATTAATTTTTTTTCTATAAAACAAATATCATTTTGAGTAAAAAGTAACATACTTATTGGCTTTCTCAATTGCTTAAGAAGTTGGCGCCGGTTAAAATACGGTTTTGTTAATAACTCAAACGGTTGTAACTTTGACATAAATTGAAAAAATAATAAGTCCATATGAAACGTTTTACTCAGTATCTCATTTACTATACGGAAGAAAAATTGCGGAAAAAAAAATGAAAAATGAAAGAGTTACAAAGAAAAACTTACAAAAATATTATGAAATAGAATCTTAAAAATAAGAAATAGAACGAATAAATACAATATATAAGATCGATAAATCAGCTTTCCTAAAATGTCTAACTCGGTGGTCTATCGTCAACAGCTAAAAAGTTATTAGGCATCTAATGTGACATTTGTAACTTATGCACAATATTCATAAATTAATATTAAATATCTAGATTGTTCGACGAAATTCAACAATCTCTCAATTAAAATAATTCATGTTTTCATGCAGCAGCTTTTAGTAATAGCATTCTGCAATTTTGATTTATACAAACGTATAACTTGTGAAATTTATTTTCTTCAAAAAATTAGTAATTTATATATCACTCTAAAATTGTTTAAATAATATTTATCAATGACATTAAATTGTTCATGGTAGTCCAACGCTTTGAAAAACTAGATCGTCTGATTTGTTATACCTGTAGACATATTGAGGAAGAAATTTATGGGAATATTACAACTACTATAGCGAACATGAAGAATAGTAATAAGGAGGCGTCAAAATATTTTTGTGGACACCATGGAAAATGTAATATTTCCACCGAGAATGTGAAGCAAGACAGACGCATTGACCTGACAGGGTTGATATGTGCACCCTTTACAATCGTACTGAAATAATAATTATTTATTCAGTTTACAATTATCCATTTATTTAATTATTTATACTTATGAGAGTACAGAAATGTTTGGATTTCTGAAGAACACCGCATTGCTACCAAAGCACTGCTTGTTTTTGTTATCAGTAGTAACTGGAACATCCCCATAAACTTATTCCTTAACATGTCCCGAAATAAATAAATTAAACTGGCGAATAGGCTGGCTAAGGCAGGGGTCGGCAACCTTTTGAGACGGAATAGCCAAAAGTTCAATTTACAAAATTTTCCAGTTTTGAAAGAGCCACTAACATTTAGTGTTTCAATATTATGGTATTTGATTAGGATTCTGTATATAAATTTGATTATTGATTTGAAATAAATAGCTTTAAAAAATAAACTGCTTCCGGGTTATGCCGTGTCAAGATTTGTTAATGCTGACGTTTCGCGAACCATGTTGCTCGCTTCTTCAAAGCTAATTGAATACTGGGTAGGTATTCAATTAGCTTTGAAGAAGCGAATTGAAAGCGAATTATTTTCCCGAACCCGGGAAACCAAATTAAAAAAAAAACTTGCTTTTTATGAAAGATAAACGTCCAGTAAAAAGTTTCAAGTTCAAATAGTAATACATTTTAACATGTTCTCTTAACAAGGGCCTTTTGGAGAATTTTTATTGTTTCCCAAAGTGGGTTTCTTAAAACTCACCATGCAATTTTCTTATAGGTTCTTATTTATTGCCAAACATAAAAATAAATTCTTAAGGCGGTCTCGTGCAAGTTTCAGTATAAATAAATATATTATTAATATTTTCAACATATTGTTTTAAGGGGGGCCCACTGAAGGGTGGGCCCACTTGCCCTCGGGCAACCTGGCACCACCTGGCCAGTCCGCCACTGTTTCCCAATCATTGTCATGCGTCCGTCATTAAAAAAAACAACAGTTCGAACTAAAGCTACCCTTCTTGCAAAGATTGTGCTTGCTCTAAGTTTATTACAAAAGGACAACTCTTTGTTATTTATATTTTTACATAAATTATAAATAACAAGTTAATATAGTTGATACTATATGACAAAAAATAAATGACTAGTACGCAAGTAAAACTTGTATTTCCTTTATTATTAACTTAAATTACTCCTATTAATTTAGTTGTTGTGACAACACTTCCGGAAAAACATGCCCTACTAAGTTATGAACCGGTCGTTGCTATCTACGTCGTTGCCAGCACGGTAACAGATTATTTTTCATATTGTGCCTGGCGTTACCACACACCTCTGTGCAAAGATAAAATACATATATACTAATATAGATGGGCATTTCAAGGCCATCTTTGTGGACTCTATTTTTAGTTCACCCTCATCCGCTATGAGGCGCTAATAGCACTTCCCACTTCTAGCCTTTTCTCATATTATATTTTAATTAATTCATAAGATCAGGAAAACCATGTGATGGAACTAGTACAGAACAAAAATTACCACAGAAAATTTAAACTTATATACATCACCCATATATCAGTGAAAAATATCCGTTTAAAAGTCTGTGGTAAAAATTAGCAGTGTCACTAGACATTTAATTGACAGAACTTTATGGTTGTTTATGGTTTATTAACGCCATGACTACGCAACACGCGATATCCACAGTGACGGTTTGAACGAACCAATAGGTATCAAGCATGTGATTCGGCCGGTATAGCAGCGCGCTAGCCAGAGATAGCGCGTGGGGGTGAACTAAAATTTTGCTATCAACGGCTGGATATGGGAAGTAAGCACCCCATGCCTCTGTGTCAATACTGTCTAATACTAAAATCGCGCGAGAGGGCGCCAATAAATACAATATCGGCCAAAATTGATTTATTTTGTCAATTTTGGACAATTTTCACCAATTCATATCCATCTAGATTATGAAACACAAAAGTTATTTTTTATTGCCTTGGTGATAAAAATTGACGATCGATATGTTTCTGTGTTCAGAAATAATGTGGAGTGCCAGTTATACTAACCTCAAGAGTATCCCAAAAATTGACATTTTTGCGTATTAGCAATGTAAAAATTTCATTCGTCCAGCGACTAAATACAAAAAAAAATAGGCGTACCTATGGCATGGGTCACCCGGTAGATACAGCGTCAGTGGTAACTGATGACTCAGTGCGTTTGCAATTGTATAACAGAACAGATAAAACATTGCAAAAGGAAGGTAACCCTCTAAAAAGGAGACAGTCCTCTAAAGAATAGGACGATTGGGCACCTTATGCTTGTTCACTCTGCTCTTCGGACTAGAAACCAATCGAGTTAAACCTCATAATCGTTGCGCTCAATAAATTCATGTTGCTGTTGCGTGAGCCTGGAAATTCTCAATCCGCAGACATAGTCTTTAAGAAATCACACCTTTTCGTCTGTACTCTTTCCTACAACAGGTGCGAATGACTCGTCGCTTAAAATCGTAAGAACAGGCACATGAAAAAGCGTGCTGTCTCGTTCTAACACAGAGGATGGTTTTGTAACACCCCCGATAGGGGTGGGTTAGCCCAGCGGAGACTATTATTTAAATTAACAGGCGGCTGATGTTAAATGAATATTTTTATGGGCGGAAATTTTATCTCATGCGAGTTTTGATCTTACCCGTGATATTAAACTCCACACTTACTTGTAATTAAAGCTTACTGGTTGGTTCCTACAGCCACATGATTTACTTTACCACGGAATAAATCAAACAATAATTATAAATAAAAAGAAAATATAAGTATATTAATATAAAGATGATTAAAATTCATATAAAACTTTTTTCCAACACCTCATAACTAAATTCACTACAATTTGCCCCCAAAGTAAAACTGTAACGTCGTCAAAACATTAACTGTACATTACAACAACCACCTAACTGAGTTCCTAACTCGTATAACTTTTACAAGATAACCTAAACTCCTAACCGTATATAATTGCCTCTGATATCTAAACAATTACCCCGCAGTTCACACAAATGGCGCTTCATCAATCCTGCGATACAAAAATACAACTATATCAATAACCTATTCGTAACAACTGCTAAAACTTGAGCATCTAATTAGTTTTGCTCTCTCTCGTAACACAGGGATAATCCATGATAAAATCACCACCGCTCCCTTGTATAAGCAATCGTTACGGCAAGCAATTGACAACAGACTGGCTTAGCCTATTTTCTCGTGTGGTGGCGGAAGATGGGTTAGCACCAGTATTCCGGACTCTCTGGGTGGCTTTTTCTCATTTTGTTTTCTTGGCGAGATCTGGCTTCCGTCCAACCCTGAAGATACTGGCTTTTCACCCTGTAGCTGCTGAGGCTCCAAAGGTCCACCATCTAGTTGAAGTCGAGCAATCCTGGTCTCACTTCCACCCTTAAGTCTGCACCCAACTCCCCAACTCAACACTGACCCTTGAATGATCCCGGACTGTTTTCGGGCTCCTATTTACTCCTCCTTGGCTTCGCTTATTAGCCTGATTCAAGGCATATGCTTGTACTTCTAGTAGATTCTCCAGCCAAAAAACTCGGATAGCATAGCACATAAACTTAATTTCATGCGTCGCCTGACAAGACTTCTATAAACTTTCCCAAGCAGATAGCGAGATTATTGCGCCTTTCATTGGCTTTGTTGCCTCGATATTCTTTTAAACATATTGTAATTTGGTTCGGTGGTACGCGAGAGAGTGATGAATTGCTATTATTATATTGTTATGGGAACTAAGCATTTTAACTAAAATTTATAAAACCTATGACCCGTTAATAATACAAAAAGACCTATCTAATTGACAACGTTGTTGCCCCATCCTTACTTTAATATTAATAATGTTGAACATGAGTATCCCCGGTCGGTCACATCGCCCCATCCTTAAAAACAAGATGGACCACTTACTCCAAGTGCCCATCCTTTTCCACTCTCGAAATTAAATTCACGACTGAGCTAACCCCCAAGTAAATGATGAAGCAACAATGCTAGAACAGTACATACATAATACAACTACAAGTAAATACAAACAATATGTAAGCAAAATGTTCTGGTCATCCGGGTTGTAAGGCGGCACAATCGTACTACGACACCTACGACACAATCGTACTACGACACCTACGATACTCGGATTGACTGCAACCAGCGGGATTCCCCAACGAAGGGAGGGTACAGCTGCCCAGGAACCTGCTCGGCGTAGTCGGTTGTGGGGGCCGTTTTTCGGAGTGGCTGAGCCCTGCACCCGTCGGGTATCAGACAGGTCAGCTTGACTGGGAACTTCAGCCTGCTGGATTGGCTGCAGGTCGATGACATGAAAAGGTACCGTGGTGGGGTTCGTAGGGGTTTCTCCGGAACTGGGCCCCGACGCTCGATTTCTTTGGATCAGCCATACGGTTAGTGAGTTCCAGAAAATCGCAAGAAGTGCAAGACCGCACCCCAGTGCGCGGTATAGGTAGTAGCCGTTCAGCAGACTGCGTGCAACATCGGACGACAATGGCAACGCCAATTGACTATACATGGTCATGTCAAGTTGAATAGAGTAGCTACCTCGTCTCGGGAATTGACCTCGACACCAGACTGGGACCTCTTCAACAGCCTCCTTGGTGACGTGCGGAAGTAACACAACAAATGATTGTCTATAGTGACATACACAAACAAAATTAAACGGAGACAACTAAACAAAAAAAACTAAATTTACCGTCCAGAAGGGACTCTTTCCTGGCGGACATTAGGGGACTTTTACGCCACGCCGTCCATGCGGTGGCACAATTCTTCAGCCCAGCCACAGAGCTAACGCGTCCCAAAAAGTAAACCATATCAAAGTACATCCCTTATGAAAACAAATAAGAAGAATAAAATCAAAAAATAATTTTCCCAGTTAACTGAACCTGGAGAGCTTGAAGGCAAGTGGAATAGTCCTCCAGAAAAACACTCGGATAGCATAACACCTATTCTTAATTTCATGCGTCGCCTGACTAGACTTCTATAAACTTTCCCAAGCAGATAGCGAGATTACTGCGCGTTTCATCGGCTTTGTTGCCACGATATTATATGTCTTTTAAACATAATTTGGTTCGGTGGTACGAGAGAGAGTGATGAATTGCTATTATTATATTGCTATGGGAACTAAGCATTCCAACTAAAAATTATAAAACCTATGACCCATTAATAATACAAAAAAACCTATCTAATTGACAACGTTGTTGCCCCATCCTTACTTTAATAGTAATAATACTGAACATGAGTATTACAGTATTACAGTCGGTTACAGTTTGCAACGTATGCGTAAAATAACAGCAGAAATCAATGAGTAATTCGCACTTGTCGTGGGTCAGAGTATACAATAATAAATTATAATACATATCAATATTATGAATAAGTCAACTGTAATATTGAAATAAAATACATCACTAATATCTGTTGGTCTTTTTTTCATCAGATCCAGCAGGAACATGTGGCACAACCCTTCACACTATCACACCTTTTGATGCCATCAGCTATGAAAATAAGATAGTTGGTGGTGTCGATATTGGATATTATAAATATCCTTGGTATGTTGCTTTGATGCACAGTGGCAAATTATTCTGTGGAGGAACATTGATTAGCAATAGATACGTCGTTTCTGCAGCTCATTGCTACGACAATTATTTTGAACAAGCAAGGTAAGAAATCACTATTCTTGTTGAGTAATAATTCTGCTATAATAAAGTATGTTATACACCAGAATCATTTCTACATAACATGAGTTGTAGCTATCATATTTTCTGCCAATTGGTTTTAACATGAGCGCGACGGAAGTATAAAAATAACCTAAATAATAATATTTCGTCCGAGATCTACCCATTAGGTCCTCATATTTTCGTTAATCGTACTAACCTCATTAACCTAAATTGTTTACATATCTATATACATATCTACACTATAATTTGGTACATATAACTACGACAACATTCTTCTGGCATTAAATTTTCACAACAATTCACAGTTTAGTTTCCGTCCTACGTTGATTTAAGTACTTCCGTTTTTTCTCGGCTGTATGTAAATAGCAAATTCTTACTTTTACTGGAGAATGGCAGCCAGGTGTGGAGGAATAAAAACACTTCCTTTATTCTAGCTCTAAGCTTTCGACATTTATGCCTTCTTCGGAGGGAAAGCTGCAAAAATGAACAGTGTAAAAACAATAACACCAAAGAACTAGGCACACTTACAACCGGAAGCAAACAAGCGGTTCCAATTGCAAACACAATTCAACAGATGGCAACGATACACAAAACATGTCTCAAAAACAGTCGCCTTGATCTCTGGAACAAAAATACACTGATTTAGAATACCCAAATACGATTTACTCCGCTAGTAGATTTACTTCGCTACTAGACTATTCGGAGATCTAATACGTCCTGTTTAATACCCTACCCTAATCGAACAGCGCAGCAATTTCTTATGTTAGGGTATATGTGGAGGTTATCTTCGGGGTAATATTTTTACGATACTATTACTGGATGCAGTATTGTATGCACGTTGGGAATTTGCAATCGTTAGTGCTCTAGACTCTAGAGCGTCTCTTATAAGGCAACGTGTTCGCAAAAATCCCAAAAATCTGGCGTATACTACTTCAACTCCCCACTCATCTCATTTGGTAGAGATTAAGAAAAAAATCGAAAACATTTATGTTAATCGTTTAAATGGCTATCTTCACCACTGTCCGTACATATGGGCAAAAGGGAAGATAATTTTGTCGAGCATTGTACAGGGTACATGTTGATTTTACAGTCTGAGATGAAGAACAGCATTGGAGTTCCAAAGGATCCATAAAGGCAGCCCGCTAAAATGTGTCCTTATAATTTTGTTGGTCCATTCCAAATTGAGACATTAACACACCCCTTATCAAGAAAAAATAATCGAGTTCTCAATTATGTATTTTTTTTTCGATGTCACTCTGTTTGAACAATGTTGTTAAAAAATCACGAGTCCCAGTAGATTGCTTGTATCTCCGACATTTTCTATACTTTTGTTGAAATTTTCTGGCAATATACTGCGTTAGTCGGACATTAAGATGAGTATGCTTCGTTGTATGATGTATATATTTTCTAATAAGCAATTGTCTTTTGTTTTATGCCTATTTTTAATGTTTGTCGCTACAAGGTGTACGAAGCCACTTGTCCAGGCATTTCATGCCCTCGAAGTCGGTGTCAGAAATATCTCGGGGACTTATGAACTGATTTTGCTGATTTTTCATAGATTTCTGGTTTTTATATATCACATACTTGGGACAAGTTTCGATGTATTAACACCATCTTGTCAAAAATAGTCAATTTTAAGTTATCTACAAACGTTTCTGTGGGTCTTATTTTGTGATTGTGCTTCGCATGTTGTCTATAGCAAAAATTCTTGAGGCATTGTATTTGTATGTTACTTACTATGGCGCAAAGCAAAATAAATGAAAAATATTGACAATTGCCAAATTTTCTTTCGACACGTGCCTTTTAGAAAATGATGCAAAAACATGACTTATTTTTGTTCTCAAAAAATTGGATAAAATATTGAATTGGTTTACTTTGATTAACGGAGATTTCCACTCTTTCCATACTTGGTTTATTTTGGTTTCCGCCATTCCGAGTTAACATATGAATATATTGCAGAAAGGAATTTTACCATCAAACGATTAACTTTGCATTAAAAAACCGAATTGATTTGAAAATTTTAACGCTCTATTGCCGCTCTATCCCTGAATTCTGTAATCAATAAACTAAAAGATCTAAAAGACAATCATGGAAAGAACCAACAACTAACTTGTTCACCACTTAATCATCATGGATGTAAAAAACTGACTTATATTATTATTTTAGAGCTGGCATAATAAAACTAAAGAATGTCCTAACTCCAATTTTCGGAGTATACAACATATGCGACACAAAAGAAGTCAGCCACAAACGGAATAGGATCTCCAAGGTGTTTATTCACGAAAATTACAAGAAAAACGGCAACAACTTCGACATATCCTT
The DNA here is from genome assembly GCA_963966075.1 of Aphodius sticticus. Lineage (NCBI taxonomy): Eukaryota > Metazoa > Arthropoda > Insecta > Coleoptera > Scarabaeidae > Aphodius > Aphodius sticticus. The sequence continues at coordinate 21,432,855 of OZ014511.1, read as the reverse complement.
GTTAAGGTTGAAGAAAAATGCTAATGGATTCGAACCAATTTGCATGCCAACACATGGTAACTACCTACCTAATCAATTTAAATTAATGACCAACACTTTTAATTTATTTAATAAATCCTTAATATAGTTTATACATCCGACCAACGACCTCGTGAAGGCTTGATAACAGGGCTAGGCAGTCAAATGTACCACGGTAATACAACTTGTGCTCTTCGTGAAGCTAGGTTATTGATCTACCCGGATGAAGTTTGCAAGACGATGCTTGATGATACTGGTGGGAAAGGCTCAGAGCTGAAGGATGCGTTTTGCGCAGGATATCTTCAAGACGGCATTGCTGCTTGTGAGGTATTCTAATAACACTGGTTGACAAGGTTTTGATAACTTTAACGGATACTATAGGTACTATTTTTTATCGCAAAACTGATGTATTAAGGAAGGTATTGTAATCGGTCACTTGTCAGATGTATGTGTGTCCGTATGTGGAAAAACGGTTGCACATAATGACGCACCTAAATTTTTACAGTTTTCTAACAGACTTTGTATGAAATGACTCATTTTTGGTCAGATAGGTCGCCCTCTTTTATAAATAAGTTATCACTACAAATTATATGCGCAATAAATAAAATAAAACGTGCATTTATTGTAAGCATTTGATAAAATATTTGACCAATACCAAAAATATTAGGTAGTCCAATACAAAAAATATTTGAGCAATGCAAAAAATTACTAGTGCATTAAAAAATAAATATGCAATAAATTTATATAAATGCACATCCGACTAAATAATTTTGCATTTATTTATTTAAATGTTCCTTTCATAATATAGTTGTACACTTAAATAAATAAATGTGCAATACAATCGTTACCTCTATACAAATATAATGAACAGCTTAAAAAATACTTGTTCAGTGAAAAAAATTCTATAGGCTTTCAATAACTCAGCGTTTGAAAATATCATAAACGCATTCAAGAATCTAAATTGTACCATGAGAAAATTATAATGCGCCCTACAAAGAATATAATGTACATTAAGTCCTGCAACCTGTAGCGCACATATAGTAAGCCCGTAAAAATTTGGCAATTTTTACAAATTTATACCAACTAAACCCATTGTTCTAGAAACCTCAAAATAGCTTCATAGGAAACCTTAATCTGAATCCTGAATCCTAAAAGTTTCGTCATAAATGTTGAAGCATTTAGATCGATTCTTTAAGTGATGTGCGGACGCCTCCGGAAGAAATATAAAAAATGCAATAATCTAACGTGATTTGTAACTTTCAATCTCAAATTCGTATTCAGCGCAAATTAATCAATTTGAAACGCCTATGCGCATTCCATAAACAAATAAGTTATCAATACTACCCTAATTTTTAACTGTCGTTTTCTCGAAAATATCTTTCACACAAGTAACAGATCTATCAATATCAGTACAGAAAATACTGGGTTGCCATTCAAAAATGTGTCGATGACGTCATAAGTCGAAAACAATTGAATATTTATTTAATATAATATGTAGAGTGAGCCATTTGAATTAATTAATAAGATCGCATATTATTGAAAGTACGTGCTATCATGCCTATCATTACACCTATCAACACACCCCGCACTCACATTTACCTCAAAAGTATGACTAATAATTAAAATATACATGAAAAACAAATTACACCTACGTATCACGCGTGTAACGGTACGACGGACATCTTCAAATATGAAATTTCGAACAGAAACAAGCCAACAGTTCCAAAACGGTTCTTCTTATCCACACGTCACAACAATTGCCTATATTTCAGGTGTTAATTAGGTCGGGAATTTCGCGAGTACATTGGAGTAAATATTACTTAAATTATCAGTGTCGGTTCTTAAGTTTACTGTATTAGATGTTCTTTTTATAAAAATCATTTCCATAATGCGTCTCTTACTGTAATGTGGTTCCATTTTCAGAATCTCTGCCGTGTCAAAGTTGAATGAGTGGCCGCTGGAGAAAGCGTGGAGTGCAAGGGCGGTTTTATCTTTTTTGTCCTTATTTTTAGCATCACAATCATACTTATGTAGTTTTATTCTGTTCTTTAAGTATTGATTGGTTTGTCCCACATATGCCATATTGCACCCTCCGCAATCCACTCTATAAATCAATCCGCTCATAAAATCCTTCTCTACTTTGTCTTTCAAATTCGTGTAAAGTTTGCCAATATTTTTATTATTATAAGTGACAATTTTTGAATTATTATGTTTTATTACAGGGATTAATTTATTGGTTAGACCTGGTATGTTAGGTAATTTATAATATTTTAATTCAGACTTTTACCGGCTGTTATTATTATGACTCTGATTATTATTTACCCGTTGCTCACTAAATAAAATTTTACGGACCAATCCCTTAGGATAATTATATTTAGTAAGGTATTCTGTTATTATTCTAAAATTTTCTTTGTCAAACTCCCTCTCCGATAATTGCACAGCTGTATGTTTTAAATTTTTTATTATTCTATTTTCTGTATTATACTATGTTGTGAATTAAATTTAACAAATCTGTTGGAATTGACTTGTTTACGAAACCAGTTTGTTTTTAAAACATTATTATCTCTTCTTAGAACAGGTATGTCAAGAAAGGCCAACTCACTATTAGTTTCCAACTCAATTGTGAACTTTATCAGAGGGTGAACTGAGTTAAAAATTTCTGCTACCTGATCTACCCTATCCTCGGGTATAGCTGTGATTACATCATCGACGTAGATATATAGACATGGAAGTTCGAACTCTAACTTTTCGGTTGCTATCTTTAAAATTTTATTCATTACGAGGCTGGCGTATATTGGTGAAGCTGGATTGCCCATCGCCGTGCCTTGTCTTTGTCGATAAAATCTCTTATTGAATTGGAAAAAACTATTATTAAATGCAAACGAAATCAGTGTTTTTACGTCATGTAATGAAAGTGGTATGAGGTTCCAGCTCATACCAACTTTCCTCAACCACCTCCAACGTAAGTTGTAGCGGGATGTTAGTAAAGAGACTCGTCACATCCAATGAAACCAATCTATAACTAGGTGGTATAGTTACATCTCTAATCTTGTCCACAAGTTCATATGAGTTTTTAATATTAAATGTGCATGTATGGATAAGATTGTTTAAAATGTTAGCGATATATTTAGAGGCTACATAGGCTACACCTTTGGTAAGCCGTATATCCTTGGGAGGATACCATTGTGTGACTTGAGTCTTCGTCCAGCTTCTTTAGGGATCTTATTCTCTGTTACGAATCATTGGATAATGCGATGTAAGTTCCTCTGGATTGATGGTGTAGGATCTCTTTGCACTAATTCATATGTTGTGTCGTCCTGCAATAAAACATCCATTTTTTGTATATACTCCTCTCTATCCAGCAATACCGTGGAATTTCCCTTGTCCGAACGTGTCACTACAATGTCTGGGTTATTATTTAAAAATTGTTTTGTTTTATAAAATTGGTCATCCATATTGGTCTTAGTCTTCCTGTATGTCGAGTCGTATTCATGCTTCGAGTGTAAGAAATTAGTTACAATATTTGTTACCTCCGCTCTTCTTTCGTCAACCCTCTCTATATTTTCTGACTGGTTACTTATTATAAGTTCTACCTCAGTTAGCAATTCAACGAAAGGTATCTACTTGAATTGTGGCTTCAGAGAAAACTTAGAGCCTAATGATAGCAATTCCAGATGTTCCCGACCTAATTAACACCTGAAATATAGGCAATTGTTGTGACGTGTGGATAAGAAGAACCGTTTTGGAACTGTTGGCTTGTTTCTGTTCGAAATTTCATATTTGAAGATGTCCGTCGTACCGTTACACGCGTGATACGTAGGTGTAATTTGTTTTTCATGTATATTTTAATTGTTAGTCATACTTTTGAGGTAAATGTAAGTGCGGGGTGTGTTAATATTGTAATAATTATTGTGTTATTTTGTAGCTATGAATAAGGTTTGAAGAATAGACCGAAACGTCAGCAAAAAAAGTAAAGTGTTTTATTGAGGCAGCTCCCGATAGCCATTAAACATTCAATATTCATTGACTGCATGGAGCGAGAGAGGAAGGAAATAAATATTAATGCATAATTTTGTATAAAAAGGGTTTTTTTACTGTCATAATCCTTAAACGTTTAAATATAGATATCAGAACATTTCAGATATGACCAGTTAATTAATTTGTCGCAAATATTCGAAGAATTAATTACCCTGGCTAACAATAGATGACTAATTCTGAAGTGCTCTTTTTCGTAGAATACAGACCTGAAAACAGAAATTGTGAATTGAGTCTTGTTTTTGAGAAAATTAGTGTAAAGACCGCAAAAAAATATACAAAAATACCTATAAAAAAGACAATTCAAAATATCTGCCTTCAGATTCATATTCTCCGAAAAATAAAACATTTCACAATTGGTTGTAACTTGTTTGATTTTTATTAGCGAGGGTAGTCATTTCGTTTCGATTATAGTATTTTTGACAAATTAAGTAAATGGAAATCTTTGAAATACTACATTTTTTTGTTTATTAGGATAATAATGGTGACACGAAAATATATCGTAGCCAAAACAACTACGATTTTTTTGTCTTTCTTAAACAAATATGATTCATTTCTCGTAACTTTGACAGCCGGTAGCGACCTCTAAATATGCGTTTTTTTTTTTCATTATAAAAAGATCTGTAATTGTGGTGTCAGTCTTGTGGTGGCCACAACAGTTCATTTAAAATGAGAAAAATGTCGAGTAGTGCAATCAAAGTTTTTCTAATATCTTTACGACCTGTTGTGATTTTAGGGTGACAGTGGAGGACCACTTATGATATTAGGGCATGATAGCAAATTTACTTTACTTGGTGTTGTATCATTTGGTAAAGAATGCACCAAAACGAGGCATCTTGGTGTTTACACGGACGTCTCAAAGTATTTAGATTGGATCTATAATAAAATGAAAATGCCAATACCTACAGAAACACCAATTGAATCGTCTACTACACCAACATCTCCAGTAACTCCTACAAAGTCATCACAACAGTCAACAACTGGATATCAGCCATCCACCTACGTATTTCCAACTGGTAAGTATATAATGTTTTTGTTGCCGAAGATACCATTACATTTGTTTTTAGATCTTATTACCACTATGAGTACAACTAAAAGGCCTCGCCGCCCAAACTACGTATACAACAGGCCGATCATTATAATTATTAATAAGAAAATCTTGCAGGCAAACGAACGCAATAAGAAAGAGTTTTCAAGTGTTTACAAGTGATTGATTTTCAGTCTTTACATGTTGTGTGTTTTATTTTTAAGATAAAATGACATTGAATTTGTTACTGACCTATGTTAAATGTATTATTTAATATCAGTAGTATTCAAGTATGTTTATTTAATTATTATCATGTGGTACTACAATGTGGGGGAGACGTCATCAGTGCTCAGTAATGCTTACGCAGTATTAACCCGTTCCCAACTAGGGTATCCGCATATGAATTTTTTTAGTCATGTCTGTCTACACCAGGATATCCACGTATGGATATTCTGTGCCGGAACTTTTGTTCAATTTCGTTCGGCAGATATAATCAATGTGCTAGAATATCACATTATTACCCATATGTGTGGCGGTTCTTCGGAAATCGTCAAAAGGTGAGGTAATGTAAATCTACTTCTCCTATTGAATTACTTGTGTATAGATCAGGTGCTACATGATTCAGTACTACAAAAGCTGTAGTGTTTGACAAATAATTGTCTTGCGCAAAATGGAGATTATAAAATTCATCTTGCATTGGGGCGACAATGTATTTTGAAAACCAGAAACAGAAAAGAAACAATTTGCAGTTTCTTTTGGAACCCTGTTGTTGAGGAACAAATGTACACCTTCAGCATTCTACGTCGTCTCACTGTGCAATAATGTCATAGAAAAAGATATTATTGGAGCAACCAGATACTCTGTTCAGGTCTCAAGATGTTCGACGAAATCGTCATACTTGAAGCACAACAGTACCCAAAAGTCAAAAAACCGCAAGCTATGGCCAACTTTCCAAAAGTAGACGGCAAATGGCCTTTTCGAAAAGTCTACCTTATTTGTGAAAAAAAAACTCTCAGTATGTTCTCTGTTCTCTAATCTATATAATCCTTTTCCAGCCTGTTCCAGCCTGTCCTCGGCTGGTATCTGGAATGTATCCTATGTGGAAATAAAATACATCAGTAAAAAGTAAAACATAAAGATATGAAAACATTAATTTAAAAAAGAATAGTTTGTACATTTTGTATTGGGCTAGATGTATAGGTGAAAAATGATTCCATTTTCAATAACTTTTAAAATTTTGACGATTTTCATTATTTTTATGATACATTCTATCAAAATTTATCAAGATTAATACATATTGAGGACGGTATGCCGCATATGATGGGGAGTCATATGGTACAGGGGTCCCGGTGATCACTTTATCGATGATATACATTTTTGTTTCTATGAGTACTTATAGAAAGAGCCCATTGCCGTGCTTAGTCTGTGCCGGTGGCGCGTTACCATATGGGCAAAATGGTCATTAGCACAGGGCCCCCAACAAAAGGGGAGCCGCTAAACACCAGTATTTTTAAAACTCATTTCCATAAGAGACCAATTTAGTATTTATACTCGTCTCATGTTTAGGCTCCTCTCGATGAGGTCCCGAACCACTCTTTAACAAATTTATTACCATGGCAAGAATATACCGTTTTATATTTTACTATAAATTAAACAGTGTATTCAAAACAAACGTAATCAATTTTTTGCCCTCAGAAAACTTGAGAAGAAAAAAAGCCAAATAAAAGTTTTAGGAAATGACATAAGCTACAAATTAAAAATAATTTCTCTTAGAATTGTACAGCACTTTATAATCATAAGTAAGTCGTATTAAGTCATTTCCAAAAACTGTTATTTCATTTTTTTAACTTGTAAACTAAATATTAAGGCACTGTATACATCAGAAAATATTCGGAATAATAGTAATATGGAATCGGAATCTTATAAGTTAACTGATAGTCAAAATGAAGAAAGCGACAATGTTAGAAAAGGAAAATACAGTTGAAGTGCAGAGGGGGTGGAATTGTCTGACAAGCAAGCGTGTAACTATTAATGGGCGCCCGCAGAAATATTTACAGGGGAGTGCAATCCTTAAACCGGCCATTGGGTTGGGTTCTGAGTTGCCAAATACAAAACGTAGAGTAACCAGTACCCCAACTAACCGTTGTTCTTTTGGAATCGTAAATGTCATTCGCTAGCTTCAGTTGGCAACTGAACGACCGGGTCGGAATTATTATTCGCTAGATTCAATTGCCAACAGAATGATCGGATTGGAAATGTTATTCGCTAACTTCATTTTCCAGCAGAACGATTAGGTCATTTTCTCGATGCAATATATATATCCATATAGCGTCTCTATCCTTCCTCCGCGGTAAAAGATTTTCAGTTATCCTAATACGGTTAAATATAAACGAAAAGTTTAATAATCTCTATAAATTTACTTACTATTGTTTTCGTGATAGGTTAACTGCGCAGTACTTTTACGTTTGGTATAAGACGCGGCCACGTTTATTAATCCGGTACTGCCATCCACTTTCTTCGTATTGTTGTAAACTTTAAAGGAGTTGGCAAATGGTAAAACTTTCCAACAATCGAAAACTTTTGAGAATTATATATTTGATCGATAATGTTTTGATCAAATATTAACGCTGATACCAATAATTACGGTTACAACGCCATAACTGCGCTCCGTGGCTGATTCCTTGGCCAGCAGAAGTCGACATGTCTTTCTGCGTAATTAAGTAATTCCGACAATTTGATAAACAAAAATTGAAAGATTGACGAAATATGGCAATTTATTAAATTAAAAACGCTTAAAAATCTCTTTTGGGTCGAATACGAGAGCTCAGGCGACGTAGAAACGTTTAAATAGGGCGATGCTCGCGTTTTGCGTCCTCGAAAAGCTCAACACAAATTTTCCATGAGCAATGAATACGAGATTTTTTCTTTTTTAAATACTCGATAGTATTATATAGTAAATTAACACATTTAATTAAAAAGGTTTTTCATGGTTATAAATATCATGAAATACAGTGGCGTAACTAAGAGTGAGTGGTCCCGTGTGCGAACAGAGACAATGCCCCCCCCCCCCCCCACTCACATGGAGCCTATGCTAAGTTTGGTCAACAAGCGTTTTCTAGATTTTTTTTTGATTTATCGACCTTAAAGCCCTCAAAAAACAATCTGAAATTAATGTGCACTGGTAGGCATCTTTTCTTAAATTAATTTTTTTTTTGGGTTTTGTTTATTAAATACTTTGAAACCCTTTAACCCTGATTTGACGGCGCACTAACTAGACCTTTAATATTTTGTATACGTTTGAGTGAAACGATGCAATCAATATGTATTAAAAAGAAAATGGAATGCTTTGAAATGGTATGTCATATAATTATCCAAACAGACATTGTGTCATCATTAAACGCGGTTTAAAAATTATTACAATCCAAAAACTACGACTTACAAAAGACCGCTCATTTGTTACGCACAGCGTATGACAATGTGGTCAAGTTGATAAACGATTTTCAATCTTCGTTAACGACAGCAGAACATTTAGCAAAATTGTGGAATATAGAGATTAAATTTGAAAAAAAAGGGTACGGAAAGTAAAACGTCAGTTTGATGAATTGAGTGATAAAGGACGACCAAAGGTTAAATAATGGTGAGGATAACTTCCGAATTGATATATTTAATACAATATTAGGTATTATAACTACACAATTAAAAGATAGATTCAACAGCTTAGAAAATGTTACTAACTTATTCAAATCAATTTTTCCGGAAACTCAGGCCTGAAGTTAATAGAGTCGTATGCAGACGATTTATCTGCAAATTTCCATTCACAGTTACTACATTCTCATACTACATGTTACTTACATTCACAGTAACATTTAGGGATGCGTTCGAAAACGAAATAAAAAACATAAATACTGTATGACAGCCCAATTTTTATTAATTCAATATTCTCTTATATACTACGTTTTCAGAAATAAGGACAGCTATGTAACACAGCTAGGTGTTTCTGTAACAATAAATATATGGTATCGAGTTTAGAATGGTATCCGTGGAGGCCTGAGTAAGTACCTACTTTCTAAAATGCTCGACTTCATTTATTGACGTTATGCTTGCATCTTATTGCAGCCCAGGGCCCCAGAAACTGCTTACATCTCTTTTTTTTAAGCCCAAAACCGTATTCCGCGTTCAGAGGGGCTCTCAGTTAATTTTTTTTAGAACAATTATGAGAAATACATAATAATTTGGTCCATACCTACTGTGGGTTAACCTGAGAAAATTGATCTTTAAGTTTCCCGTTTGCCTTGTCTCATGGTTATGGCTTATGCCTTGTTGTACGTAATGGGTTTGATTTTATTTCATAAATTTGAGGCACTCAAGAATATATAATGAAGGCAGGGTGAGGAGCTTATTTGTAATGAAAGTCTCCTTCACATCATCCTGGTAATCCTTATCATAAATAACTCTGAGCACCTTTCTCTAAAGACTAAAAATCTTCTCCGCGTGGGGTGAGTGTCCCCAGACTATTAGACCATATGCACAGTGAGACATAAACAGTGAATGATCGGCAAAGAGCAAGCTTTCACGTGGCACATGTCTCTTCAGTGAGCGTATGCCAAAGATGTTCCTAGATAATTTGTTCGCTAGGCAATTGCAGTGCTGTTCCCAAGACAGAGTGGGGTCAAGGTGAAAACCACGAAACCTTGCATTTTCTTGCCTCTCGACAGGTCTCCTGTGTGAAAAAAGCATTTGCTGTGTCTTCTGCTCATTGAGACACAGACCGTTGTGTTCGAACCAGCGCAGCGACTGGCTTCCGACTGCACCACACCGATTCGCTCCCGCACAACCTCACAATCCTTGTCTCGTATGACAATAGTAGTGTCATCCGCAAAAAGTACCCGACCCGACGCTGAAATCGTTTACATACACCAAAAACAGCACCGGCCCCAGGACCGAACCCTGGGGCACACCGCAGACTCGGGATTCCTCATGTGCATTGTAACATATTGTTTACGATTTGAAAAGTACGAGTTCATTAGGGTGAGACTATTTTTGCTGAAGTTATAGTGTGCAAGTTTGCTAAGAAGCAAATCGGGCAGCATGCAATCGAACGCCTTGCTGAGGTCACAGAATAGGGTCCCTACCACCTCTTTGCACTCGGCTCCATCAACTATTTTACCCACTAGACTGATCAGAGCATCAGTCGTGGATTTTCCCGATCTAAAACCGAACTGGCCTTCGTGAAAGAGCCCGTTTTGTTCGAAATGACTCATAATTTGTCTCTTTAGAACTGTTTCAAAGATTTTTGATATAACAGGCAGTATAGCAATCGGTCTCAGGTTGTCGGGGCTAGCCGTTTGGCTAATCTTGGGTATGGGGATAACTTTAGCAATCTTAAGAGAATGTAGTTGTAGTTTCCTCTATACGAATTTGTACATAAAAGTAATAGATTCCACAGCAAGCAGGTTCAGAAAGTTATGATTGGGTTCTAAAATTTTCCATTATAGGGCGTTCGGACAAACCATAAGACGGATTTGTAAAAGTCATCATTCTAAATTACTATTTCTATGAAAATATTTTAATCTTATCAGGGTAACTGAAGTGCTTTTTGCCTTTCGCAGCATTTTTATTATTATAGATTTTGCCACGTTTAAAATTCGCCTACAATAAATTAATTCTAATAAACACTTGTACTTATGGCCTTCTGCTGTTGCATATCACATGCATATCGTGACAAGCGTCCTAAATCGCTGATAATACAAAGAATGAATTCTTCCAATATCAAATCAATGAGTAAAAATAAATAAATTGCAATGGTTGCCAGGCATTTGCATACCGTTATTAGCCTGAACATTCCCAAGGTTGGCACTGTAATGAGGACACCAAAGAAAAATAACCAACGATACATAGTTTCTTATCACCATGAACAAATTGTACCGTTTGTTAGCTGGCAATATTTTACTTTTTACTTCGCTTTTTCAACCAACCGGTAAGTTTTTTTTATTAAAATCGTAGATAAGTCTACTTACTATAAATGGTGACTACCTGAGCGGTAATATTAACATATAAAATCGATAAATATTATTCTTGTCATTAGATTTTTTGTTGTAATTAGATCTAGCGGGGAAATGTGGCACATCTCTTCATACTATTTCACCATTTCGTTCTATAAGCCCAAGCGATAGGATAGTTGGTGGTGTAGATGTTGGATATTACAAGTATCCTTGGTATGTAGCTTTGATGCACGAGGGCGAAATATACTGTGGAGGAACACTGATAAGCAACAGATATGTTGTTTCTGCAGCACATTGCTATGAAGAATATTTTGAGCAAGCAAGGTAAGAAACTACAATTTTTGTTGAACAGTGGTCGTGTAAATAGTGCAATTTTTCATGATACCACTTAAAAGTCACAAGAGGTATTTGTTACGGAATGTGTGTTCATCGCCAATGACAGACGAAACATGCATGATGAAAACTATTCCAGCTCTTATAGCAGAAGGATAATTACATGACCATTCTTTTGAATGAATTTCTACTCTTCTACAATCTTCATAGTGAAAACAGTTTCTGCGTGTTTATACCAATTTATTGTAATTTAGTAAGCAGAATACGTAGGATAATGTGCTTTATGTCTTTAAGCAATATCTTCCTGTGTTACCTATTCACTAGATTCTCTGGAACAGTGGTAAAGTGAAAAGAAACACTGCACACTTACTATTTTACATACAGGGTGAGTAGCTGAAGCGGCAGCCCGCCCCAATTTATCTTAGGAATTAGTGTGGGCGAGATGTGTAATTTTGGAATAAGAAATTAGAATCAAATTACCTAAAAGTAATTTTTATGATTCTGGGCTGGTTTGAGCTTTTTATTTCGAAAATACTTTTAATGCAAGTAAAACTAATTCAGCGTTAAAATAAGAACCTGTACCTTTAGATAACCTATTTAGAAGTTTTTTTCATACTACAAAATATTGATATCCATTTAAAAAAAATGCATCGTGTTAAAAAAATTTTATATAAATCCATTTAAAATGTGTCGTGTATCGTATAACAATTTGTATCGTGTAGTCTTGTAGTGTTTCAGCCGTAATCTCTTATTCCAAAACTATAAAGCAAATAAATGGGACCGCTTGACAGAGACACATTCAGGGGTCGCTAGATTTCTAAAATGAGGTCACCATTGGTTGTGTACACTTCTACTAAAGCCTGTTAGAAAATGAATACATGACTGTTAATATTTGAAACAATTTTTTTACATAATACCGCAGCAAACGTGGTACCATTGAGTATGTTCCATTTTCAATTACTGAGTTGGTAGTCATATCTCAGAAAATATTGGGTTGGAAGCTGTCTGAACTACTTCTAAATCGGTTTCATATATGACAATATAAATTCCCTACAAATTTGCCCCAAATCGGTCGGTATTAACATGGGCCATCCTGCTTCTCAATTTTTTCATTCAAATACCTGCTTTTATTAATAATATCATTCACACAATGGTTTGTCATTGTTAGGAACAATAATTTTGATAAATACATTCTTCAATTTAGGTTTCTATTAAATTTTTGCTTTTTAAATAATTAAGCTGGAGCTAGGTTTGTTATTCTTACATTGATAACCCGTGTAGATTTCTTTTTAATATTTATATTATAACAATATGCATTATTTAGGTATTTAGAGGTTACGATATATAAAAATAGAATTCGAAGAAACCAATTAATTGTTTATACTGGGCGACCCAGGCATAGGTACGGCCCTTCATTTTTCCTTTATTTAATGAGGCTGAACGAAAAGCTGCAATTTTCTTGTGGATACTTTTTTTGACGTTAGTACGACTTCCGGTCTTTCCGGAAATCACGTCGTCTTTCATATTTTAAATGCCACCCCTTACATATCAATCGTCAATTTTTATCACCAATGCAACGAAGAAACAACGTATCTCAAAATATCTTGTTTTCCTATTAATTTAGGTGGCTATGAATTGTTGAAAATAGTGAGAATTGTCAAATCAACACTATCGAAATCTATTTTGGCCGATATTGTATTACTGCGCCCTCTTGCGTGACTTAATTGGTTTTTGGCCAATGAGTAACCTCGCCTTCAATAAAAGAAAATAATTACATCATAAAATAAATTAAGAATTTATAAACTTAACCAAAAGGCTGACTGTTCAAAGTGAAGCCCATGTTATTGGATACAACTCTTAAAAAAAATCGAAAAAATATTATCTGACAAATAGTATGCCCATCGAATTGACGTGAAAAGAAAAACGGCCAATTGGCAAAAAAAACATTTAAATCACGTAAGAGGGCGCCAGTAATGCAATACCGGCTAAAATCGACTTAGTGTTTATTTGACAGTTTTCGAATATTTTCAGCTAAATTGATAAACAAAAAAGGGATCTTTTGTTGCCATGGTAATCAAAATTGACGATCGCTATGTTTTGTGTTTGGGATGTCGTCCTGTTTGAAATTATCACAAACATATATTGAAAAAATCTGATGTGGCCAGGCACATGACTTTATCATACTATATATAAAATTAATAGTTTAGCTGTATGAGATTCTATTTGATCGAGATCGGCTATGTCTGCATTAAAATAAAACTAGTAGAACTAGACATTTATTATGTCGATTAAAGCTGCGTTCGGATATTGTACTTCGTTGACACCGGGTACACCGTCCAAATGACACTTACTATTGGGTGTAAAAAGAGTAACGGTGTACAATATCCGAACGCAGCTTATATTGACAGTAGGTATTGTCAAAACATTAGCGTTGGACACTACCTACTGTCATTAGAATCAAAATATCTGACATATCCTGGCTACTAGTTTTAATGCAGTACGACCGATCTCCATGAAATAGAATTTGCTCATGCAGCTACACACTATTGATTGTACCAAAAAATGTCATAGTCATAAATTATTCAGAATTTCCTCTTCTTTAATGTATTATTTAACTATTTCGACGAAATTCTAGAAATGGCGGTTTATTTGCAAAATCTTTCAAGAATGCTAAGACTAAACTTCCAGTTCCTTTGGACCCTTTTCAACAGAAAGCTTTTCAGCTCTAAGTTTGGTTATGAAACTTCTAAATAAGACGTTTCGTCCCGATACCTTTAGTAGTTTCTCCGGAATCGTCGCCACAAAAAACGGGTACACACACACACAGACACACACACACACACAGACATTTTTTTGTACCTTGGTCAAAAATGTTCAGGGGACCCAAAAAGACATATTTCCGCTAAAATCTCAAAAATTTTTTTTGGCACGATTACAATACTTTACATACTGCGTATGATAAAGTAAAAATTCATATGATGACGTCATTTCCCGAAAAGCGGGAAGCCGCTCTCCTCCAAATTTTATTCGTCTAGCATCATCAATAAAAAAATTAAATGCTGACTACCCGGTATACGGGAATTATACGCCCAATTAGCCCATCTGGAAAATTTTACTATGACATCTCACATTATTTTGTTCTAAATTTACCATAGAAAAACATCAATGGATAGAGGAATCTTTAAAATGTTTAAAAAGTTTGTTTTATTGTTTCATTCAGTGAAAATGTCGATGCCGAGACAAAGTCGTTTTGAGTGCCCTCTCTGCCCATCATCGCCATTTCTTTAAGCCACTCGTAAATTTACATATTAGTTTGCTGAACCGACAGACGTGACACAATTTTAAAAATAGAGAAAATTAGATAATTGACTACCATCGAAGGTAAAGATGGCAACTCAAAAAACGTATTGGCACACCTGCAAAATAGATCACTGAGGGATATCGACAATTTAAAGAAAGGCAATTAAAAACATAAATTAGGATATGTATCGTGCAAGCTTTCTTATAGATAATAATAATTCTGGCTTCTAAGAACTTTCATTTAACATTCACTTCTGTTTTGCACAAATTGCTAAAATTGTCATTAGCAGTGATGATAGAAAGAAAGGATAGACAATCAATTTAGAGAGGTTTTGTTGATATGCTTGACGATACGCCGTGGTATGAATTATGTATGTACGGAATATTGTGCTTCTGCTGATTAAGATATTTAAATCTCTGTTCATAGTGGTCATTTACACCTTGTAAACACGTTTTACCACAAAATTAGATTTTTTAAATTGAATACCATGTACAATACGGTTGTTTTAGTGCTGGTAAAATAAAACTAGAGAATGTCTTAACACCAATATTTGGCGCATACAACATATGCGATACAAAAGAAGCAACTCAGAAACGGAATAAAATCTCGAAGGTGTTTATTCACGAAAAATATAACAAAAATGGCAACTATTTCGACATTTCCTTGCTAAGACTGAAGAAGAAAGCTAAAGGATTTGAACCATGTTGCATGCCAACACACGGTAATGAATACAAATCAACAACATAAAGATTGAATTCATTTAACTTTTTTTTGATATAGTTTATACATCAGACACAAGACCTAAGGAAGGCTACATAACAGGGCTAGGCGATCAAATATTCCACGACAAAAATGCAACTTGCACACTTCGTGAAGCCAGAATATTGATCCAATCTGATGACGTTTGCAAGAAGATGCTTGACGATTCTGGTGAGAAAGGATCGGAGTTGAATGGTGCGTTTTGTGCAGGATATTTGGAAGGTGGCATTGATGCTTGTCAGGTAGGTAAGCCAATAAAATAATGGAAGTTTTAATTGATCAAACGCAAATGCTTTTAGGGTGACAGTGGAGGACCTCTTATGGTTCTAGGACATAATAGCAAATTTATGTTACTTGGTATTGTATCTTTTGGTGAAGATTGCGCCAAACCGAAGCGCCTTGGTGTTTACACAGATGCATCGAAATATTTAGACTGGATTTATAATAAAATGAAGAAACCGAAACCTACAGAACCTTCTCAAGAATCAACTGTATCGACATCTCAAACAACATCTGCTCAAACAACATCAGCATCTCAAACAACTACAGGAACAGCGTCTCCAGTAACACCAGTGGTAACTCCAGCGGTAAATCATACCACATCTTCATCAGAACAGTCTACATCTGAATATCATCCATCCACATACGTATTTCCTACAGGTGGGATGATATATTGAATTTTATTTTGCGAAAATAAATGTTTTCCGTTTTAGATCTTGATACTACTATGGCTTCAAGTAAAGGACCTCAGTCACAATACGAACATAATAGGCCTATCATTATAATTATTAACAAGAAAGGCATGAAGAAAAACGGAACGAGGACACACGCCCGTCAAAATGGGAATTAATTTCAGTTGTTTGAAAATTGATTAAATTTAATAATAGAAGTAGCTATTTTGTGTTCATTATTGTAAAATAAATTCGTATCATTAGTGTGTAGATATTTGAGAATGATGATTGCTTCAATTAATGCCATTATTTGAAACGGCTAACGCCATGTTTAAGTCAAGAAATGTCACTCTGCACCAAGTACCTGCACTTTTTTGGTAAAAAAAAGGCGACTTGAAGTCTCTTCTTACAAGTACGCTAGCGTATCTAGCGCATCTAACTGTATACAGGGTGCTTCTAGCACGTAGTAATTTTCTAACTTGTAATTTTAAACGGCCTTTTCTGGAGTTTTTAAAATAAAACTCGAGTGCTTCTTAATTTATATTCAGCACGTCTAATAATTACTATTATACAGAGTGTGTTTGGTACTTTGATTTTTGCAAATATAACAAACGAATTCGGTGACTTAGAAACTAGACAATTGATCCAATAGTAAGCTTTACATATTGTACTTTTTGGTGGACTTTTATGAAAATGTTTACTTACTGAAAAAGTTTGTACAAAACAAACAAAATAGTTAAATACCTGCCTGATAGGCAACGGATTCGTATTCAGCCTTATAAAAAACAAATGTTATTGCACACTTTCATAGTTCATTGATTAAATGTGAATTTTGTTTTCTGGTAGAGCAGTTCAAAGTAAAGATAATATGAATGGATTATATGTAGCCCAGACTTTGACAACTTTTGTTATGGTAACCAAATTTTGTTGCAAATATAGAATATTTTATTGTAATATCCAGAGTCACACCACCCACCAAACAAATAATATCAATTTTCGATACAATATATATGTAAATTGAGGAGGGTGCAATAAAAAGCTTGATAGCCCCTCAACTATATGTAAATTCATTTATAAAAATATTTCACCATGTTTCCATTTTGTACATTGAGTTAAAATTGTTGGTTAGGGCAGTGAAATGTAAATACATACGTATAACTGTAAAGGACGCGACATGGTCAATAGGGTGGATTAAAAATATGAAACTTTGAATTTGAAAACTGCTGCTTATCTTTTTTTGGGCTTTTCTAAAAATTGAGATTGAGAAAATTGAGAAAAAAATAAAACATTTAAAAATATTTAGATTTTTCCGCATTTCAGGAAAACGCCAAAATTTGCTCAGGATGGTTAAAATATGGTGGAAGATATATTTGTAAAGTTTTGTTGATTGGGCTCCGCTAGAAATTGAGATAAAAAATAAAACATCTGAACATATTTAGATTTTTCCGTATTTTATAAGTTCAATGGTTTATAATTTTTGTTTCAGAAGGAGGCAAACGCCAAAATTTCTTAGGATTATTGAAGAAATGATGGTAGCAATGTTAGGAGAGTTTTCTTGTTTGTGTCCTTGTAGTAAATGAGATAAAAAATAAAATATCTCAAAATATTTAGATTTTTGCGTATTTTATAAGTTCAGTTATTGTTCATAACTTTAGTCTCACAGGGAGCCAAAGCCAAAAATTGCTCAGGATAGTTAAACAAATGGTGGCAAATATATTTGTAAAGTTTTGTTGCTTGGGCCCCGCTAGAATTTTTTTTTCTTATTAATAAGCATAAGATGCTTAACATATTGAAACTAATCTAAAAGATTAACCATCAACTTAAATCTGAATTCTTAAAACTAGGTAGTTGTCTCTAATAGGCTATCCACTGATGTCCCTATATTTACTTTGTCCCAAACAAGAAGCACTACTCACTGTGCTCTGCTTTTTACACATTTCACTGATTCACTAGTTCGAAGGGTTTAGTTCTTTTCAGTCTTCTCACTAGATTCTGGTTGTCCAGTAGCTGCAGGGCCTCTACGTTGACGTGATGGCTTAGGCGAGATTCAGTTTTAGTACTTGGTTGTAGACTTGTAGTTTGTTCTGTACTGACAACTGAGAGTTTCTTCCCAGAAGCCAGTACAGTTCTCTGTATTTGAGGCCAAGCTCTACTCTTTTCTTCTTAACATGTTCTTTCCACCTTAGTTTTGTTTCCAGTGTCATACCCAAATACTTTGCAGTGTTCGCATATGGAACTATGGCGTCGTTAATCTTGACATGAGGTATGTCCTCGATTCTTTTGTTTGTGAAGTTAATGTGGACAGATTTCAGTTCGTTGAGCTTGGTCTTCCATTTTCTGGTCCATTTGTACATTTTGTTACTAGCTTGTTGAAGATTCCTGGTAGATTCACCAATAGTTTATCCTACAGCCATTAGAGCCGTGTCATCTGCGAATGTGGCGACTGTTACATTTTCCATCTGTGGAAGGTCACTTGTATATAGTAGATAGAGAATTAGTCCCAATACACTACCCTGGGGTACCCCAGCTTTGACTTCTTTTAGTTCCGAGTATTCATCGATCTGTTTTATTCTGAATAGTCTATCAGATATATAGGATGTTAGCAGCTCGACGTATTGTAAAGGTATCACATCAAGAAAGATTGTTGAGCAAATAAGCTTTTCTTCTAATGCTTTCTCTATGATATCTGTTATTCTATGGACTTGATCTATAGTGGAATGCTTTTCTCTAAAACCAAATTGGTGATTAGTTCTTTTCTCTCAATGATAGGTTTCATTCTCTTTAGAAGCAACTTTTCAAAGAGTTTCGATATCATTGGTAACAGTCATATT
Organism: Aphodius sticticus; assembly: GCA_963966075.1. NCBI lineage: Eukaryota > Metazoa > Arthropoda > Insecta > Coleoptera > Scarabaeidae > Aphodius > Aphodius sticticus. The sequence continues at coordinate 21,413,878 of OZ014511.1, read as the reverse complement.
GGGCGATATGATTTGGCCTCGGTCGGTGGTTTGCCTGCCTTTGGTATCATGATAACTTCTGCTACTTTCCAGACATGTGGGACGTATTTTAATCTGAACGATGCATTTATTAGGTACGTCAGCATAACAATACCTTTCTTAGGTAATTGCTTAAGAACTTCTCCTGTGATAAGATCATATCCAGATGCCTTCTTTGGATTCAGGTTTGTCTTGATTTCTCTGGCAACTTCCTTTGGAGTAACTAGCTGTATGGCTTCTTCATCATAGGTTATATCTTCATTCGTGATTGGCTCTGATTAGATGTTGTGTGGCTGGAAGATTTCTGTTAGATGTTCTGCAAAAATTTCAGCCTTCTGTTTATTGTCTCTGGCCCAGGTACCGTCTCTTCGTCTTATAGGTGGGACATGGGCCACTGGCCTCTTGTATTTCCTCACTGCTTTCCACAGCGAGTAATCTGTTTCTTTATCGGGAGTCAATTTGGTTAAGAAGGATTCCAATGATGCCTCTTTTAGTTTTTGAATTTCGCGTTTAAGTTGTTGGGATTTATTATTAAGTATGTTTTTGTCAGCTGGATCTCGTGACTGTTGCCATCTTCTTCTAGCTTGTCTTTTTTGCTTGACCATTTCTCTAATTTACATAGGATAATTATTTCCAATAGTTCTGTGGATGATTTCTTTAGTGTTGTTCCAAGCGGCTTTCTGGATGGTGTTGATGAATTTCTTGGCTTCTACGTCGAGCTGATCTCTGGTTTTAAGCTGGATATTTAGCTGTATAGTGTTTTCAAGCTCTATTTTAAAGCTTACCCAGTCTGTAGTTTTATTGGTCAAGGTTGGGGTACATTCCTTTTTGATTATGCTTTCGCTTAGAGTCATTAGTATTGCAGAGTGATCAGAGTCCAGATCAAAGTTCTCCTCAATATCAATGAAGTTCGGCGAAAATTTTCTCGTTCCGCTAGAAATTGAGATAAAAAAAAAAAAACATTAAACAAATTTAGATTTTTTCGTATTTCATTAGTTCAAATGCTTTAATTATTTTCTCAGAAGGAGGCAAACGCCAAATTTGCTCAGGATGGCTAAATAAATAATGTTAGCAATGTTAGGAGCATTTTGCCGTTTTATGTTGTCTATAAATTAATTCATAGAAATATAAATTTGTTAGTGTACCACGGTTTTACTGCTGTGAGGAAAAGTCAATTTGCGGGAAAACTATTAGGAGAAAAGCGAAAATCTGAAATCGTAATCGGGGGCAAACGATGAGAAATCGATTCCAAGTTTTTAATTTCCATTTCGACCGAATTGACAATATGGAGAGCTAACTTCAAAACAGATTTCGGAAAATAATCATAATTTGTTTATGATAGGAAATGGGAAAAATCGGTTTGTGAGGCAAAAGAAGGGCAAACGCAATGCTATTGTTATTATACATCTGTTTGAATGTTTGAAAATGAAACAAATATGGGTGGGGGTGGCTCAGCGTGAAGTTAGCCCGCAGAAGAAAAATTTAATTTTCTCGAAAACTGTGAGGAGGCAAACGAAACTATTAAATGGCAATAGAGGGCAAACGAAGAGCAAACAACGGCATTTTATCAAAATTTCTGGTGACCATGGGGGTTAAAAGTTCAAGTGCGTGCGTGCGTGCGTGCGTGCTTGCGTGTATACTAACCCATTTTTTTGTGGCGACGATTCCGGAGAAACTACTAAAGGTATCGGGACGAAACTTCATATTTAGAAGGTTCATGGCCAAACTTAGAGCTGAAATGGTTTTTGTTCAAAAGGGTCCAAAGGAACTGGATGTATACTCTCAGCATTTTTCAAAGATTTTGCAAATGACGTCATTTCTGTAATTTCGTCAAAATAGTTAAATAATATATTAAAGTAAAGGAAATTCTGAATAGTTTATGTCTTTTTTTTATTTAATTTTAATTAATAGTTTAGCTGCATGAGCAAATTCTATTTCATCGAGATCGCTCGTACTGCATTAAAACTAGTTAGCCAGGATTTGACAGATATTTTGGCTCTATTGACAGTATTATCAAATCATCAGAGTTTGACACAGTTTGATACTGCTTTATAGTGTTTTATTTTTTATAGTATTAAAGTAATGTGTCTGACCACATCAGATTTTTTATATGTGTTTACTTTTTATATACTTTTTTCTTTATTAGTTTTCAAATTATAGAGAAACCATTGCCAACTTTTATTCTTCCTGTGATTGCAATATTGAATTATGATCAATGATAAAAATGATAAAAAATCTTAATATCGTCAATTGATTGTAGACTCTGGGTAAATTTGATTTTTTTGCTAAGCAGTGGAATCAGAATTCTTCGTTTCTAACAAAGGTTTGATAGTTTACTTTCAAATGTTTAACTCGTAGATACAAATAAAATATTTAAAATAATTTATATGTACTCTCCCCCCCTGGCGAGTAACTCACGTTTTCTTTAAAACAATGGTACAAAATCCGCGCGTGCAAGAAATCGTACAATGTAATTCTTTACGTGCATTTTAATAGCTAGTAAAACCTTGAAAAAAATATCAGGTACTCTTCTTTGTACTAATAGTAAACACTTTTTATGCGGACTAACCTATTTGTTAACTAACTATCCTCATGGCCGCAGAAGGAATTTGACCTATTAAGCATACCGAGCAAAACCAGCGCACGCTTGGTGCAATATGTTCACATTGTTTTACGATAACAGCGCATTTCCGTTAGTATGGAGTGTCTCCAAGCCGAGAAGCTTTCGATAGTTCTCTTGTTTTTTCTATCGACCGCAGGTATATTCCTCTTATTAAATTTATTGTAGCATCAATTCAATTATTTACCCTTAGGATCAAAGGAAGATTGTGGTAAACCCATTGGCTCGGTAACTTTTGGAAAAATTGTCGGTGGCTACGATATTGGATACTATAAATATCCATGGTTTGTGTCCTTGAAAAGGCACGGCCACCATTCTTGTGGAGCTACACTTATCCACGAAAAGTTTATTGTGACTGCAGCACATTGTTTTGATCCCGATAGGGAAGCGGTGAGGTAAATATAAACAATAGTTTTATAAAGTTATGGAAGTTGCAACAACAAGATGTCAGTAAGTAAGATATTTCTCGGCAGCTTGCCACAACATAGTCTTCTTATAAAACATAACTACGAAATAAAAATGCACGTAATATATATAAAGTAATATGGAGAAAAGAAAATGCCAACAGCCAATTAACAAAAACAGTGCAAATTTGACTGTCCCCGTTTTTTATGTTCACGATATACTATCGTGAGCCAATCATTTAAACTCAACCGCATGATGGAATCAGCATTCGAAAAATTACTACTGAATTAAGAGTAGGCAAGAATTCCGCGAACAATCACATTGGGTGCATTCAGCAGAATCTACCGGTACCGGACCGATACCAACCGATTTACGATACCGATCCGGAACAGTCTCGTATCTGCTGAATGGCGCTATAATGCACCAAAGTTTATTTTTCATCCAATAGGAGGCGCTATATGAAAAAACGCTGAACATAACCTCATTTGTCACATAGAGGTACGCGTTATTTTGGTTATTGCGCTTTATTTGCCATTTATTTGGCTTTCACGACTCTCACATACCGTATATATGATATATTAAAACAATATTCTCTTTCTTCCATTTTAAATGTAAAATGACAGGTCTGCAACCAACACTGGTACAATCCACCGCTACCGCTAACCGTAAAAATTATATGATACCAAAAATGGCGTCTGATTCACCGTAAGTTGGTATCTACCGGTCAACAAAAGTGACATATAGCAGATTTTCGCTAACCTGTTACTTCACAGTTACCAACCGGAGTGATCTGCTGAATGCAACCATTGTTGAAACCGGAACAGGTTTGTAGGTTGACAAATACTGTCAAAGTTTAGTCATCATAGGTGAACAAATACTGTCAAAGTAAATGTTACACAACTCAAATTGATAAGAATATAAGTTCCTAATTTCACTGTCCCCGTTTTTATACCCCCTACATTTACTGTGGTGATGGTATATTGAGTTTGCCACAATGTCCGTCTGTCTGTCCGTCTGTGTACACGATAACTGCCGCAATTTTGAAGTAATTGATCTGAAATTTGGTATACAAGCTTATCTCTTAAAAAGTAAGGGCAGTTCGTGAATGGGCAAAATCAGTTCACTTTTTTTTGTTAATATTTTACGGTGGGGGTATTTTAACTTAAGCATGGCTGAAGATAATTTTCTTACTAGCTTTTTGCTCACGATAGTACATAAAAACTACACTCTGCCATGCACAATTATAGTATATTATTTGACGAGCACATAACTAAGGATGCTCGCATGTTTACACGCTCGCCTACGGCTCACGTATAAACTTCATGCTCGCGATTTATATCCGTTGTGTGCGAGTCGAATACGACGTTTTATCTACGACTCAAAAATCCCATTTTATATCAAATATTTTAAATGTATTTGTCAATGATGGCAGGCCGAACTGTCACATAACTGTCATCCATGTAGGTTTTGACAGACTTTGGCACTAGCGTTGTATAATGATGACACTTCGTTCAAATAATGACTTCATTATTTAAATCATTCTTTGAACGAACTGTCATTATCATACAACGCTAGTGTTATTATAATCATTGGCGTGTATCATGATGGGGATTATATAGTCATAGATACGTATGCAATTACCTTATTATATGTTAGTCGTAGATAAACATTATTAGAGCGCGGCAGAGATATTAAGATATCGAGAAAACCTGCCCCACCATCGCCCCACTACCGAATCCGTACGTAGCAACGGGAGGTAGCCTCGCGTCGCTGCTTCACCGCGTTCCCAATTGTTAGGTACCCGATTAATGTAATAGTAAAAAACTATTCGCACAAATCACCATTAGTTTTTCGAAATTATCGGCAGTGAAAGACAATCTTTTTGAAGTCAGGAAGTCCTTAAATATCGAAAACGTTCTCTCCACGTCTACACTACTTAAAAGATGATGGTTTAAATATTGCCTAAATTCATTGTCAGGATTTCTTGTACAAAATTCTTCCAATTTGTGGGAATCGGGATTTTTGTGAAATATTGCTTGTATTTTTCCTTGAAGTTGAACGCCGAACTTATCTGGGATATTTTGAAGAGATTGCAGATACGATTTGAGTTTTGTTATTCATTCGTTAAACACAAATTCTGATTTTCAAAATAGCTAATCGATAGCTAATGGTAATTCATGGAAATGATTTTCAATATACTGTAACTCATTTAACAAATTTGGTTTGTTTAACACTTTCAAAATGTTTTGTGTAAAATGATGCGGCTTCTAGCCAGGTACTCCAACGAGTACTGAACGGTGCGGGAGGCTTACAAATATCTGGACATAATTCTCGATATATGGATAATCTCTGCGGCGATTTTAAAAATATCTTTTTTACAGTACTGATTAATGTATCTTCATCTGGAAAATTATCTCTATAAATTCACATATGCGATGCAATGCATGAGCTATTTACCAGGTAAGGTGCAACATATTAGTATATTTTTCTTTTAATAATTTGCCTGCTTTTACCATATAAGGGGCTGCATCGCTCACAAACAAAAGTTCCCTGTGATATTTTTCCTGGACATTATTAAATATGGCATCTAAACTTTCATCAACTGTTAAAAAATGATGTTAGCATTAACTTTGTCTGTTACCAGACATTTGATTAAATATAGTTGATACGGAATTGTTGGGTGTAAAATTCCTAGGACAACGTTTACGACACAACGCCCTAGCATGTCAGTTGTTTCGTCTGCCGAAATCCAGATATAATTTTCACGGATATTGGTTTTTATAGTCTGCATTATACTTAAATAGCATTTAGGAACATAACATCTACGTATTGTAGATTCATCTGGAATATGTCTATTCGTATATTTAGCCAAACAGATCTAAAAACAGGATTTTGAAGTTTTTTCAATGGAATATTTGCCGCTGTAAAAGCCTTACATAATTCCATATAGAAGTCCTGTTTTGCAGGTTGATTTAATGCGTCGACATGTTTTTTAGTGGCTATATGTTGCGTTAATTGGTATTTTGTGTGACACTCAAAATTTGCCGTACAGATATTGCAATGGACAGTACAATTTTCAATTATTGTAAACATGTCTCCAAATTCGGTAACCACTTAATAAGAATTGACTGCGATAAAGCCATTTTCAAGATTTAAAAATTAAAAAATTACTCCATATATACGTAAATAAAACTAAAAAGATACTCCCAGATATACAGTGCGTTCATTTCAAAACTTCCCACCCGGAATAACTTTTGTCATAATGACGTCACAATATTGAGCAAAAACACGTCAAATTTTACCTAAAGGGGGAACTTTAAAACTAGCTCTAATCTAATCATAGGTACCACCACTTCACCCCCATCCACCCCTACTTTCGATTTTTATATGGGACTACCTATCTTCATATACCTCATTTTAAAGGGGATAAAAATGTCTATTCACTCATAAAAAAATAAATCGGTTTACTCATTTCCGAGATAGAGTTCAAATCGTATCAGTTAATTTTATCGAGTTAGCCTAGCTCTCACATACGACAGATAGTTTATTGTGTAAATTACCATGGTTACTATTATGACATTTCCTAGATTCCTAGATTTCGAGCTTTATCGAGCTATATTCGATTGCTAAAATCTAGTATTTAGTATTTAGATCATTTTATGAAGATGGTTTATACCTTAGAAGAAAGAATAGATATAATTCTTATTTACGCCTGTGAAAGTCGTTGTGCTTGTCGGGCGGCAAGAGTTTTCAACGATAAGTATCCCGATAAAAATGTAAGCCATCGTTATGTAATTGATTTGAATCAAAAATTTCTTGAAACTCGTTCAGTACAAAATAAGAAGAATAAGTAACCGAGAGTTAAGGTAGAAGGAGCACAAATTGAAGTTGTTGGTCATTTTGCAACGGATCCAAGAATATCTATAAGAAAGGTTGCTGCGCAAACCCAAATATCTATTGGTTCTCTTGGTACATAAAACATTAAAATTAAATAAATTCTTTCCTTTCAAGATGCAAATACATCAACGGCTCGCTGCAGACAATTTTGATAGGAGTATTGAATTTTGTGAGCAGATTACACAGAGAATCACTGATGATCCAAATCTATTAAAAATATCTGCTTCAGTGACGAATCGACATTCTATTTGAACGGGTTTGTCAACAAAAATAATTGTAGATACTCGGACACTGAAAATCCACATGTGTTTCGGGAAGACCATACACAATACCATCAGAAGTTCAATGTGTGGGTTGGTATTCTAGGGAATGAAATAATCGGTCCTTCTTTTATGGAAGAAAATCTCACAGGCCAGCTTTATCTGGAGCTCTTGAAGAATGTGATAACTCCAATTATAATTCAATCTTCGGAGAACCAATTTGATGAAGAAGGACGCCAATTCCTCAATGCACTTCCTGTGAGAGAACGGTTAAATGAAACGTTTTATGGGAAGTGGATAGGAAGATGAGGGGCCGGGCCCTAGAATGGCCAGCAAGATCCCCGGACTTTTTTCTCTGAGCTCATTTAAAACTCAAGTTTTCAAAACGGAAGATTTACATGATCTTAAAGTTCGGATAACTAGAGAGTGCCGGCAGATATCCCGCCAAACATTTAGAAAAGTGCGACGTGCCTTCGAGAGTAGACTTTATTTATGCTTAGAAAAAAATTGAGTACATTTTGAACAGTTTATAAACTAATTGATAAAAATCAAATCGTTGTTATTAGTTACTTTTACAAAATAAACAGTATCCGAATTATGACGTGCATAATAATTTCACGATGCTGCTTCTTCTAAGATACTAAATGCAGATAAAACATTTAAAAATGAAAAGATTGTTTCATCCCCTCTACATGATGGTACTTTCATTTGTAAATCAAAAGTAGTGTTGGCTAGCTATGAAGAGGTTAGAAAAAAATCTATTAAATATAATTAATTAAAACTACCCTTGAGGACAGGGATTTTGAAGTTTCCATTTTAGCTTCTAGAAAATTCTGTTTTTTCGGTTTATGAAAAAAATTCTGTACATTTTGACAATTCGTGGTTTTTTTAGCAGGGTTAACTGAAAGTGTGGACCTGAACTTTAAAACTTTTAAGAGAAAAGCATGCAAAAATTCTGCAAAGTGGCATTGACGTTAACTCTTACTTTATTTGTTCTATCTCAGAAACGAATAAACCGATTTAATTTATTTTCTTATGAATGAATAGACATTTTATCCCCTTTAAAATGAGGTATATGAAGATAGGTAGTCCCATTTGAAAATCGAAAGTAGGGGTGGCTGGGGGTGAAGGGGTGGAACCTATGATTAGATTAGAACTAGTTTTAAAGTTCCCCCTTTAAATAAAAATTGACGTGTTTTTGCTAAATGTCGTGGCGTCATTATGTCAAAAGTTATTCCGGGTGGGAAGTTTTGAAATGAACGCACTGTATGTAAATAAAACTAAAATATACTCCAAGTACTTGTAAATAGGTAAAACTAAAAAAAAACTACTCAAAGATAACGCCAGGAACCTAAACATTGAAACAACTAAAATCGAATAACTACGAATGCAAAGAAAACAATGGAAACTTAAAGAACATCAGCTAGTATACAACTGTGAAGCGAAAATGCGACGTTTGGTGCAAATATGCGATACCACCTGATACTAGACTGAGCGACAAACTGGCGACCACTGACACGACGCACAAGCATGGTAGTATGGTACGGACGGGAATACTTTGGGGAATACGGATAGCCAGCGTGACGTGAATGGTGGGGGTCAATTTAATATTTCTGCCGCGCTCTAAGCATTATAATAATGTTGTACTCTATTGAAGGAAGAAGGAATCTGTATTACAGGTGGTGCAAATCGTAGCCGTTGCATCTGTATCGGAACAACAGCAGTTGAATATGTTGAATATGATATTTCCAACCGTAGACTGGTTTCAGTCGAATTGTCAATAAAACAAACGGGTTTATTTTGAACCACTTTTAACTTTATTTGCGATTATCTGCGTAACTAGAAAGTGACAACTGGTCGCTTTTCATCTCCACGCACACATATGTCAAAGGAATCGTCAAATTAAAGTAGTCAAAAACCTAAGCTAAAAATAAATCTAGTGAAAGCAGATGAAAATTGCCTTGGTATACGATCTGCCAAACTCAACTGATAATCGGTACCAACTGAATTCGACATTCCCAGAAACGTTGGGCTTTAAATTCGGAATTTTAAATGATTTTTGCCCGAAACAAGGATGACGATGATCTTTGTAGCACTTGGTTCGATACTTAGTCCTGTAGATACTCTGTCCTGTAGTGTGCAAAAAAGTCGACTATTTCAAAGTCACCAACGCGATTTCCACCCGGAAATTATGTTTTACACACGTTTGTACTTGAACAGATTTTTTTTATTAAAAGAGTATTCAGAATCTTTACCTACCTACATTACTACATTACCTACCTGTATTATTCCAGTAAGAACCAAACAACCTATGAAGCTGCCGTACAACCAACAATAGGCGTGTACAATGTATGTACAACGGAAGACACGCAAAAGAAGCTCGAAGTAGAAAAAGTATACATTCACGAGGACTATGAAAAGAAAGATCCATTTTCTGACATTGCCCTCATTAAGATAAAATCAGAAGCCAAAGACTACATGCCGGCTTGTTTACCTAAAAGCGGTAGGTATTATCGAGATCTCTGGTGACGATGTTAATGAGACATATTTTCATGAAGAAGTGAAGGTGATGAACAGACCGAAGGAGGCCATCATCTCTGGATTGGGTGTGTTGGAATTTTCAGGAAAGGAAACAGCATGCGAAATGCACGAAGCGAGAGTGTTGATTAACGATGAGCCGACTTGCAAGAAGATGTTAAATAGCTCTGGAGAGAACGGGAACAACCTACAAGGTGCATTTTGTGCTGGATATATATCAGGGGGAATAGATGCGTGTCAGGTAAGCAACACGATTATTTGTTTGCCAGCTTCATATGATTCTATTTATACTTGTCAATATTATTTAGAAAATAAATAAAATGATCTAATGTGGTTGATGAGGTTTTATTTGCTAATCTTGCAGACCGGTTTCGGGTTTCCTCGTCTTCGGAGGAAACTATAAAAAAAATTTCATAATTAAAATCATTTATTTTGACTTAACCTAACTTATCTTATTGTCGAGTTTTACTTATGCATCCTGGAAATCGAGGTGTCGGATTTTAATTTGTTTATCTACGACTCACATACAATAAGTTCATTGCATACGTATCTATGACTATATAATCCCCATCATGATACGCGCCAATGACTATAATGACACTAGCGTTGTATAATAATGATAGTTCGTTCAAATAATGACTTCATTATTTGAAGGAACTGTCATCATTATACGAAAGTACTGTCAAAGTTAGTCTAAACCTACGTGGATGACACTTATTTGACAAAGACATTTAAAAGATTTGATATAAAATGGAATTTATGAGTCGTAGATAAAACGTCGTATTCGACTCGCACACAACTGATATAAATCGCTCGCCTACGGCTCACGTATAAACTTCATGCTCGCGATTTATATCCTTAGTTATGTGTTCGTCAAATAATGTACTATTATCCTTATTTAATATACTGTTTAAATTAACGAAAAAATTATAACATTTACCCTTAATAACCCAATAATTAACCTTACATCCATCCAACTTCACCCAATCAATCTCAACATCCGTCACGCAATACTCCCCTAAAATTAAAAAAAAAAACATTACTATTCCTTCAAGAAGGGTGGCATCATTGTCCGTCTCGTCAAAGAGAAAGGAAGAATATAGAGAGAATTTCAATCCACCGAAAACACCTCCTTTAAAAGAAAATTCAACACACTAAACAAAACCATACAAGAGCTCATAACGAATTACAGAAGCGAAAAATACATGGAAGCCTGTTCAAATATTGAACAAAGTAAAGGCACAAAATATTGGCAAGAAATAAAGCAACAATCAAGATACAAGACAGCAGAAACTACACATGACTTACTGATCCAGTCACTCGTATCACGCACCGGTGTGCGTGATACGAGTGATACCACCAAGAAATAGCTCAAGAATATACTCAAGAAATGTTCAGTAAGAGCAACGACCCTGATTTCGGCTGAGACCAATATGAACGCGTCAATAAATGATACAATGAATATCTTAAAATCTTTTTTACAGCCCCAGAAGAAGACCCAATAAATGATGAAGAATACTTCACAGCTCTAAACAAAGGAAAAAACACTAGTCCAAGATATGACAAAATAACACACTATACAGTGAAGAGATTAGATCCTGAAATTCACAACTACATTCAACTACTGTCTCCTAGAACAATGCTTCCCAACAGCATGGAAAATGGCGGTGATTTCTTGCATTCCCAAAATTGGCGACTCCAAAGACCCCAGCAACTATCGCCCTATTGCCCTCCTCCCCGTCGTTGGCAAACTCTATGAATCCCTCCCCAAATCCCGTCTCCAAACACACACAGACCAACTTATTCCTTCCTACCAAAACACCTCCACTATACACCCCCACTCCATTCTTGTTTCCAACCTCTAGACCGCACACAAAAACAAACAACGATCGGCACTAGTGTTCTTGGACATCCAACAAGAGTTCTACTCTGTGTAGCACCGCGGTCTCCTCCATAAACATCAATCCTCAAAGTCCCATTCCACATCGTCAATATTATCCGATAATTCCTTTCACACCGAACCTCCCGCGTCAAATTCCGCACATCCCTCTCTCGCCCAATTTATCCTGAAGGTGTCCCACAAGGTTCCTCCATTTCTCCTTTATGAAACAACATTTTCTGTTACTACATCAACGACCCTGATCTTCATGCGTTTAACGCCCTCTGTACACCCTCCTTTATGCTGACGATACAGCAATAATTTCACATTCCCGTTCCTTCGATTTAGCTGTCAACCACCTTCAATCCCTCTTAGACCAAATCGTCTCCTTGAGGCTACAAATCAACCCCCGCAAAACCCAATACCTCATCCCATTTCACCGCGTCCTCGACAGCTCTCCCTCAATCCGCTTCAATAATTGTACATCTCCAATTCTGTAATTATCTGGGCATTGTTATCGATATGCAATTAAAGTTTTCTGGACATACCAAACAAACAAAAATAAAGGCCAAAAGCACAGCGGCACACTTTCAAAGTCTCACTTTTAAGAATAGAGGAATCAGTACTCAGGGGCCGGTTCACTTTATCGGTTCACTTTATTAAACTACCAACATTATGACCCCGTGTGACCACCAGAATTGAAACCTTCATCAAAATTTCAAATAAGTTTCCCCCAACACTAGTCCATATGTTCCTACTATGAAATCCTATCCGAGACCTCAACAACCCAACCCATTCCAACCCCATATTGATATATAAATATCATATGTAAATATAAATATTGATTTTAAGATATAAAAGCACATTATTTTTTGAGATGAGATGCGTGAACCTGATGGGATATGAATATGTTTATGTACGGCTCAATGTTTGTGAGTAACATTCGTAGTCTCCACGAGCGTGTATTTTGCGGTCGGGTCGGTTTCTTTTTTTAAAACATTTTACTAAATTGGATGGTATGCCTTCCCGCCAATAATCCCATAATGCAGGATATAAAATTGGTATCTGTTTTTGCAACCAGAAGTCTTGGTATCCTTTGTATCAGCTCCTCATATGTGAATAATTCAATAAGTATATTTATCTTTAGTAATAATTTTTACTTTATCATACGTAGTATGTAAAGTAATGTAACCGTGCCAAAAAAAAATTTGAGATTTTAGCGGAAATATGTCTATGTGTATATATGTGTGGGTGTGTGTGTGTGTGTGTGTGCGTGTGTGTGTGTGTGTGTGTGTGTGTGTGTGTGTGTGTGTGTGTGTGCGTGCGTGCGTGCGTGCGTGCGTGCGTGCGTGCGTGCGTCCGTGCGTGCGTGCGTGCGTGCGTGCGTGCGTGCGTGCGTGCGTGCGTGCGTGCGTGCGTGCGTGCGTGCGTGCGTGCGTGCGTGCGTGCGTGCGTGCGTGCATGCGTGTGTGTGTATGTATGTGTGGGTGGACTGTGGATGGATGTGTGTGTACCCGTTTTTTGTGGCGACGATTCCGGAGAAACTACTAAAGGCATCGGGACGAAACTTTATATTTAGAAGTTTCATGACCAAACTTAGTGCTGAAAAGCTTTCTGTTGAAAAGGTCCAAAGGAACTTAGGAGGCTTAGTCTTAACATTTTTGAAAGATTTTGCAAATAAGCCGCTATTTCTGGAATTTCGTCCAAATAGTAACTAATAAATTAAAGAGGAAATTCTGAATAATTTATGACTATGACATTTTTTGGTACAATCAATAGTGTGTAGCTGCATGAGCAAATTCTATTTCATGGAGATCGGTCGTACTGCATTAAAACTAGTAGCCAGGATATGTCAGAAATTTTGATTCTAATGACAGTAGGTAGTGTCAAACGCTAATGTTTTGACAATACCTACTGTCAATATAAGCTGCGTTCGGATATTGTACACCGTTCCACTTTTCACACCCAATAACACGTAAGTGTCATTTGGACGGTGTACCTGGTGTCAACGGAGTACAATATCCGAACGCAGCCTTAATCGACATATCTGTCTAGTTCTACTAGTTTTATTTTAATGCAGACACAGCCGATCTCGATCAAATAGAATCTCATGCAGCTAAACTATTAATTTTATATATAGTATGATAAACTCATCTGCCTGGCCACAGATTTTTTTAATTTAGATCCCGCCTGTAGATCACCTTTTTCTATACATTTTATTATTTCATCATTACGGTATGTCCGTATGATGCGGTATGTCCGTATATTCATCTTTAGTAATAAATTTTTGTTGTAATGATGTACCTAGTTAGATTTGAATAAATTTGAATAAAAATGTGTAAAAGCATATCATTATGTGTATACGCGTACAGCACGGAAGAAAACACAGATGCAGAAGTTTTTTTCAAACGTCAAATTGTAGGTAATTTTTGAGAGGCAACCCCTAAACGACAACATTGTATGTTGACCACCTGTAGGTTGGGATTCTTGCAGTAAAAAATCTCGGAGAATAATCGGAAATTTTTTATTTAAAGAACGGATTCGTAATCGGCGGCCCCAAAAATCTGCTAGGATGTATTTTTGTCGTCGAAAATCGCAATTAAAGTTTTTGGCGCCTAAATATAAAATAGAACATGTACATTAAAAAAAAGTCAAAGGAATTTAGCAAAGTTGCTGTCGTAAGATACTTATTTGGGGAACATATTTAGAGACCAACTCCTAAATAGGATACATTAAAAATTGTTAATCAACCTTAATCTCAAAATCGCCAGGTTAATAATAATAATAATAGAGATTTTATTGATAATGCAAATAAAATACAATACATTATGAGATAGTACATATAACACGTAAGTATATTAAATACTTGGATATGCACTCTTCCGTTCCTTCGGCGGCCATCTGAGTGTTGAGTTTCCTCTTCTCAGTGTATTGAAGGTCTACGATGTTTGTAATTTAAGTTTGCGGTGTTCACGTTCTTGTCATACTCTCAGTTGTTCGTGCATAAGCATATATTTTATCTTTAGTTTAAAGCTTTGGTATGCTAGGTTTTTAATGTGTTTTTGTATCTTGTTGTATATATCTATTGTTCTTGTAGTTATTGCCTGTGAGTATTTACATCTTTTATATTTGTGCGTTCGAAAGTTTGTTGTTGTCCGTATTTGATAATTATGGATATCGTTTGATTTCAGGAATACGATGTCGGTTTTTGTCAGCTTGTTATCAATCTTGTGTAGTAGGTTTATATTATTAAGTGTAATTCGTTGTTTTATTGTTATTTCGTTTGTTATTCTCATAACTTCAGTGGTCGGGGTTAGTCGTGGTAAGTTGTACAAAATTTTTAATATTTTGTTCTGCCGTCTCTGTTTTTTGCCTATACAGGGTTAGCCAAAATTACCGGAACACCCAAATAATTCTACAACGGTAAAAAAATTCAAAAAAAAATCAAACAAAAGTTTTTAGACTTTAAACAATCCATCGTTCAAATATATTTTGAATATACAGGGTGTTCATTTTATTATAGAAATCGCGTAAATTTTCTTTTTTCAAATGGAACACCCTGTATCTTTTTACATTTTATAATTTTAGGACTAATTCTGGACATTGTTTATTAAAATAATTTTTTTATAAAATGCATCATTTTTGAGTTTTAAGCAATTAAATTAAATTTGTCAAAATTAACACCCAAATAATTCGCCATCGGTAAAAAAATTTCAAAAAACATTCAAACAAAAGTTTTTGACATTAAACAAGCTATCATTAAAATATATTTTTAATATACAGGCTGTTCATTTTTTATGCATATTTGGTTAACTTTTTTTTTCAAATGGAATACCCTGTATATTTTTACATTTTATAATTCTAAGACTAATTCTAATAATTTTTTATTGGAATAATTTGTTTATAAATTTCATAATTTTTTAGTTATAAGCAATTAGTCAAAACTCCTGAACTTCAAATTAAGAATTGATTTGAAGGATGCAATGTGGGATAGCTTACCACATTAAAACTATTGTCCTTTCAGTGATTTCTTCCGGTTTTATTGGAATATTGAGCATAAAATGAAGTAATACCTCATCTCCTAGTTATATTCAACGAAGATCTGAATAATATTTGGTTTCAACAAGATGGTGCACCGCCGCATTACGGTGTCCAAGTTCGGAATTACTTAAATTGAATTTTCCCGCAGAGGTGGATTGGAAGGAGAGGATCAATTGAATGGCCACCTAGGTCGCCGGATTTACAAATACTGGATTTTTATATTTGGGGCCACCTAAAGTCCAAAGTTTACACCAATAGGCTGCAAAATATTGATGCGTTGAAGCAGAGGATAGTGGACGAAGTTCAGAGTATTACTGTCGATCATTTAGACAACTGTTTACGGGAATTTGTTGATAGGTTGGGGCATTGTCAAGCCGCTCAGGGATGGCAGTTTGAAACTTTAATTTAATTGTTTTGTTATGTTTTCTTCACATTGTTATTATTTATCCGTTCGGCTAAAACAAATGTTTTGGAGTTTTGATTAATTGCTGATAATTAAAAAATGAATCAATTTATAAAAACCTACTTGAAAAGAAATTCTTAGAATTAAAAAATAAAAATGTACTGGACGTTTAATGAGAAAAAGGAAAAGTTTTCCTTACTTCCATAATAAAATAAACACCCTGTATATTAAAAATATATTTAAACGATAGCTTGTTTAAAGTAAAAAACTTTTGTTTGAATGTTTTTTGAAATTTTTTTACCGATCAAGAATTATTTGGGTGTTGCGGTAATTTTGACTAATTTTAATTAATTGCTTAAAACACAAAAATGATGCATTTTATAAAAACATTATTTTAATAAACAATGTCCAGAATTAGTCCTAAAATTATAAAATGTAAAAAGATACAGGGCGTTCCATTTGAAAACAAAAGATTTACGCGATTTCTATAATAAAATGAACACCCTGTATATTCAAATTATATTTGAACGATGGATTGTTTAAAGTCTAAAAGCTTTTGTTTGATTTTTTTTTTGAAATTTTGTACCGTTGTAGAATTATTTGGGTGTTCCGGTAATTTTGGCTAACCCAGTATATGACTGTTGTGTTTCCCCATACTGTCAGCAGATATGTTATATTGGAGCCGAACAGGGCATTGTATATTGCTTTCTTCAGGTGGTTAGGGACATATTTACTGATTTTACGGATTTCAGCAATAGTCCAAGAAGATTTTTGCTATGTGTTAGTCCCATTTTAAACTATTTTGGATGTGGAGTCCCAGATAGTTTGTATCGGTAATCTCCTTGATGAGCTTGTGTATTTTCACGCTTATTTCTATTTTGGTCTTAGTGGGGTTTGTTTTTGTTTCAATTATTGTTAAGCCGTTCTGTTTGCACCATTCTTCTAGTTTGAGCATGTCTGTATTGATAGCATCTTGGAGTTTTTTTTTCAGATTTGTTTGCGTATGCAATACATATATCGTCCGCATACATGTACAGTTTTCCCTGTATGCCCAGTTCTGCAATGTCATTGGTGTATAAGATGTATAGCAGGGGAGGTATATTTCCTCCCTGTGGTACGCTATAAGTTGAATAGTCCGGGCCGCTATATGTATTGTTTATTTTGGTAATCTGTTGGCGGTTTTCTAGATATGTGCTCAGTAATTGTAGGGTCTTTCCTTTTATTCCGGTTTATGGTTATACAGGATCGTCTGCTGTACGATTTCACAGTTTGAATACCTTTTTAGGATTCAACTCTGAAGGTTTAGCTTACTGTTTCAGAACTGTTTCTGTTGTTAGTGTTATAATTTGATCTATGAAACGAATCAGTTGTATGCATTTTGAGAAAGATCAGTATATTATGCATATTTTTCTGCAGGGTGATAGTGGAGGTCCACTCATAGTACTAGGAAAAGGCAGCAAGTATTATCTATTAGGAATAACATCATTCGGTTATAAATGCGCAGCTAAGGGCAAACTGGGAATATACACTGACGTGAGCCACTATCTGGACTGGATCAAAAGGAAAATGGAGAAGGCCGACGACAGCACCGAACCGCCATCCAAAACTACAGAAGATGAAGATGCAACCACAGCATCACATGCAGGAACTACAGCCAGTTCTGATGAATGGAGTAAATACCCAGCAACGAAATGGCAACCAGTTACAATCACATATGTCCCTTGTAAGTCATTATTGTGTTTTATAGAATTAATTTATGATTTCTATGTTTCTTTAGGGCAAACTATGCCACCATATGATGATACAGACGATGATAATCCTCAACCCAATCCTAAGCCAAAACCACCAGGAGGGCATAACGGACCAATAACCATTATAATTAACAAAAAGAACGCACACAAAAACCATAAGGATACAAGATACCGTGATTACAATAAACATATTGAAAAGATTTTAAATGAAGATGTTCCAACACCAAAGCCAACGAAGAAACACCATTATAATAAGCATTCAGGAAAGAATCATCACAGCGGAGTGGACAAACACCACATGAATCATAAACGTCACGAAGTTAACGATAAGCCTTGACAATTATGAAATATCACATGTAAACTTTTTAAACGTTTTATTTGTAATAAAAGTATAGATTGCTCTATTGTGATCAATATCCAGAAAGTATTTTTCAATCAAACGAAATCGAATTCAAACGGAATGTATTTCGCAATTCTTCTGTTCGGTTTCTTTTCGCTGACTATGGTTTGTATAAAACATGTTTTAGTGCGTTATTATGGTATCTAATAGCCTAAAATGTAATTCTTGTAATAGGTTGAATCAATGAAACTTCTCAATTGCGGTAAGTGGTATTAATTAAGTAAATCGGTAACATTCTACAAATTAATGGCGTTAATCTACGTGTAATATTACTCATAAGAAATACTCTTAATATTGCATTTCTGAAATAGCATGTATGCAGTTATGACTACTAAAGTCTATACCTAAAGTCGGGGCTATACAGTTTATTAATGATTTCTCTAAAATATTTCTGTTTAAATAGTGCAGCGGATATGTTCAACCTCCCAAATCGTGCAAAATTTATATAGTTGTTAATTATAACTGCCATTTTTTATGTCAAATGAAGATATGTAATCATAGAAAACAAATTGTATTCATGAAATATGTAGTATTTAGGCGTACGCGTTTATTGTCATGAACCTATTATGACAGTTATGGATTTTTATTTTTGGGTACGATTGAAACTAATTGTTTACAGTAAATCACTACAACACGATGCAGCATGCACTATCAAACCGAAGAGTTATGAATGCGTTAGAATCTCTACATTCGCGGAAATTAGAAATTCTTATAAAGAATTTAGAACTCGTCGTCAAAAGTGTGCCAAATTTTGTTTGTTTGAATAGTTGATATGTTCACTTACAAATAAATAATTATTTATTACTTACATAGCGTGTTATTACATAAATTTACATTTCAAATATTTAATTCAATTATTTGGTTCGATTCTAATTTGATTTGTACGTATCAATTCCATACTGACATATCAAAAGACGTGATTTCTATGGTTCTATATCTTAATTTAAACATGATTAATTTAATTCAATTAACTTTCATTGTCAGGGTATAAATTTCGCACGATTTAGGGGTTTGAACATATCCGACGCATTATTTGTGCTGATACATGTAATAAAAAGAATTAGTAATAATTTTCCTTTCTTCTTTGTAACGCGATCCGGGGACATACTGTATATTCCCATACTTTCCAAATATCAAATATTTGCTAAACATCGAATATTTGACAGCTCTATGATAGCTCTATTCAATTTGTAACGAATTTATTTCAAAAACAGATCTGTATATTCGATATCTGGATGTGAAATGCAGACAGGACTTTTTTGTTTGGACATTTAGGAGAGCAGTAGGAATTAGAGACGAGTAGTAGGGTGGGCTGAAAAAAAATTATGTTTTTCTTTACGCTATACTAAAATAAACTTGTCTCTAGTTTAGACAAATAAAATGCAATAAAGAAAAAAAAATTGTATTTAACCCCCAGCTAGCGCATTACACTTGAAATTTTGAAATTTCACGAAAATCACAAGATTTTATAATTTATAAGTACATATAAGTACCTAAACAGCTGCATATTGGGCTGCTATAGTGAAAATCCTTTATAGTAGAGTTATAAAAACACACTAAATTATTGAAAAGGTAGTATTTTTTTTACATCTGAGGTAGCGCAAAGCGGTTTAATATCGTTAATTTATCACTTTTTGAGTGCCCGCCGGCTAGCGGGGGCGCAAACATTGGGAACCACAGGGTTAAACTCATTCGTATCTTTTTCGATATTCAATCGACACAAATATACTGATGTATTTGTGTCACTTATACAGTCATATCTCGCTATACAGCTCCTCTATACTGCTACTACGAACGCTACTTCTCACAATGACGTCAGTGCATAAATGTCATTACAACCGTGACAACAATAATTGGTTACTAAGGCAGCCATGAAGTTAACGTCATATTAACGCTACTTCCGCTTCCTTCTCGCGCTGACGTCACTTGTGGGCGTGGCCGATGCGCGTAAGCAGATCGGTGTAGTGGATCGTGGGTTTCTCGTTATAACAATCATTTGAAATTTTTCGTTTATTTGTGTGCGTCCACGTTTTTATTCTTAGACTAATGTCCGCATTTATTTAATTACGTTTGTCATATGTCGTCTGTTCACACTGTGTGCCTACTGCAGCAGAACCAGGATTCTTACTTTTAATGGTTTCTAGTACTGGTTTACTGCCATTTTTACTTTATCATACGCAGTATGTAAAGTATTGTAATCACGCCAAAAAATTTTTTTGAGATTTTAGCGGAAATATGTCTTTTTGGGTCCCCTGAACATTTTTGACCAAGGTACAAAAAAATGTCTGTGTGTGTGTGTGTGTGTATGTGTGTGTGTGTGTATGTGTGTGTGTATGTGTGTGTGTGTGTGTGTGTACCCGTTTTTGTGGCGACGATTCCGGAGAAACTACTAAAGGTATCGGGACAAAACTTCATATTTAGAAGTTTTATAACCAAACTTAGAGCTGAAAAGCTTTCTGTTGAAAAGGGTCCAAAGGAACTGGTGGTTTACTCTTAGCATTTTTCGAAGATTTTGTAAATGAGCCGCTATTTGTGTAATGTCGTCAAAATAGTTAAATAATAAATTAAAGGAGAGGACATTTTCTATAATTTATGTATATGACATTTTTTGGTAGAATTTATAGTTTACCTGCATGAGCAAATTCTATTTCATCGAGATCGGTCGTACTGCTTTAAAACTAGTAGCCAGGATATGTCAGATTTTTTGATTCTAATGACAGTAGCTAGTGTCAAACGCTAATGTTTTGAAAATACTACTGTCAATATAGGCTGCGTTCGGATATTGCACACCGTTACACTTTTTACACCCACTAACACGTAAGTGCATTTGGACGGTGTACCCGGTGTCAACGGAGTACAATATCCGAACGCAGCTTTAATCAAGATATCTGTCTAGTTCTACTAGTTTTATTTTAATGCAGACATAGCCGATCTCGATCAAATAGAATCTCATGTAGCTAAACTATTAATTTTATATATAGTATGATAAAGTCATGTGCCTGGCCACATCAGATTTTTTTTGTATAAAAAGTAATTCTTAATTCAACACGGTATATGGGGGCCCCCAAATTTAAAATTGCCCAGGGCCCCATGATGGCATAACGCGCCGCTGCATGCTACGAACGATTTTGGCACAGAAAACTTTTAAGTCATTTTTTTACTTTATCATACGCAGTATGTAAAGTATTGTAATCATGCCAAAAAAATTTTTTGAGATTTTAGCGGAAATATGTCTTTTTGGGTCCCCTGAACATTTTTGACCAAGGTATAAAAAAATGTCTGTGTGTGTGTGTATGTGTGTGTGTGTGTATGTGTGTGTGTATGTGTGTGTGTGTGTGTGTACCCGTTTTTGTGGCGACGATTCCGGAGAAACTACTAAAGGTATCGGGACAAAACTTCATATTTAGAAGTTTTATAACCAAACTTAGAGCTGAAAAGCTTTCTGTTGAAAAGGGTCCAAAGGAACTGGTGGTTTACTCTTAGCATTTTTCGAAGATTTTGTAAATGAGCCTGTATTTGTGTAATATCGTCAAAATAGTTAAATAATAAATTAAAGGAGAGGAAATTTTCTATAATTTATGTATATGACATTTTTTGGTAGATTTTATAGTTTAGCTGCATGAGCAAATTCTATTTCATCGAGATCGGTCGTACTGCTTTAAAACTAGTAGCCAGGATATGTCAGATTTTTTTATTCTAATGACAGTAGCTAGTGTCAAACGCTAATGTTTTGAAAATACTACTGTCAATATAGGCTGCGTTCGGTTATTGAACACCGTTACACTTTTTACACCCACTAACACGTAAGTGTCATTTGGACGGTGTACCCGGTGTCAACGGAGTACAATATCCGAACGCAGCTTTAATCGATATATCTGTCTAGTTCTACTAGTTTTATTTTAATGCAGACATAGCCGATCTCGATCAAATAGAATGTCATGCAGCTAACTATTAATTTTATATATAGTATGATAAAGTCATGTGCCTGGCCACATCAGATTTTTTTTGTTTAACCTGTATCTAGTATGAGGTTGTAAGGCACTTCGTTCTGAAGAAGCGTTACACAATAAATATGACAATATTTGACCCTGTTGTAGGGTCCTTGTAGGTCCTGGGTTCGTCTGAATAAAATACGATGATTTAATGTTGCAATAAATGTATTGTTCACCATTAATTATTTTACATACACAAAGAAAACACCATAGACAGGAAATACCGGTTTACGGACATGTTATTTCTTCGTCGGCGGGTTTCGGGTATTAGTTAAACTAATCGGTACAGGAGACAGGCTAACGGGACAGGAAAATATTCCCGATTCGGTGACGGCGGAATTCGTTAATACTTAGTAACATATAAAACCTAACAATTCTGGAAAAACATGTATCTGGAAAAACTACCTCACCAACTACGGCCAGCAAAGGTAAGCAGTTCGACGTATTATCAACAGCATGCAAAAGGCCATCGGATAATACGTTGAGTTCTCGCACCAGCATTCAAAGGGCCAGCAGGGAGGAGTCTGAGCTCTTTCACCAGCATTCAAAGGGCCAGCAGAAATAGACTGAGCTAGCTGTGAGTTCTCCCGCCAGCTACAAGGGGCCAGCAAGGAGACTGAGCTGTGAGTTCTCCTGGCAGCTACAAGGGACCAGCAGGGAGACTGATCTCTAGAGGGAAATACGCGGGATATATACCGTTGTCTGGGCGGCTCAAAAACATTATACGAGAATCACATACCAAACCAGTCTCGGAACTAGTTTACGTATCGGACGTTCAGACGAGTTCAAAAATATACAAAAAACAGGATTCTCCAACATAAATGCACACAAGTAAAAGTTATACAATCAATAAAAACTTATTACTAACAAAATAAATATGCATTTCTTTATGACGAACGGTGTTTCGTTACAAGGTTAGCTTCGCCAGTGCGACTGAGATGTCTGTTGTTTTAATTGAGAGTTTCAAAATCAACAACTAGCTGCTTTAACACAATAAAGAGAAACGTCGATTGATTAAAACTGTTGTATTATTTGGTGTGACCGTCTCCGGGATATCCTTTCTTGTCTGTCAACAAGTACGGTCGATACTTCCTCCAACATGATTTGGAATTATGACTAATTAGGTCTCGTTTTACGGCCTAATTTTTTCGTTATACAGCCTCAAAACTACCTCGGAAAAGAATTTTGGAACAAATTTAGCATGCAAGATTCTGTAGACATGATTATACACACACACACTATTTTTAAAATTTTTGATAATTACAATAGATGTGAAAAGGTGTATTTTATTGTTAAAACTAAGGTTGATCGGATATTCACAAATAAATTTAATAAATTTGTTGGCTAATTTTAGAATGATGTCGCATGGGTTTTGGGATGTCCTGAACGTGATGTTGCTCAATTTGTTCGAGGGTTAAACAAATGCAAAAAGACCAAAAATAAGCAAAAGGAGTTTTTAACCAGAATTAGAGGAGCTCTCTTAAGAATTTTAGGTCCAGTTTTCATTATACATAAATCAAAAATAAGTCGTCATACCAATCCCGAAAATGTTATATCAAAGATTTTATTTTTTTATTTAAATTTGTGTTTAATTAATAAAATAAATAGATCACGCTTTATGACCAATGGTGAGTGAATCTCACATTTAACATTTTACGTTTAATGTAACTGTACGCACACGTATGTACGGTGGAAGAAAAAATAATATATGGCTCCTACATTTCTTGTGGCGATATTATCAGAAACTAACCAGCAAATTTAGATGATTTTCACCCAGGATTCTTTGTATTTTGAAGAATATTCAAGACAAAAACAGATTAAAATTTATTGGATAGTTTTTTGGTTATATCCCCACAAAAAGATAGAAGTGGTGCATTATTTTTCTCCGAGTGTACAGTTCGCCCAATCGTGTTTGACTGTTTGCTGATTATTATGCATGTCAATATACAGAAGAGTCACTTGTGTTAAAAATGGCTCTTTATATCACTGGATTTCATAAAGTTATCTATGTTTTATTTTATTTTTTCACATTTATTGAATATGACATTTTTGTGTATTTATTCATTTGGCTTATTATATATCTGTGTATAGCAACAATTCTTTTATGATATTCTACGTATTCATATCGGCAATGCGTAATAGTTCATTTTTTCAAGAATGCGGCGGTCCGGTTGTGAACGATGTGGAGCAAAGAATCCTTGGAGGTGTTGATGTGCCCGCAGGACTATATCCATGGATGGTATTTATTGATATTAACAAAAGTACGTTTTGTGGTGGAGTCTTGATTAACGATTTATATATCCTTACTTCTGGGCATTGTGTAGATATGTTAGTATACAAACCTTCTGTATGCACTTATATTTTAGATTTTGCTTGATTTCAGGAAAATAAAACTAAACTTTCGTGTAATTGTAAATATGCACGATAGGATAACCAAAGATGGAGGGAAATTTAGACCAGTGAAAGTGATACGAAATCCAGATTACAAAGTTCTATCATCGCGGTCGATAATTAATGACATAGCACTTGTAAAGCTCGATAAACGTGTACCTCTACTTGGGGATGTTCATCCTATTTGTTTACCTAATCCCGGTAAGTGCTTTGCAGGTTAAGATCAGACAAGGCTCTTTTGCGTAATTCAGGTAACCTTGTGAATTTTCTGTTTACTATATGTTATATTTACGCTATTGCATATATTTACGGTATTTACGCTATGTTTAATTTTATCAAAAAACACCTTTTTATTTTTTTTTAATTAAATGGAAGCTCATCACAATTTTATATTTCATAAAACAGAAAAGAAACGATGGTGTCTCACATAATATCGTCGTAGGTTCACCAGTATCTTACATACCGGGGTTCTTCCTGAATGAGTTCATTTCAAATTTCCCCTTGCCTGTCATTGTCAACGTTTTCGTTTCTCTGTTGCGGGAATTGGCGGGAATTCGGTGAACGCAGAACATTGTCAACACTGTATTTTGTTGTGCCAGATTTCAATAAAAGAGAGAAAGCTTCTGGTAGGTACTTGTGCCGCTTGAGCTTCGCCAAAGTGACTCTTTAAATTTCTAGCTTTTGTGTTGTGATTTTGTTAATTTTTATCATCAGAAGAGACAGTAAACTTTTGCTACAACTGGACAATTACCTGATAAAAATAGGCTTTGATCTGTGAACTAAGACCATAGCTCCAAAAAATTGAATTTTATAAAACTTGGAAACAGTTTGTGCACAGCTTCAAATAATAGTTTCCTGATTTGAAAATTGGCTTCTTAAAGGTTGCAAACTGATGGAACACATTCGATTTGTGTTGCAAAATCGAAGACGTTATTTAATTATTAGGCGATCTTCAGTGAGCTTGTTGGTGATGACAGAAATCTCGTTTCAGTCTTTATGCACATCTCATCTATAATGGGTGGTCTCTGACAAATCGTGCTTCCAGCTCCGTAGAGACATTTTGCAAGGAATATTTATAAACTGATGTGCGTATCCTAACAAAAAAAAAGTGTATTACTGAAGAATTTGAAATGATGTAATATTAAAATTAAATGGTGCATTAGTGATAAAAAAATTATTTCAAATTTGTAAATATCTTAAAAAATATTTTTTTTATTATCAAAATATACGTTTCCATATCAAATTCTATTTCCGACGATCAATTGTTTTTTACTTATGACGCCATCGACATTTTTTTCAATAGTATTACTTTACTTTTTGTTTTAATTAGACCATTTAATTGTCCTAACGTTAGCATACAAATTTCATGGCCTTACATAAGAACATTTGCAAGATAAAGATTTCTATGCGTTGAATTTGAATCCAGACGCATAAGTTTTCACAAAGTATTTGGGGAAAAATGAAGTTAATATGTAAAAACTCTATGCATAATTCTTCCACAAACGCTCATTCTGATTTCCCCTCCATTTTTTAAAGTAAATGTCATTATGAGTGAAACGGCTCATATGGACTTATTTACTTGTTTTATTCCTTAAGAAGTCAGAGCCAATTAAAACACGATTATGTTAACATTTCAAACTATTGTAACTTTTCAAGGAATTGGAAAAATAATTAAGTTTATATGAAACTTTTTAACCCTTTTGGCCTCATTCGCGAGGATAGGTACAAGTTTAAGATTTACTTTGAGGCCCTTCTGACGTTTCTAGGGCATCGGTACTGCAACCATAAATGACCAAAATTGAAGTTTTTATTTTGGCCTCAACTTTTTTGATATCTTTGATGGACAACGAGTTCGAATTCGCATGCATACATCCAGAGCGACACGACACGCTTCAACCCCTTAGGTCGGTCGCCCATATAGCTGGTGTGGCGAAAGTGTGGTAGTGACGTGGCAGTGATATGGTGGACTGGCCAATGTAAACAAATGCATGAACGCCCACCACTGTGATGCGGTACTGTAATTATCGTGATAGTGGGTCTGATTATTGACTATTACAATAACTGTCAAACAAATATTTCCTTTCTATACCTAACTAGTAAATTAGCTAAAAAACATAAACCTAAAAGGCATAAAATATTATTTATATACATTTCGAACGACATAATATGTAATGAATGTTTGTTCATATTTAGGAAATTGATGATAATTCATTCCAGTATCGAATTGTATGGAATTAGCGCCATCTAGTAGACCTACCGCGCACTCTTACAGTTTACATACATATCTGACTAACCGATTA
The DNA here is from genome assembly GCA_963966075.1 of Aphodius sticticus. Classification (NCBI taxonomy): domain Eukaryota; kingdom Metazoa; phylum Arthropoda; class Insecta; order Coleoptera; family Scarabaeidae; genus Aphodius; species Aphodius sticticus. The sequence goes on along the minus strand of OZ014511.1, from coordinate 21,386,983 downwards.
GTAAGTATTGGCGAAATGTACGATTTTTTTATTGCGCAGTGTGATATAGGAATAATGTGGGAATGTAATGCAAGATTTAATTTTATGTTTGTTCTTCATATGTGTGAAATTAGTATGGCGGCATGCAAAACAATTCCATCTAGCGGACAATTATGATATTACAGAATGAGACACTGACGCGGTGAAAGAACAAGCGCTGCCTGCCGGCGCGTCACCTAAGTGGGCGTTGAACCACGCACTCGTCATTTCACAATCTAGCGACACTTATACCTCCCCAATATCACTTGCCACTGCCACAACCACGCTTCCGCCATACCACCTATATGGGCCACCTGCCTTAGCTAGTAAACGTGCCGCTTTGGATTTATTTGATTCTTATACGACCATGTCGCTCGCGACAAAAAATCGCAAATCGCTTGCCAGCGATTTTCACTGATCATAAACCACTAATTAATTCGCTTTCTTCTAAATCAGAAAAATGTCCGCAACAAACACGGTATTTCAATTTGAATTGCACAATTCTACAGACATTATATTCATTAAAGATAATTCCAACATTGTTGCTGATTTAGGTTAGATGTTGACTCCATCGATTCCTTCTATCCTAGTATTAAAGACTTAAAATCAGCACAAGATAACGACTTACAACTTCTTTCTCGTTTAAAAAACAAGACAAATTCTTCCAAATTCGACTGTCTCAAAAAAAAAATTATTTTACAATTTTCGACTTTGCTTTGGTGTGAAATTAATTCTTCACCCCCATAGACTTATGTTCCAATTCCTTTGCGTTTCGCATTTTTTCAAATGTTTACAATATTTCACATCCGGGAATTATAATTTTCAAAAATTTAATTTAAACTAGATTTTTTGTGGCCTAAAATGAACTCTTGACATTTACCGTTATACCAAAAAGTGCATTAGTTGTCTTACTTCTAAAATAAACGTACTAAATCATTTTGTCAAAATTTCCTAGAGATTTCTACATACAGAAAAGTGATTATTTGGAACGAGAAAACATAATTCCTTGAATTTATTTACTAGATTCAAATGCATATTTACTTGGATGTAGAAAGTTAGGTATATACAAGAAATGCCACATACTCAATATAAGTAAAATAATTTCTCAGATTAATGTTGTCAACAAATAAATTCTTTCTTTATAAGAACCAATATTGTATTTAATTTCTCAAACGAAGTAATAGTAAATCCATCCAAGTGCGTAGTTACTTGATCCAAGAATATATTAGACATTAAATATATAAATATATAAGTAAGTATTGTTTACTGAATAAAAACTCACCAATTATTTAACTGAAGTGATTCTCACTTCTTTCAAGTAATCCCTTTCTCTGGAATAAATATGCGCACCGTGATTTTGTCAAGACTCGCGCGCTCGGACGTGGTACTGGCGCCATAAAGGTCAAAGGAACCTAACCTATAGTACGCAAAACAGCACCGAACTACCCGTAGGGGATGTGCCTTGTGATTTATTGGGGATGTGTATTGTGATTTATAGTGTACAATAAACGTTTCAACACGGAATAGTTTGATGTAACGCACGCAACAGTTTAGAACGAGTAAGTACTACCTATCTTGTTAATTAGCAATAGAAAACGTATTTGTGCAAAATCTTTAAAATTCTTACATTAAGTAGCTAAAAATATTTACCGGGAATAAAAATATACACTTCATTGAAGACTGTTTACTTACTTCACCAGAGTAACCACTTTCTTAAATCTAGTAATTATTCCAGGAAGTAAAATTTCTTGGTTGAAGTCAATAATCTCTCGCGTATATACGAACCTACCAACTACTTCAGCCAAGTAATTCTCTCTTCGTTCGAGAGATCACTTTTCTGCGTGTAGAGGCCGGTATTGTCCTTGAACTCCTGGTTCATGTTACATATTAACAATTATGGAACGCTTTACTAGATGGACTGAGGCATGTCCTCTTTCAGAGATTTCACTGGTTATCTCATTTTGGCATACCGCATACTATAACGCATGACCAAGGTTCACAGTTTGGATCTCAGCTTTTTTCTCAATGTAATAATTTTTTTCGTCTCCTTACCTTCCGCATGCAATGGTATTTTAGAAAGTTATGGTACAATATTTCCTAGCTACAATATAATTTTAATATTCTATATGGATATCTTATAATACTCCCACAAGACTCCTACCTAGGACTAGGTAGATTTAGAGAAGCATGGTGAAGAACACTTAGACTAAGTCCAGTAGAATAAACTAGCGGAAATACTAGTTGTCAAAACATCAACAGTTAATCCAAGCGGAGTGACCCCTATGCAATCAACTTTCATACCTATCACACCATATTTATTCACTTTCTATTATGCATAATATGCATGACAGCATAATCAATAGATAAGTAAAAACAGTGTACATTGAAAAGCAGGAAAGAATGTTTGTCTGCCACTGATGTTGTTAAGCTGGCATTTATTAACATGTTAAGCAAATTACTGCACTATTTCTAATCACTATTTTGATTCTGTTTGAATGTTGCTTATGGCCACCTGAAATCGAGGTTAATAATACATAATTGATTAACCGAAAAATTCACAAATGAGCGTTTAGATGTTTTGCGAGCAATCAACAAATATCAATAATTTTTAGATTCGGATTATTCAAAACTATCTGCGAAAATTTTGGGGTGGGGTAGAAACGACGCAGGAAATACAACAAACACTTTAATGGAAGCTCCTATAACGGTAATGTCTGACAATTACTGTAAGAAGTCGATGATAGGCGTTCACTACATGGAGTCGATGATTTGCGGTTACAGCAACCAGAGTGACGCATGCCAAGTAATTATCTAATTATTTTCTTTTGATAAAATTATCTAATGACGTAGATAATCAAATATTAACAATACATACCATTTTCAGGGCGATAGCGGCGGTCCATTATTTTATGACGGCGAAAACGGAAAATTTGAATTAATAGGTGATTCTGTCTACAAAAATAATCAATATTGGCTATAAATGATTAACTCTACTAATTTGCAGGTTTGACGTCTTGGGGTTTCAAATGCGGAACTGAATTTCCTGGAATATATACAAAAGTGTCCCATTTTATGAACTGGATAGAGTTAAACACACAAGATGCTGGGTATTGCAAAGCAAAATAAAAATACTTATGTTATTGCTTTAGTTTGCTTACGACTACTTAATACAAATAACAAACAGATTTACTTGTCGAAATACGTTTATTCTCACATTTCTTACAGTGCCTTGTTACTACGAAACGGTAAATTATGATTACTGGTTCTTCTACATCAAACTGCAAATGACGACGACACAACCATCGTTGCGGGACTCTCTTTTACAGCACTTCTTGCCCTTGCGTCTGCATGCGTCACAGTTATGTGAGGACACGTCTTCCTTTTGTCCACAATTGCTATCCATGGCGTCCATGTCGCTCTTCTTAACATCTGCGTTAGGTGGCATGTAATGGTGACCCATTTTGTTTCAATTCTGCAACAACAATGATCATAGGTTTATTTTTTGCGGATATTATCTTATCCGTGATGTGATTGACAATGATTTGCGATGTTCATATATTTGTTGATAGCCATTGTGACGCATTCCGAATCTTTCTTTAGATTATCAGTCACCCAGGACAAATTTGATTTGTTTGACAATAGATACAATAATATTAATAATAATGCGAATAGCGATTTATTGTTATAATTTTGGGTACACAAAAGTCTAATACAATATAATATTATATTACTTATATATGTATGTACATTTGGTTGCAACCGTGGAGCTTTATTTAAATAGGTTTAAATAAATAAATAAATAATAAATAAAGGGTTTTATCTGCGACTCTGAGGAATTTCTAGTCTATTTATAAATCTTACATTTTTAGTGTCTACGGCACTTATAGGAAGAAGAATATCCCTTATCTACGGATGAATCAAAGGATGTCGATTTCCTAACAATCAGACTCAAAAACGAACAAACAGCCACAACAGTGGTCTATAAACCACCACAAGTACCATTTGCTGACTTTAAAGAAGTATTGTTACGAAGTATAGTTTAATTGCATTGTACAATAAAATTGAGGTCAGGTCATCCAACCCAACCTGCAGACAGTTGCTTGTCCAGAAATGCAGACGTCAGGCTTTTCATATCGGAACAAAGACATTCCTTTGTGGCAAGCGTGCAAATTAACTATGATTTATATCAAAGGCCGTGTGCAACAAAAAATCCTAACTCAGGATTTTTGGGGGCTCAAAACAGGTCATGACGTCTTGCCAAATTAATATAAAAGACACGGAGTGGGATGGGCACGGGATCAGTAGTTTGCAGCACCTACTTGTACTGTAGCGCGACTATTGTATTTTAGATATCAGCTGTAGTATTGGAATTCTGCATGGTCAGCAATACACGAACGATGTAAACAACACTGCGACTTTTATTTATTTACATCTCCATCCTGACCTAGAGCCGTCCCCAGTAAGAGCTACGTAACAGTATTACAAAAGGAAAAAGAAACACATATTACTTGGCGATATGAACCAAAACATACTCGGTGACAACTCCAATATTAGATAGTACAAAAACATAATATCAGAACATGGATACAAAATATTAAACAGAACAAGCCCAAAATACTACACAAGGACAAATGATACTGGATGCAACTCGATTTTGGACTCGCAAACTGCAAAGACGAGTTGTCAGATATTATCGTAATAGCCGCAAACGTTTCGGATCACTACCCTATATTAACAACTGTCAAAGGAAATCACAAACTGAAATACAAGCACTACCAATATACAACAACAAAATTGCATGATATAACCGGCAGCATAGATAAATTAGATGAACGACATAGAAAACTTCGAAACGCTGTCAAACAAACCCAAGAATATTATCCTGGAGAATCAGCAGATGGTTAATGTCAAAGCAACTGAAAGATGCCCATGGGTTTCAAAAGAAATAATTAGGGAAATTAACGAGAGAAACAAAATGTTTAAGCAGTATAGAAATCACCCACTAAATGAAGCTATTAAAGGAAGGTATTACTCTAAGAAGAGGATGTTAAGGAAAATAATAAGGGATGCAAAAAAAGAATACTATCTGAAACGACTCGAAGAGATTAGACACGAACCTACAAAAGGAAAACCATCAAAGAAATCATATCCAAAAACAAAAAGAAAAACAACCTATTCAGAGAATAGTAAAATCCGACGGCAGCATGACAGATAACGACAAAGATATTGCTAATGAGATAAACGACTATTTTAGTAACATCGGCAGAAATTTGGCGGCTGGAAATACCAACTCACCACAAAAAGTAAGGCCCGCTAAAAATATATCAAGCCTTTCTGCGTTCCAAAAAACAAATGAGGAAGAGATCGGAAATATCATTAAAGGACTCAAACTCAACAGAGCACCTGGATTCGACCTATTTATAGTAACAAACAATATAATTAAAATAAATGCCAAAAAACTGACACCTATCATAACAAAACTAACAAACACTGTGATTGAGACCGGTATATACCCGCAGCATCTTAAAAAAACTATCATCAAACCTATTTTCAAGAAAGGGGATAAAACAAAATGTGAAAACTACCGATCGATCTCCCTTCTCTCAGCGTTTAACAAAATACTGGAGACAGTAATCAAAAGAAGAATCGAGGAACATCTACATAAGAACAACGTCACAGCAATATGCTTTCCAAAAACAATCGGGCACTACTTCGGCTGCTCTAGACCTCGTGACACATTTGGACAAAAACGACCTCGTTACGACCATATTCATAGACATGCGAAAAGCATTCGATACAGGGAGTGTCTAGAATGGTGGAAAAGCTGGAAGCGGTTGGAATATCGGAATGTGCTTTAAAACTCATAAAGAGCTACTTGACCAACAGACCTCAGACAACTATCATAAACCAACAAAAAAAGCCTTGAAAAATATGCAGAGTACGGACTACCACAGGGAGGCAATATCTCCCCTATATTGTATATTATATATATACAAATGACATAGGTACACGACTTTGACATAGAAGGAAGAATCTGCACATATGCAGATGATACGTGCATCACATACTCTGCTAAGAATCGTCAAACCTTACAAGCAAATATGACCGAAGATGTCTAAGCTTGAGTTGTGGACCCGTGCAAACTCCTTAACAATAAAAGAAAACAAAACACATTTTATAATATTCAACAACAAACAAAAAATTAATCTAAATATCACAATTAATAAAACACTAATTAATAAGCTAACGAAACACAATATATGGGATTAACTATAACGCACAATGCAAGATGGGACTCACATGTTGCAGACCTAATACAATCTAATGCGAAGACAATAGCAATAGCTGCAAGGATACGAAGCTACATACCGGAATACCTGAGAAAACAAATATATAACGCCATCTTTGCATCCCGAATGGACTACTTAACGCTGGTCTGGGGAGCTACAACTATAAGCAATATAAACAAATTGCAGATCCAGCTAAATAAAGTACTGAAGATTTTGTACAATCTCGACAGAAGAACAGCAACAACAGAAGTGCACAGACACACAAAAGAACTCACAATACAACTAAGCATAACAATGAACAACATCCTACTACTGAATCCTATTGATGAATTCCTCCATTTTACATCGGTCAATGTGATTGGGAAAATAAAAAGAGTTGATCTTTTTTACTGATGTAGTTTTTATTGCACTTATGGCTACCTGGTTTCGAGCATCTCGCATGGCCGTGAAGACGAGCGAGATGCTCGAAGCCAGGTAGCCATAAGTGCAATAAAAAACTAAATCAGTAAAAAAGATCAACTCTTTTTATTTTCCCAATCCTACTACTGTACAAAGTGCAAAACAAAAAAATTAAGACCAACATAAAGCTCTTAAAGAACAGTGAAGCACATAATCACTCCACCCGAAGGCGATCGAATATAAGACCGGAAAAAGCAAACATCAGCCGGTACTCACTGTCTGTTACAACGGAGGCTGTGACATATTACAACAACTTGGATAAGAGCGTAAGGCAACTGGAATACGGGCCATTCAAAAAAAATGGTAAAGCGCAAATTAATGATGTGAAGTCGGGAGCACACACCTCCAACATGAAAACTTACACCTTCAATACCGTTAGCCCGGAAGGGGTTGTTTCATTCATCTCCACCCGAGGCGAGGACAGAAGGATGAATATACCGTATATGTATTTGTAGATGTGTGGATTATATGTATACATATAAAAATAAACTTTGTTTAAAAAAAAAAAAGAATGCCCAACGTACAGACTATGTCGATAAACGTGGAAAAATCATAATCTCTGTCGTAGAATTTAAATGGATTACGTGTGGGAGTTGTTCGGGTGGTCCCATTGAAAATTTTGGTAGTATGTGTATTGTTCCTCTTCGGTTTCTTCGTACTCTTGCATATCGTTCTCATAATATCGTAATCCAATTCATAATATGCGTAGTCCTCAGCTTCTTGTTCAGTTCCACCTCACCTTGATCGTTCAATTCTTCGAATTGGGTGGTGCCGGTCTTACCGATCTTCTAGAGAATCCGGACGATATGTCCATCGGTTCTGGTTTTGGTGTTGATGGTCTTGGGTTGAATAATGGTCTTAGTGTTTGTTGTTGGGGTTTAAAGTACTGCGGAACATGATGGGGTCTTGTCGTTGGTGGTCCTCTCCAAATATTTTGGTTCGGTGTTGGAGTATTTTTGAATCGAAGCGGTGAATTTAATAGTGGTCTCTGAGGGGTGTTGAAATTTTATGTTGGTACCTCAGGCAGATTAAACATGGGCGGTGTGAATTTTTGGTGCGACATAGAATTGTTGTGGTACACTGAAGTTATTGGTCCTTTTTTGGGCATAGCGCAAAGTTTTCCTCCTCTATCACGAGACTCATTGCCTTTTCTAGATTATCTGGTAATCTTAACCTTATAGCTAAACAAAGTGACTGGGTAGACATTTCAAAAATGTTTTTATCCTACACTGCGAAAATGCCATTTTCGAATCTTTATGTAGGCGCGAAAGGAGCTAATTGCAGGGCTAGACGCGAAAATAATTTATTACAGGTCTAGATATGAAAATTGTTGATCATTATAACCAGCAGATGGCGCTGCCAATCCATCTCTCCAATAAAAACAGCTATGAGTTTATTTTGAACCTGCGGTTCAATTCAAACCAATTCAACCGTATTATAGAAACATATACTGCTGACGGCTAAAAAGCTAGCGGCAGGCCACAGGGTAAGTGTTTAGTTTTAAAAGTAGACTATTAAAAACTTAGCAATGGAAAGCACCGGACAATCTAATATCTCCGACACCGATGAAAGCATAACCTGTACACCAGAGGAAATTAGTGACAAAGCAAAACAAATAAAACTAAATTTACTACCAGAAAAGACTTATTTTATATTATCCAATATAAAATATTTATGGATTGGTGCAGTACGAATAATGTTAAAAGATACACTCAAAATGTTGTTCTAACCTACATATCAGAATTATCGCAGAAATATAAGTCTTTGACATTATGGTGAATTCACGCAATGTTAGAAGCAACACTGTTTGTCAAGCATAATGTACATATTAGCACATATTCAAAAGTCAGTGCTTTTTTGAAAAAGCAATCCGTAGGACATGTTGCAAAAAAGTCTAGAACGTTAACTGCACAAGAAATTAATGCATTTTTGAGAGATGCTCCCGATGAAATATATCTTATGGCAATGGTAACGATAAATTTTTATTCTTGGCACCTTATTGAAGCCAGAATATCAATTCACCATAAATTTACCAGTTTCTAATGTGAATCAGTGACGGTTCGATTTTATAACAAAATTGTTTATTGTTTTAGGTAATCTTAATAATTGGAATTGCTGGAGCATGTGTAGATGAAATGAACTAACTAAAATGTTAACGGACGACATTATTGACAAAGGTGACATTCTGATAGTACGTCTAGCAGAAACAAAAAATAATAGAGACCGAGCATTCACTATATGTAATTCTGAGAGTGAAAACTCACTGGACGTCATATTAATTTGCATAAAATATTTTAATTTGAGACCTGAATTCTCGTTGCTTATTTATAAAATATTGCAATGGAAAATCACGAGTCAAAATGTGGGTCATAATACCGTAGAATCAATACCATGGAAAATAGCAACAATTTTAAATTTGCCAAATAATAGAGAGTATACTGGCCATTGTCTGCGAAGAACATCAGTGACACTGCTTGTTGATTCGGGGGCGGACATATTGGCACTAAAACGCCATGGCGGGTGGAAATCCTCGAGTGTAGCCGAAGGCTATGTGGATAATTCACTAAACAATAAAATTGCTGTTTCCAAAAAAAATATGACAATACTGCATCTAATATTACATCTAATGCACTCCCAGAGGACTTTTCCGATGTCGTTATCGACGAGCCGAGTATCAGTGTACCTGTAGAGACGCGGTTCCCCATCTCCATCGGTGCCATCGGTACCATTTGGAACAACAAATTCAATTATCAAACTTGGCCGTTCAAGGCACACATTTTCACAACTGCGTAATAAACAACTCGACCTTTAAGATCAGTACTACAAAATAATACACGTATGTAATGTGCAAAATAACTATGTACGGCATTCAAAATAAAATTTTGTTATTCTATAATTTGTATTCATTCCATCTCCTGTTGTGAGTAACGTATTACCATATTATGGAATATGGCTATCGCCACTGAGAGAATGCTTGATGGTAATAAGCCAGATATCGTGGTTAAGGATTTCCAGAGGAAGGTGTGCGCTCTCATAGAGATTTCGGTACCTGCTGATGTGAATGTAGTCAGGAAGGAGCTTGAAAAGCAACTTAAATATAAGGATCTCTCAATAGAAGTTAATATATGGGGAATGAAAGTAAACATTATACCTGTGATTGTAGGTTCATTGGGAGCAGTTACTCTACATTATGGTGAACATCTGAAGGAGTTGCCGTGCAAAATTGAGCCATGGGAAATTTAAGAAATTGCGGTTTTGGGAAGCGCAAACATTTTGAGGAGAGTTTTATCATAGAGCATCCAATTGCTCATGTTTCCAAAGATATTAAAGGAATTCAGGCATTTCTTTGATAAACTAATTTCTTATATTGTGAATATTGATAACATACCATATTTGCAATAATTGAACGTTTTAATCCAATGTAATGTTGCTTTATGTATGGCTTGCAACATTTCAATTTAATGTAAAATGAAAGGTGTAATGAAATTAGTAGGTAATCACATCTGTTTTCTTTTGTTCAAGAGGAACAGTAGAATTGGACGTTTGCATAGATAAAAAAAAAGATTCCATTGCATACGCACGAAAAGTCCAATTGCGAACTTGAGTTTAAAGATGGTGGAGAAACTATGACCAACGTTTAGTTTTCTTATGGGCCCCATGTATGATTTTGAAATTTTTGAAGGATTTTCTCTCTTGTTTTCCATATTGCACTACAATTATTGGGCTGTAGATTTTTTGCAAATTTTTATGGTTTTGCAACAAAAACATAATTTTGCTTTTGCAGTGATTATGATATCTAAAAAAAAAAGTAACAACACAATGTATTCAGGCTGGCTTCAGGCTGATGTTGGAAGTGCCCTTTATTTAAACATGACATAAAAATAAAAAAAAAAAAGAAGACTTGGTTTGAAGTGATGTGACATACTGAAAAAACGTTGATTCCAGCTCCTTTTCAATCTTAGCAAAAACAGACAAAAAAACCAACAAAAGAACAAGAACAAGTAATATACGTCTAAAATGTACATCTAAACAACAAGTGTGGTACCTACATCATAAATGAAACTGACGAAAAGACCTATTATTACATAAAATGATAAATTTAAACATGCCGCCCATAATGACTCCAATGGTTTCCACGATCTTTAAAGATAACTCAAGTACACAGTTAGATTTCTCTTGCCGTTGCAATGTTTTTGTTACAAACGTCATATTCCACTGGTTTTGACTAAAAACAATAAAAAATATTTCACCCTGTAAAAGAAAAAATCACCCTGTATACAATGCTATAACATCTCTAGTGCACTTTTTTACCAAAACAAGACAAATGTCATTACCCACTGATTTTAACACACCTTTCATTTCACATTAAATTGACCCCCTGTTATTGCGAATATGGTTTCAATCTTCACACTACAAGCAATTCGCTTTTTAAAGAAATATTTGAATTGACTAAATATTATTAGAAATACGAGTGATTACAAATTTGTACCGTTTTTTTTTTGGCCCACACACCCACAGTGTATATTAATATTTCATCTTTACCTTCCTTTGTATATTGTCTATTAATAAATAGTGACTTCATGTGTTTTTACTGACCTATCCATTCCTTCGCTTTGCAAACTAGTGTTGCAAAGCATAAATGGCAATGTTTTTCAAAATTGGGTTCAGTTGTGGTGATACCCGCAAAGGGAGTACCATAGGCTTCAGCGAACCTCGGTACTACCAATTTGGCCTGATGCTCTCCATTACTTTTCAAAATCTATTAGTGTAATTTTAGTATTTATATGTTGTATCCGAAATTATTTTATTTTGATTTAATATATTTAATGAGATGTATCAGAGAGTTCCAATAAATAATAATAATAAATTAGGAAATTTTGTAAAGGCTAACAAGGAAGATAAAGTCATTAAACTTATTATTATTAAAAATTAGGGATACTTCTGGTAAGTCAATAATTACTAAACATAAACTAATTTTAGAGAAATTTTTAGTTGGAAGAACTAGATAACTATGGAAATAAAATTTTAGTGGAGAGTTTAAAGCGAGAGATTAAGATAAGAATGAATCAGAAAATGAGAGAGGATTATGTTAGTAGGCCAATGCATGGTCAATTTTTAAGAGTTGTAGAGCGTGATGGTATTTCAAAGTCCGGATCGTTATCTTGGTTCCGTCATGGGAACATTAAGGCTAAAACGGAATCATCTATCATAGCCGCGCAAGATAAGGCAGTACGTACCAGATACCATGAGTAGAAGATTATGGGAGTTGCTCATGAGGGGAGATGTAGACTGTGTCATCAGGCTCCGGAACATGTCTATCACTTATTGTCGGCATGTCCAGTCTTAGCTGGACTTAGTCGCATTACATTGCTAGGTATGATAGGGTGGGAACATTAAATTTATGTTTCCAACTGGGTTTAGTAATGGATGTCTCGGTGGTATGACCACATTCCATCTCCTGTAGTGAGTAACGATTATATTACCATATTATGGAACATGTCTATCGCCACTGATAGAATGCTTGATGCTAATAAGCCAGATTTCGTGGTGAAGGATTTCCAGAGGAAGGTGTGCACTCTAATAGATTTCGCGCTTACCGAAGTTTTGCTCACAGTTAATATTGATAGAGAACTACAAGCTGCTCATTTCTTGGATAAACTGACAATAATATACAATAAAAAATTCTTTTCGTTAAAGCGTCCAAGACTCCTGAGATCTACGATCTGCCGAAGATCCACAAGGTGACATACCTTTGAGATCAATAATCACAAGCCATCCTACCGTTCGTAGGGCAAACAACAACATTGCATTCAGATTTTGCAGGAAGTTGTCATAGCCCACAGGATATACTCGTAAGTTTTGACGTAACTTCACTTCACTTCACTGGCCGATTAAGAAGACTGTCGAACACCTTTGGAGAACTCTAATCCGTTGATATCTACTTACCAAAGTATGTACCGGATCTTGTGGAGTAGGTATTGTCTCTCGGCCACGGGGTTACTCAAATGGGAGAATACAGAAAGCCATGGAATCATCTCTTTCGACTGTAATCGACAATTTCTTTTGGCCTTCTTTGAAGAAGAATCCATTAGAACAACTTCATGCAGATACCGATCGGTACCTTCTCATCCAACATGCATACACACATGAACGTATTTTTTAAAGGTTTTGGTCCGGCGTACCAAGTCGGATAACGTCAAATTGATGTCACTTGTACTTCTCGCCTGTATAGTAATATAGGAGCGTGACCTTATCCCCTTTGATAAGCAGGACCAAATCCTTTAAAAAATCCGTTCATGTGTGTTCGCCTATTCACATCACTATCCCAAACAGAGAATAAAGATTTTAAAATTAGAATAAAAGTCAGGGACAATCATCAGGGACAACAACATACTACTTTATTTGGAAAATGAAACTATCGCTGTATAGTATATATTTATTTATTTTTTCTGTATTTATTTATTTTAAACTACATATTACAAATAATAGCAATCAGATATTTATAATTCACAAAGTACAGTAGATCACTATCATATCCACATAGAATACAGAAGTGTGGATATTTTTTGATGTTAGACACCACTTTTTTTTACATCACACTGCAAATAACGACGCAACTTTGATTCTTCGATTCCTTTTTCAAGCACTTGGCACACTTATTGCTGCAGGCACTGCAGTTGTTTTGTGGCACTTCTTCTGGTCTTTGTGGATGTGGATCAAGATTGTTCATCTTGACGTTGTAAGCTGGCGGTTGGTCGTTCTCCATTTTGTATAAAGCACCAGAAAACAACAGCGTTACTTTTATATGCAAATCAATAGCTTATCACACTTGATTATTGGTGTATTTTTATTTATCTATTTGATTAGATTGTGTTCTGATGGTATGTTCCTTCACCAGCTGGATAAATTATGTACTGTAATACAATTATAAATAGCTTGTATCTGTGCTAATCATGAAATTGGTATATACAGTGTGACCAATGTCTAAGCTGACCAGAATTTTAAAGTAGTAAAGCGGGACAGCAGCATGGGGGCAAATGATAGTGATTAAAACAAAATACTGGTGAAAATCCACTAATTCTAATAGCAAATATTGGACACAAATTATTAGTTGTTCATTTAAGAACAATTTACATATTCCTTTAAATTTGTGTGCTTGTGATCAAAATATATTTGGTTAAACAAAATATATTTACTTCATTGAACACTCGACATTATTTGCATTATTAGTGATTGTTTGCCTATATTTATTTAAAATAAATAAACATTCTTTGGTACCAGAAAAAGTTAACTCGTTAACGTTTAAGGGATCCAAGTTGTAAATTAAGTCTTTCCTTAAACATAAATTCACCAAATATATGCCCTTTGTACAAAATAAATATTGTAAATAAATACACTTATCAACTAATATAATTATGTATCAAGAAGACTAGGAAATGTGAAATGTATTCTTATTGTTAATAAAACAAATCTGTTTGATCTACTCTCGAGACACGCTGCGGAGCTTGTCAATGTTTTAAAGTACTCTGTTACAAAACCATCCATATTCACAACAATTTATTTCTGGTTCATTCCAATATGTGATTTTGAAGAAGACACCCAATTTCAAGTAAAGCTTTACAATTTGAAACGGAACAAATTAAGCATTGCAGCAAACATTTCTTGATTAAGAGTGATAGACTATTGTATTACTGTTTGTTTTTGATTCATTCCAATATCTGAAATTAGTAGAAGACACTCAATTTCAAGTAAATCTTTGGAATTTGAAATGCAAAAAATTAAACTTTGCAGCAAACGTTTCTTAATTAAGAGTGGTTTATTTAATATCAGCAACTAATTAATTTAGAGATAATGCCCAAAATAACAAGATAAACTTATTTGTAAAAACCCAAATTTTAATAAGCACAACTTAACGTGCACTTGATAATTTAATAACGTGTGTGTCCATCACTAGTTGAAATAACAGCACATGGCCGACGTGGAATCTAAAGACTATATTTTAAAATTCGATTCTGATGTGCAGTATACTCAGCCTGTCAGATTTGCGTTGTACCAGTGTTTCTCTACTGCACAAACAATGCACAATTTTACTTGAAACTGTGTATCTTCCACAAAAAAATCAGATAGTGGGAGAATTAGAATAGAAAACAAGATGTTGAGGATTAAGATGGTTTTGTAAAAGATTACTAGAGAACCTACGAGTATACTAGTTCCTTAGTTATCCCACAGGAATCGGTCAATTTCAAAAGTTATTGAATATCACAGTTTAGCTAAATTGGCTTAAGCGTTCCTTTAGTTGTGTCGGTCAGTCGATATATCAAATGTTGATACTTGTTGGTGACAGGCAGTCAGGCAGGCAGACAGTCAGACAGACAGACAGACAGACTGACAGATAGACAGGCAGACAGACATTTTTTTGTACCTTGGTCAAAAATGTTCAGGGGACCCAAAAAGAGATATTTCCGCTAAAATCTTTGGTAAAATCTTTTTACTGTATCATACGCAGTATGTAAAGTATTGTAATCGTACCAAAAAATTTTTAGAAGACTTTTAAAAGATTTTAGCGGAAATATGTCTTTTTGAGTCCCCTGAACATTTTTGACCAAGGTTCAAAAAAATGTCTGTGTGTGTGTGTGTGTGTGTGTGTGTGTGTGTGTGTGTGTGTGTGTGTTTGTGTGTGTGTGTGTGTGTATGTGTGTGTGTACCCGTTTTTTTGTGGCGACGATTCCGGAGAAACTACTAAAGATATCGGGACGAAACTTCATATTTAGAAGTTTCATAACCAAACTTAGAGCTGAAAAGCTTTCTGTTGAAAATGGTCCAAAGGAACTGCAGGTTTAGTCTTAGCATTTTTTGAAAGATTTTGGAAATAAGCTGCCATTTCTGGAATTTCGTCGAAATTGTTAAATAATAAATTAAAGAAGATGAAATTCTGAATAATTTATCACTATGACATTTCTTGGTACAATCAATAGTTTAGCTGCATGAGCAAATTCTATTTCATCGAGATCGGCCGTACTCCATTAAAACTAGTAGCCAGGATATGTCAGATTATATGTCAGATATGATTCTAATGACAGTACGTAGTGTCAAACGGTAATGTTTTGACAACCTACTGTCAATATAAGCTGCGTTCGGATATAGTATACCGTACACTTTTTACACCCAATAACACGTAAGTGTCATTTGGACAGTGTAACCGGTGTCAACGGAGTACAATATCCGAACGCAGCTTTATTCGACATATCTGTCTAGTTCTACTAGATTTATTTTAATGCAGACATAGCCGATCTCGATCAAATAGAATCTCATGCAGCTAAACTATTAATTCTATATATATATATAGTATGATAAAGTCATGTGCCTGGCCACATCAGATTTTTTTTGTACGATTAAAATATGGCTCTAGAATCAATCACAGCTCTGGAGTTTTCATTTCCACCGTTTTTTGATACACTGCTTAGCGACATTGTCAAGCCATTGACAACCTCGCTAAGTGGCAAGCTCCAAACAATTTTAATCTGTCAAAATCCTGTAAACCGTCATAGTGACATACAACCATTCCTATATATATGCAATAAATTAATTTATAAAATTTCATTGCATGGTCGTAGAAAAAGTATAGTATTCCATTGGCAATCTACGACTCACATATAATAAGTTCATTGCATACGTATCCATGACTATATAATCCCCATCATTATACACGCCAATGAATATAATGACACTAGCGTTGTATAATAATGACAGTTCGTTCAAATAATGACTTCATTATTTGAAGGAACTGTCATCATTATACAACGCTAGTGTCAAAGTCTGTCAAAACCTACGTGGATGAGAGTTATGAGACAGTTCGCCTTGCCATCATTGTTGACAAATACATTTAAATTATTTGATATAAAATGGAATTTATGAGTCGTAGATAAAACGTCGTATTCGATTTGCTCCCATGTTTACACGCCCGCCTACGGCTCGCGATTTATATCCTTAGTTATGTGCTCGTCATATAATATACTACATTATTTACAGATGATTGATATGTATATATATATATATATATATATATATATTATATATCATAAGTACTATACATTTATATTGTATTGATCTAAATTCTAAACCACTGATGATGAATTATGTGACGGTAGAGAGAAGGACAGCGAAATCAGGTTGGGAACCAGTGATCTAAACCGTCAGGCATGCGAAACGAAAGACAATTTTGACTGTTTTAACGACTTTTTTAATAGAACATGAAAAAATGTTTGAAATACACGAAATGTTTAAACAACCATACCAAAATCGTAATTCTCGGCTGAGTGCGACAGTGCTACTGACTGCTACGTATCGATGGCAATGATATATGAATAAATATTGCTAAGACCATCCACATCATTTTTAAAGTTCACCGTGTTATCGATCAAATTCAGTGCTCTTTTGTAGTTTTGCCTGAAGAAGGGACAATTTAGTTCCGAAATATAGCAATTAAAAATAAAGAGTTAGCTTTATTATTAACTGATCGAATAACCCAAACAATACTAGCTTGTCACTACTAATTTATCGATCGAAGAATCAATTATATTCATTACGTATATATATATATCATAAACGTTAGTGGGAATTCAGTCAAAAAACGTTTTTTCTTTTTTATATATTTTTTTATTCCATGTACCAATATTTCGGACTAAATTGTGTCCTTCTTTAGGGTTCTAAAATGGTTTAACAATATATTAAAATTATAATAAATAACTACCTATAACTAATACAAACCGGAGAAAATTAGAATGTAAGTATAAAAATCATGAAAGATGTCATGAAACAAAGTTTGAAAAAGTTTATAAACAATGTAAGGCCTACGTTAAAAAATATATATGTATGATACTAGACACTAGAAACTAACCTAAATAAGAATGAAATGACATGAATGGCGTGTACCGTGTCACAATTGGTTTAAATTTGTTGGATGGATATCGTTGAATTTTAAGAGATAACTATAAATTGAGCTTAGATTGCTAATGTCAGTTTTTTTTTGTTCATCGTGTTATCATTTATATAAAACATTTCTACAAAAGAGCGCTTGAAAAAATTAGTGTCACTGTCTACCACTTCTATATTTTGATAATCCATGTTATGTCCGAGAGAGTTAACATGGGAAGCCAAAGCACAAGCATTAGGCTTAATACTGGTATCACTTTTGTGTTGTGCAAGTCTTCTTTTTATGTGTTGAGAAGTCTGTCCAATATATTGACTACATGGAATTTTGTAGATGACATCAGAACGAAAATCTAACGGTAATCGATCCTTTTGAGAATAATGACCCTAATCTCTTCAGTGTTCTACGGCCAAACAATAAGTTTTGATCCCTGAATATTTTAATAAGATTGGGAGTGAGTCCTGCTAGGTAAGGTAATACGTTAAATTTACTTGAACCAGTTCTTCTTGTTACTTCGTTATTTGTTGGTGTCCGACTACTAAAAAGTAGCTTCCTAATAAGAGTAATTTGTCGTGCAATTCCGTCATGCGAAGATCGAAGAAGCAACCGTAGACACGTGTTTCGGACTATTAGTCCTCGTCAGTACGGTATAGCCAAGGAGCAAGATGGACACTCAATGGAAAAAAACACTTAAATGGAGACCTAAAGGGGGTGACCAATGTCGCCAATTTGGTGCTTCAGTCCCAACATCTTCAGGATTCGAAGACAAGAAGTGACGTCGCGCCGGAGGTGACTGGTACACCCCAGGTACACCATAGCCCATGGGAATAAGATGGAAAGCTAGTTAATCGACGGTGAGATAATCGAGGAGAAAGGTAATTTGTCGGGCAATTCCGTCATGTGAAGATCGAAGAAGCAACCGTGGACACGTGTTTCGGACTATTAGTCCTCATCAGTACGGTATAGCCAAGGAGCAAGATGGACACTCAATGAAAAAAAAACAGTCAAATGGAGACCTAAAGGGGGTGACCAATGTCGCCAATTTGGTGCTTCAGTCCCAACATCTTCAGGATTCGAAGACAAGAAGTGACGTCGCGCCGGAGGTGACTGGTACACCCCAGGTACACCATAGCCCATGGGAATAAGATGGAAAGCTGGTTAATCGACGGTGAGATAATCGAGGAGAAAGGTATTTTGTCGGGCAATTCCGTCATGCGAAGATCGAAGAAGCAACCGTAGACACGTGTTTCGGACTATTAGTCCTCATCAGTACGGTATAGCCAAGGAGCAAGATGGAGACTCAATGGAAAAAAACACTCAAATGGAGACCTAAAGGGGGTGACCAATGTCGCCAATTTGGTGCTTCAGTCCCAACATCTTCAGGACTCGAAGACAAGAAGTGACGTCGCGCCGGAGGTGACTGGTACACCCCAGGTACACCATAGCCCATGGGAATAAGATGGAAAGCTGGTTAATCGACGGTGAGATAATCGAGGAGAAAGGTAATTTGTCGGGCAATTCCGTCATGCGAAGATCGAAGAAGCAACCAATTAGTCCTCATCAGTACGGTATAGCCAAGGAGCAAGATGGACACTCAATGGAAAAAGCACTCAAATGGACGGAATTGCCCGACAAATTACCTTTCTCCTCGATTATCTCACCGTGAGAGTGGTTTGAGATGTAAAACAAACAGTCGCAAGCATCCAGCTTGCTTAATATTAAAATGTTATTTTTTAGTGTGTGCTTTTGTAAATGGTAAGCCGGTCATTACTTCCTTACTTAGTGTTCAATTTTAATTTAATGTGTTTTGTATAATCTGACAACTCCTCAAAATTTCATTTCATTGTTTTAATTCTTTTGTTTTAATTGTAAATAAATATTTGTTATTCTTTTATTGAGGTTTGAGTTTTACTTTTCAGTAAGTTTCTTTTAGTATTTAAAGTGAGCAAACCAGCTACAATTTAATGGTAGAGATTTTGATTACATTTTTATTGAGTTCAAATAGTGATTAAGATTATCATGGTAAGTGTGATGATAAATGCTGCATTAGTCCTATTGCAAGAACTTACGTGCTGAGCGTGTTTAGAATGATGAATTTTATAATGGTTGAGGTTGTGGTACTTAGATAAAGTTCCTAAAACTAAAAAGTATGGTTACTTTACAACCAGATATTACCCAACCGACCAACTATTACACCCGTATGCTCCTTTATTGTGAGGCCTGCCTAAAATGGAGTACATAACACAAATAAACTTACAGTTACAGTATGTTATGAATTCAATGAAAAATGAACTTGACAATTAAGTTATTATGTTCAAATCAAAAACGAAGTCCATCAAAAAAATCAATAATAGTAGTGGACAATGATATAAGATGATGCTGAAATAGTTGGGCTTCACAGACCACACATTCCAACAGTCCACTTATTTCAGAAATCAAAACCATAAATTATTAATAAATGGATATACGAATTTATAATTATCCAAGATAATAATCTAAAATAATAAATACACGAATGAATTTATAAATTTAAGTCAAATATCATCGTAACATTGAGATAGCATTAATAAACTAACATATTGAACAACAATATCTCAGTCGGTTTAAATAGGGTATTCCGGTGTTTTTGAAATTGTCATGTTTTACAAAGTATGGGTGCTACTGTTTGCTACTTCTCAAGTAAAATATCAAACATTGTTTTAAATTAAGAAAATCGTTGTTTGAAGTTTGAATTAGGATTGGTCTTTGTGACGTCACAAAGACCGCTCAAAGTGAGCGACTTGACAACGTTGCTATATCTAGGGTGCACGTAGTAAATTTTTGTCTTCTGTTGTGTAACGTTTAGAATCGCTCGTTTGTTGACACCTGCTTTGGTTATTGAGGTTATATCAAACACTTGTTCAAAATGTATAAACACCAACGCCGACATTGTTCTGTGCCGGGCTGTAACAGCAGTAGAACAGTAACTCCTGACAAGATTTTCTTTACATTGCCGACTAGGGAGGTGAGAGATGTTTGGCGTCAAGTTTCAATGATCAAATTGTAAACTTGAAACAAAACTCAAATAAAACGCACTCACAAATCTTAAAACGTATATTCACAAAAGGGGTTATAAGTAAACAAAGTAACTGTAATAAGTAGTTTTAACGAAAAGGGGTCTCTTTTAGATAAGTAAATCGTACATATCACACGCGTAACTCGTCAGCAAACGTTATACACCGAATTATTGTCTCTTTCCGTACTCCCCGCGTACCTATCGCGACACACGCGACCACACCCTGTTCGCAGTACGGCCTCGATTCTCCGACTCCTCTACTCCCTCCCGCCTGTGTGTTTTGTCACGTACGCACCTCGCGTTAGATACCCCTAACGCCATCTAACGTCTAACTAAGTACTAATATACAAAAATAGTTAACAAAATCATCTCTAAAAAAAGTTACACCTTTGTTCGTTGTCAAACAACAGGGTCGCCAACCGTCAACTTGGCCGATCAGCTGTTCGAGAGCTGTCCGCTGTTGCCACCGCTACTAGGGATCGGCAATCATCGTGTATTTCCGAGGGTGGTCGGTGAATTCAAACGAAATGCACTTTTAATTGCAATTATCTCATAGAAAAACTAAATCAAAAAGCTCATAGCTTAACTTTATGAATCCTCATAAATTGTACAATAGGTTAAACCGAATATCTGCTTAAATTTTGACATGACCGGAATGCCCTATTGGTCATAATGGTTATTATCGATCGTAGAAATTGTCATGTGACATGGCATTATCTACTGATGATCAACAAGATTCATGTGGGAAACCAAAACAGGTACCTATAATATCAAAATATTAACCATTAAACTGTGCTTTAAACTTCCAAAAGCTGTCACTATAAGCGATTTCGCGTGGAACGGTTCGGTTGCGGTTCGACTACCGATTTGAACCAACCATTTTCACATGGCGATTGATGACGTAGCGGTTGCAGTTGGTTCGATTCGGTCAGTCAAAATCTTGAACCTGCCTGGCAAGCCGGTTTGAAATATCGGTTCGTTTAGGTTGTCATTTTTAGGTTATAAGTTGTAAAATGCTGGTAAAATGGATAGGTATGTCGTTGTCGGAATGCGCGGTAGACCACTGCGTATGTGATTACTGTCATATTTAACAGTAAGTGGGGCACCTAACCTATGAATTGAACCGGATCATTTTCCGTCGAGCGGTTACTGACGTTTTAAAAATGATGACGATTTAGAACCGCTCTGTCTACCACATCCAACCGCCAACCGGAACCAAATCGAACCGTTTAGCCACGCGAAATCGCCTTAATGCGCGGGCATTTCAATAATTACCAACCTAAAACTACCAACATGTAAAATTACTAACGGATCAAAACTTTGCTAGGGCTTAACTAAGCTAACCCTAAAAATGAACGGTGCAGCTGATACGAAATACTTCGCTTGCCCTAACCCTTAGCCGAGCTTAGTGTGCCGGGACATGAAGGAATCAAAGGAAATGACTATGCCGATAGAGTTGCAAAGCAAGGATCTAAAACTTCCTTTTACGGCCCCGAGCCCTTCTTTGGCATAACCAAAGGTTATGTCAAGAAAAGGACTTGGCTGTGGGAAAAAAAGAGTCAGGAACTCTAGCTGGGTAAACGTCTTGCATGAGGAAAGTAAATGGGTTTACTGGCTGCTCTTCGACGGAAGACAAGACAGTACTTCGAGCTGCGAAAAGAAGACCTACGCACAAATACAGGTTTTCCCACATGACACTGTCTGATCAGACACCACCTACATAAAATCAGACAGACAAAGATATCTGCAGATTGTGCGATGAAGCACCCGAAACTGCGGTGCAAATATTATGTGACTGCGTAGCGTTACTACGCACTAGAGCGTGCTACCTGGGTGTAGGCACAATACAACCTACTGACAACTACCTCCTCGAAGCATCATATACTTCATAAAAAGGATAGGCGTCAAATGTTTAGTAGGGGAATACTATATACAATTAAATCTGGTGGACGTAATTCGAAAGGCGGGAAATCAGACTCACAGAGCAACAAACATAACATAAGATAGAACGTCTTTCGTATCGTCGGGCATCGGACGTCGGATGGCTTGTGCATTCATCGCAAATAGCGTAACTCTAACGCTAGATTTGAAGTAGCCATTCACACCTAAATATACATCGAAAAAAAAAAAAACAATCGTGTACTCAATGTTAAGCAGACCGGGTTATTGTGAAAATACATGATGTTATGCAGCAAATTTTCTTGGCAAACTAGTACTACTCGTAGACTTTTCATACCTGTCCTGTCAGCCATTGTAAATCTGTAGTTAGTGTATATGTGTATTTTAACTATTTACGTCGACTAGCTGATGTTTGCTGCAACTGCAACGATAAGACGTACAGTAGAAAATCGGGTAAAAATCACATGATAAAATAAACATCGGTGGCAATTACATAATACTTTATTTACTTCAAAATATATGTTACAAATACTAACAATCAGGTTTCTTCAAATCACAAAATCCAATTGATTACGATTACATAAATACAGAAAAAAGATTTGTGGATATTATTGATGTCTACGGCCATTATTAATTATTTTTCACATCATACTGCAAATAACGACACAACCTTGATTCTTCGATTCTCTTTTCAGGCACTTGGCACACTTATTGCTGCATCCGATACAATTGTTTTGTGTCACTTCTTGTGATCTTTGTGATTGTGGATCAATATTGTTCATATTGACATTGTTGTAAGTTGGCGGTTTATCCATTTTGTTTAAGGCTCAGAAAGCAACAGTGTTACCTTTATGTTCAAAACAATAGCTTATCACGCTTGATTACTGGTGTATTTTTAAATTATCTGTTTGATTAGATTGTGTTGTGAATGTATCCTCGTTGACCAGCTGGACAAGTTATTTATTGTAATACAATTGCTTGTGCTATCTTTTATCTTATTATTCGCTAGATAAAATAGTATTGATGTGTAACGTGTTTCCCGAAGTACCCGTGAGAAAAAGTCGAAAAACAATCGTCAGAAAATGCCTATGTTTGCATTAATATCTCCGAAACTGAAAAGAGGAAGTTGACGTGGAATCGACAAAAATACTTGAATCAATTATACTAAATTAAGCGTTTATTTTCTCCTATAGATGTCCGAATCTTTATCATGGTAAATTTTGTCCGCTATAGGGTGGTGTCGATTGTTTTTCGTTCATTATAAATTTTCCTGGTTATTAACTATGATTTTAAATTAGCGACGAATAGCTCCATGTTCATCGGTGAAAGAAGTGGTTAAAAAAACAATCACATATTGTTGTATCTAGGATCGAAATGTATGTCGTTATAGTGCTACGCAATAACTATTTTTCGGGTTGGTCCATCATCAGTTGCAGCAAACATCAGCTAGTCGACGTAAATAGTTAAAATACACATATACACTAACTACAGATTTACAATGGCTGACAGGACAGGTATGAAAAGTCTACGAGTAGTACTAGTTTGTCAAGAAAATTTGCTGCATAACGTCATGTATTTTCACAATAACCCGGGCTGCTTAACATTGAGTCCACGATTGTTTTTTTTTTTTCGATGTATATTTAGGTGTGAATGGCTACTTCAAATCTAGCGTTAGAGTTACGCTATTTGCGATGAATGCACAAGCCATCCGACGTCCGATGCCCGACGATACGAAAGACGTTCCTATTGGCTGGATCATTTGAAATGATTTGCGCGCGTAAATATGCTTATTGGTACGACAAGAACTCAACTTCATCCGACGTCGGACAGAGTTAAACTTATTTTAACTTTTTTCGATGTCGGAGTCACGTGATACGTGGTCTAACCTAACCTCACTCAATAATTGTTTTGACGTTTACGTTTATTGAGGATTCGTAGATACAATTGTGGATAATTATCGAAGGCAGATGAATAATATTCTCTTGTTGGCGCATTTGCTGCGAGTCCGAGCAAGAGCTAATAGAGAAAAAGTGTTACTAACCCGTTGGTATTGGGTAATTAAATTTAAAAAAAGGAGAACGCATATACCATAACGTAATCCAAGAAATGCGGCTGAATGACCCCGAGAATTATTTTACTTATTTGACGAAGTCGAAAGAAATAACTCAACAAATTCTAAATAATCTGAACACGTGCAATGCTCCGCTCCCAAACGAGGTTAGAATCGTAGAATACCCACAGAATACCAGAATCAGTTTGAATCAATGGGTGCGTTCAGCAGGTTCCAGCTAAAGCTGTTTGCGCTGCCGGCGCCGAGACTAAGCGCCCGCGGTGGCTGAATGGTCAGATCCAATCACGTGTATTTCCGGTTGAACCTAAGTTCTAGCGCTTTCACTCAAGAAATCGCGTTCATGTTGTTGCTGCCGTCCGCTGAGCTCAAGCGCTTAAAGTAGCAGAACGCACCCATTAGTTGCGTTTTATTGGTTAGCATGCCGTTCGGTGGTCTACGGTAGTGATGGGTCGTTCTTTCGGTAACGTTATTTTGGAACGTTCCTTTTACAGAACGTTCAGAACGTTCCTCAGGCTGTGAGAATAACGTTACTGCGGAACGTCACGCCGCGCATGGCCGGCCGGGAGGCACATATAGTGAGATAGAACGTGAACGTTACACTACCGTTCCGTTCGGGCTGCAGACTAGCGTAGCGATTGGGAAGCACCATTCTCGTGTGTTGCATATTATGCTGTAAATGTAGTTTGTCCTTTTCAAGCAAAAGGTATAATATAATACCCTGAATCGAATAGAAATAGAATATAATAAAGAAATTATTGAAATTTTATCATTTATCACGTATGAAATTTGGTATTTAATTGCAATTATAGAGTATGCCATTTTGCGCAAAATTTATAAAATTTTCAAGAAATACATTTCAAACGCTCTTTGTTACTTTCATTGTTTTGTTTTCTTTCTATGAACGTATAAATTAACTTCATTAGTTTTATTAAAAAATAAATCAATATAAAAAAACAATAAAAAAGTATGTTTTCCTATTGGAAACTATTCCTGCCAGAGGTATATTTAATTTCAATGTGACAGGCAAGTAAATGCCACAATTGACTGAAGCCTAAGCTAGGTACCTGGTACATATTCTAATGTTGAATACAAAAAAAATATATTCTACATTATATACAAAAATACGTGAAGCGACTAACAAGGCCTATACTGCAGTTTTATTAAGCAAATCAACAATAATCAACTCGAACGAGAAGAAGGGGACAAACGGAACGAACGAAACGAACGTGACAAACGGTACGAACGAGACGAACGTGACGCTACCTAAAGCAGAAGTAGCGCTGAAGTTCCCAACCTGAACCGTTCCGTAGTAACGGTATTTTGGAACGTTCTTTTCATTGAACGAGAACGCTTGGAACGTTCCGCAAAAGTAACGGTTTTCCCCAACACTAGTCTACGGTTACCAATACAATTAGTGGACCTATAGACCACCTATTGGGTAGATCAGTGAATCGGTACATCGCAGGAATCTATAAACCGCATATACACTGGCTGTCTTAAAAAAGACTTTTTTGCAAAATCAAACTTTCAAGTTGATATAAAGTTGTTTCTATGGACTTATATATACAACCAAAAATATGGCTCAATTAAAAAAAAAGCCTCGAAAAAAAAGCGAAAAAATTATAATTTGTCACAATAAGATTTTTCAAGTTAGATAATTTTAGCAATAGGTATGGTGTAAAGTAAAAGTATAAAACATATATTATTCTAATGCAAAAAAGTATTAGTCTCTTTGCGGACGACCTAGACAGCTTTCAAGTGGGCAAACTAATATAAGTCAACTGATATAATGTAAATTGTATATTTGTCAAATTTACCTTTAAGTTATTTTTTATATAATTGCATGTTATTGGTCCAGCAACTACAATCTACTCTTATATAGAGAGCTTTATTGAAAGAAAAAATATTTGATTTATTTTTTCTTGTAGATCTTATTAAAGATGTTTGTCACTTGAAAAAAAAAATAATTGTTAGATTGTCTTCCCAGTTAATTTATATGGAATACAAAAAAACTTCACTTGTTAAAATTACTCAACTTTATGCCAAGTGCAGGAAGCCTAAATCTTGCAGTAGAGTAATATTTTTATACTATTATTTCACAACCTATAGTTATAAATTTTCAACTTGAAAAATTAGTTATAATATACATCAAAAGAAGTAATCACGTAGTTTATTCAAACCAAGCAGTATAAAATTTATTTAGAAACATTTCTGAAAATCAAAAAGGTTGTCTGTCTGACCGTCTAACCCAGCGTTTCTCAACCTTTTTACTCTAGCGGAATCCTGGATAGAGGAACCCCTACTACAAAAAACATAAAAAAAATATAAACTTTAGGCCTGTTATGGGTGACTGTTCATATAATATATATTTGTAGAACAATTGCACATCATTGTATACATATGTATATATTACAGAAAACAATAAAATAACTAAAAAATGGTCTCTTTGTAATATGAATGGTACGCATGTATATAAAATTGAAAATCTCATTACGGGTTGCCGAGACATGGTTGACAATACGATGAGGGTATACCACGATAAGTCTAGTTCAATAACACTTCCGAATCACCAATGTTGTCGATAACTTTCTTTAAACCAAACTTATTCCTTGTTGCTGCAGGCTACTTATCTCATCGTACATGTTACCTGTAAAAATCAATGTAAAATAAATTAAATTAACTAAATACACTAAAATAAATCTAACATCAAAATCACGATAAATAGTTTCATTCCTTCAATTCCCTCAAATTCTTCTACTAAATGTTTGACTAGAGGATAAATTCTTGTTTATTTTCTTTGGAGTCATCCTCCTTTCTGACATAATCGAGCTGATATCACATTCTAGGCTTCTCTCTTGTGCTCTGCCAACTCCAACACTATTTTAACTTCTGCTTTCTTGTAGTTGTAGGGGCTATGTTATGGTAAAACTGGGTTGAAGGCCATCTGTGTTTTTCGACCTGGAAGATCTTTTGCATTTGGGGCTAAATACGTACAATGTAGTCATTGTACGACTGTTTACATTCTAAAAGTATTTATAAATAAGTAACTACAAATAATGTGTAATAAACTCCCTTTTTCTATGTGTGCGGTTGTTTCTGAAATTCACCATCAAAATATTAGGTTAGGTGGTGTTTCTTGACAACTGGTTTACATTGGTGCCATCTAACTTGCTACGTCTCAAGCTGGAATCAATAAGAGGTAAAGTAAACGACCAAATTAAAACGAAAAACTAACCATATCTATTAATTTACTTACTATTGTTTTCGTAGTACAACTGCGTGGTGACAATCGCTATTTCTCAAATTTTACCCGCGTCATATACCAATTATGCTTGTATGTATAGGTATTGAGTACGCATTCGTACGTAACAAAGCTAATGGGTTTTTCTTACCTGTTTTTTAATGTTACCGAAAACTCTTATCAGGTGGTATGTATGAGTGGCCTACAACAGGAAAAATTATTTCGCACTGAATAATTTGCGGTGGAGCTGAACATCTTGACAATTACCCATCATTCACATGACCGTGGAGTTCTTATTTTGCACACTGCATCACAAAATAAACGAATTGTCGTTATTTCTTCAGCAAATTCAAAATTGCTTACTGTGTGATGAATTGCAGACGCTATTTCGTTGGAGCCTTTAGGCCTTTCGGCTTCAGTCCATACAAAACAGGTAACGGTTTCATCACATAGTTTAACTCTAGAATTTCCAGAAACTACACAAAAATTATAAAAATTAACCTGCATTGAAAGTATGCTTGTGGGTCAGGTAGTTTTGGTAATGGCAAATTTTTTCTTGCAATCAAATGACAAATTGCAATAGGGTAATCATCCCGTTTCAACATGTCATAAAAACTTTTAGCTTGTAATT
This sequence comes from Aphodius sticticus, assembly GCA_963966075.1. Lineage (NCBI taxonomy): Eukaryota > Metazoa > Arthropoda > Insecta > Coleoptera > Scarabaeidae > Aphodius > Aphodius sticticus. The sequence continues at coordinate 21,358,389 of OZ014511.1, read as the reverse complement.
TATGTAGTCTATGGTCCGTAGTTGAACCTTGTTTTACAATTGGATCACTACATCGCTTAATTGTATCCTTAAATTGTAAGCATGTTCAACATACATCAGTTTGTGAAGATCCGAAACCGACGTTGCAATTTCGGAAGTAACATTAGCGTATTTTTCAGATTGATAAGCTGCCAGAGGGGATTGAACTCGGGTCGGCCAGCCAAGAAGCGAGCACGCTGGCCACTCAACCGACCTAGGACTAAAGTGTGTGGAAATGCGGTATAAAGCAGCCCACACACGTACCTAACGATTTATCATACTGCACGTTGAACTGAAGGTCGTAGAGAAAATCGTATGGCTTGCGGTATAGCCATTGTCTCTACACACGACACAAATCAAATCAAATCAAATCAAATCAAATCAAATTTATTCAAACATTGCACAATACAGGTTTACAGGTACACAAATTCATCAAAAAGCTCGCCTAGGCAAAATGCCTGTGTGCGAGATATATAAAACATCCAAATTAGTACATACCACGCCGCGACAAAGTAAACAATATGTAAATACAAAAATCCAATACACTGAACTACAGCAGAAGAAAGCGCACCCAGTCAATGATCCACCAGCAGCATACCACCTAATGTAATACATCCAAAAAGCATCTATGATTTTCCAGAATAAAGGCCGTTACTCTTTTAGAATATAAATTAATGTTGTTATATTTTTTATGTGCTCGGGTATTAAATTGTGAAATTTTGCTCCAAGGTACGTAACAAATCTTGTCGACATTGTCAATCTCATCCTCAGTATAGAAAGACACTGAACTGACTTGAGCCTAGTCTGGTGACAGTGAGAGACCTTCGCCCACTTAGTGGGGTTTTTATAGATAAATAACAGGCAGCATTTTACGTAATATATATAGTAATTGTATTTCGAGTACCTTGGCTTCATCAAAGAGGTTAAGCGAAGGATACCGACGCCTCTTGCCCATCATAATCTTGAGGATACACTTTTGCGTTATTTCTATGATTTTCAGATGAACCCTATATGCTCCGCCCCAAACAATTATGCCATATCTCAACAGTGGATCCACCAAAGCAAGGTAAACTGTTCTTAAAAGTTGAGGTGTTAAAATGGTTTTGAGTTGATAAAAGTTATGTATTAACTTTCGGACTTTCGCTGATATATATAATGAGTGTTCAGACCATCTTAGATGTTGATAGATGATTATGCCAAGGTACTTAGTTTTATTTGTCATATTTATTTTACCACATTGACAACCCACGACACATCTTTTCATGTATAGTCAGTTAATTATAATTTGGACGATTTTTATCCACAGGATAAATGAAATGAAGTTTGTCTTCTTTATGTTTAATGTTAACAAATTGGAATCCAACCATTCCTTAAATTTACTTAATCCTTTCAGCTTTGACTCTCACGTCATGCCATGTGTTTCCCCGGAACAAAAGAGCAGTATCGTTCGCGAAGATGACCATGTTGTTATCATCATTGCAATGCACTATATCGTTACTATACAACAAAAATAAAATGGGACCCAATACAGTTCCTTGTGGCACACCAAATTTAATCGTTCTAAATTCACTTACTATACTTTTTACTCTAACACATCGTTGTCGGTCTTTTATGTAGCTTCTAAAGAGTTTTAGAGGCAAACCCCTAATGCCGTACAATTCCAGTTTATTCAGCAATATATCGTGAGAGACTGTATCGAAGGCCTTGCATAAATCAAGAAAAATTGTAATTTGCTTTTCATTTTCATCAAGTGTGCCGTGAATATTATTAGTTAATTCGAAGAGTGTGTCCTCCGTACTCAGACCCTCGCGAAAGCCAAACTGTTTATTTGTTAACACTGAAAATCTCCCAAGAAACTGTATCAGCTGCCGCTTAATACACTTTTCCAACAGCTTAGACAGATTTGACGTTAAGGAAATTGGCCTATAATTACTCAAGACTGCGCTGTTTCCAGCTTTGAACACAGGAACCACCATACTGTCTTTAAAAACCTCAGGAAAAACACCCTCTGACATCGCCAAGTTAAAAACGTGGGCTAATGGTTTTGTAATATGTAAAGCCGTCTCTTTTAGAATCTGCGTATTTATACCATCTATACCCGGTGTAGAATTCGTTCTTAGTTCTCTAATATATTTCATTACTTCATCTTCTGTAACTGGGGCTAAATAAAACGAATTTTTATTTGGAACAATGTCGCTTTTTGTTCTTTTAGTTGTTAAATTTTTACTTGCCAATTTTTCCCCAACATCTGTAAAATACTCATTAAAAGTAGTTGCAATGTCGTAAGCGTCATTCAGCAAATTTCCGTCAGGGTCAGTTATACTTAAGTCTTTATTTTTACTTTTTGACCCACCAGTTACTTCTTTAAGGATTGCCCACATTTTTTGAGAACTCCCTCGCGCACCATCTAATTTCTCCTTAAAGTAACCTTCTTTAGTGATTCGCAAAAGATTCGCTAATTTGTTCCGGTAAGATTTATATTTTTGATCCTTATGTTCATTATTTGGATTTTTATTTAGTTCGACCTTAAGCTTGTCCCGATGCCTAATACTTTGGATCAGTCCCGTAGTGATCCATGGCTTTAATTTCCTGGTCCTAGCGTTTATCTTAATTTGTCGGGTCACAGTGCATTCGCCAACGCCCCCCTTAATTTGTTTGATAAAAACTTTTGCTGCATCATCCACATTTTGGGCGGCATATACATTAGCCCAATCATAGGTCTGAAATGTAGTCTTCAGTTTCTCACAATCAACTCTGCTAACATGAACGTATTTGTCCCTGTCAACAGCCCCCCTTACATGATTAGTACTAATGATTATCCCTGTTGTATAGTCATCGGTAATGGCTGTTATCACTCATTTTTATATAGATATCATTAATTCAGCTTCTAGAAATTTGTGTAACTCTAGTATGTACGTTAACGCATGACTGGTAACCAATACTACTCAACATGTTCCTGTATTCAATCTCATCAACGCTTTCACCAAACAAATCAATATTCAAGTCACCAACAAGCAAGCCAATACTAGCTCTACACTTAGTTTGAAGCAGCTGTCCAATCTCTTCAACAAATGTCGCAATGTCGACAGAGTGCAGCCTATAAACCGCAAGGATTTCGTAAACCTGGAAATCCTTCTCCAGAACAAGCCTTCTCCAAAATCCTTCTCCAAAAAAAATTGTATAAGTATCAATATTCTATTGTATGTAAATTAAGTAAGTAAACTAATAATATAATGCTAGCACCTCCCTTTTCGCGCTTCGGCGGCGGTTCAGTGGTAGCCAGTATGGTTCTTCTATTCTAGTAGTCCATGCAGTTCGTTTTCACTTCTGATCAGGTGCTTTTTATTTTTAATTTTGACGTACATGTTTCCATCCAATGTCCAGACGTCCAGGTTTTCAAATTTTTTCTGGATGCTCAAATACAAACTGTGTCTGGATTTTGTTAAATCATCTGTGATGAATACTCCAGTCCCCTTTAGTTTTCTTCTGCTCTGGGTTACTGTAATTTTGTCCCTATAGTTCAGGAATTTCACAATTACTTGGCGATTTCCATCCTTTTTTCGGTATCCAATCCTGTGGGCCCTTTCTATAGATGTTATATTCATGTCGTCAATGCCCATTTTCTCTTTTATTATGTGCATCACCTTTTGATCAACTATTTCATTCTCTTCTTCTTTCAAACCAAAGATCCGTACGTTATTTCTTCTGGTATACTGTTCTAAGCTGTCTAACTACAACGATAGCATACTTTTCTCCTTTGAAAGTTCTAGATTTTCTCTCTCGATCTCATTAAATTTTCCCTGAAGTTCTTTAAGTTCGTTTGTTATATCAGAAAATGTAGATTTTAGTTTAACTTCTACGATTTGGGCGACTGCGGCTGCCATCGTTTCTACATATGTCTGGTCACAAAACCACTTTTTTATAGTGGTTTCCATGAACTCTTTGATATCGCTCGTTTGAGATTGTGTTAGAACCATTTTTATCGATTAATTCTCACTTATTTTTCTTATAATTTCTTGTAGTAATACAACACGACACTACTTCGCACTCAGGTATACTTTGTTTGATCAAATTCTTCGAACTGCCACAGTTTGTGGTACTTTTAACTGGAACCACAAGAAACGTGTTTACTCGCTGCGACACATTGAACGAATCAGAATCAGAATCATCAGAATCAGAATCATCAGAATCAGAATCATCAGAATCAGAATCATCAGAATCAAACACATCAGACTACTGAAGTTAAGATTATTTATTGTTTATTTTCTTTTTCATCACTTCTATCGATGTTTCCGGAAACAATTTCTTAAATTTGTTGAATAAAATATCATAAACTGAATTTCTTTTTATTTTATTTGCATAATCTATGGACTTTACGTTCCATAGGCAGCTGTTGTCACTATATAATTCAATAAACTCTTCCCAGAATGTCTTGTTTGTAATATCCATCATCAAAATCTTTATGCAACAATACTTGTATAGCAAAATCACCTATTACAACAGCCAGTGATCTCTAGACACGTTACAACTTGCGCTCCAACACGACTGTTGATACGATATTTTTAGGAAGCTTCGTACTGCGACCGATTTGATTACTACGTACTGCGAAGCATACGATTTGGCTACACACGCTACAATTTATCGTTACTGCAGCAGTTTCGACTAATGTCGTACTGCGTGCAGTACGATAAATCGTTACGTGTAAAGGTCGTTGAAGAGAACAGACATACTGGCGCAGCTGGACCGGTTTCTACTGGGTCTTTGAACACGAGGACGAGTTCGTATAGACCGGCCAGCTGGAGGAGAAAAACGACCAAAAACATTACGAATACACGAATTACTACACAGATATAAAAGATTGGATAAATACTAAAAAGGATGGCAAGGTAGCAATAGGACTGCAGGATGACTAGAATTTTATGACTTGGATGAATAAATTAGTTTGAATAAAGAAGACATGACATACGGGGAACGAACAGCCTGGATACATTTTGGAGGACATAGCACGGGTTTTCACCGGCGTTATGGCACTGGCGGCGGCAGAAGAGCCGTCTTGGGGCGGCTTCTGCGCATTCTTGCAGTTGCCTGATAATCGAGGGCTTGCGTAACCAAAGGGTTACTGTGGTCCTCGGCACTTTGAAGGCGCTTTGTAGCGGATTTGCTAAGGAAGTCTGCAGTGCCCCAGACCAGGCTCCCGTAAGTCATCGCTGGCCTAACGACGTGCAACAACAGTTTGTTAGCCGTAGATAGCTTACTACCGCGACTGATCATAGGGTAGAGCGTACCTACGGCTTGAGCGCTCTTTTTTGCTGCCTGGTTGAGGTGTGCTTTCCAGGTCAGGTTCTTATCGAGGACCACACCAAGGTATTTGACCGATCCTACTTGTTGGATCAAAATCATCGTCCAACTAGACCCGCCAGTGGTCGTTGTTGTGCCGGTTGGAAAAGACAATGGCATGGCTTTTCTCTGGGTGGGGCAGGAGCTTCAACTTCCAGAGGAACCCGCTTGCTGCACTGAGTGGTTGCTGTACGCGACGATGGGCTGGCAGCTCGACTTTGCAGCTGGCTAGGAATGCCAGAGCGTCGGCGTATAGAGACGCAGCTTCGTGTCTCGGGAAGTCGGCCGTGTAGAGATTATACAGGGTGGGAGAGAGCACGGAGCACTGTGGAACGATAGCCCTGTTCATTCTAGCGCTCGAAATAGCGTCACCGACAGAGACCACGAAGCTGCGATCTCTGAGGTAGCCCTCGGAGGCTACCTCAGAGGAAGAGTTCGACCAGAAAGGGGTTTATGTTAAGCCGGTACAATTTGGCCACCAGTCCATCGTGTCAAACAGTGTCGAACGCCCTTTAAATGTCTAAGAACGCTCCTATGGCGACATCCTTGAGGTCCATAGCACCATGGATAGCCTCGACTAGGCGGAGAAGCGGCAGTTCGGTTCCGTGAGAGCTACGGAAATCGAACTGCTCCTGGGGAAAGATATTAAGCTCCTCGTATTGCTCGGAAAGCCGCGCGAGTATAACTCGCTCGGTAAGTTTTCCGAGCATTTAGATCCGACCTGGGCTTTTGTGGCTTAGCAATGAGAATAATTTTCGCCCGCTTCCAAGCGTCGGAAAAACGACGCGAAGCCAGTACGTCGTTGATAATGTCAACTAAGGCGGAGAAGACCGGTTCCGGGAGACTTTGTGCCATAACGTTCGTGATGCCTTCAAGGCCCGGAGCCTTTTTACGCCGAACGGCTTGGATTAAACATCGAACCTCGTCGGGGGTGGTCGGATCTATGACCGTCCCAGGTCGTAGTCGATCTCGCTCGAGGCGTCGGAGAATTTACAGATGTTTTCCCTCGTCAGGAATGTCATTGTTGAAAACAGAGTGTAGCGTATCGACGAATAGCTCGGCCTTTTCGACATCCGAATTGGCCACTCTGCCTTCATGACGGAGGGCACCGGTACCCGAGCGACGACCGCGAAGGGCTCTCCCCACAGACCAGAGAGAACCGTCCCCCGGTTCCAGACCCTTCAGCTTACGCTGCCAAGTGGCATTGTAGTGCGCCTGGATGGCCTGGCGAACTTGCTGGTTTAACCGGTTTCTGAGAACTTTGTCTTGCGGGGAGAGTGTCATGTTGTAGATTTTGGTGGCTCTGCGGTGTGCCTGAATTAGCTCGATAGTTTGTTTAGGGATTTACACATGTTTTTCAGACAAGTCGTGTGGTGGCTGACTGATACGCCTGTTGAATCTTCTCGTCCAGGAAGACTACTCGATCTTCGAGGCTGGACAGATTCCGGGGAATTGCAAAACCGGACATTGCCTACTGGAATTGCTTCCAGGAGGTTTTACTCAGTGGTATTCTGAGGTGGTTTGGGCCTGCTCCCCAGGAGAAGAGGATGGGTATGTGGTCCGACGACAACTCGTGGAGGACATCGACATTATGGTCGTCTCGAAAGGGGAATCGGGTGGGGCTCAGAGGCACCCCTACGATGAGGTCTAGGTCGTTCGCAAAGGAGTGCAGGCGCCGACCATTTGCGTTAGTGGTGATGGAATGCCATAAGTGGTGTTTACTATTCAGGTCGCCGGCCAGAATGACTTTTTGACCAAGATTAAATATGTTGGCAATGTCCTCGCGCTGAATTGGATTCTGCGGGGATTGTATCCAACGGCCAAGACGAGGCTCTCCCCATTGGTGGAGATCTTGATGACAGTAGCCTCCAGGTGGGTGAGAGCTGGCAGAGATACCTCGTGATGGTGGATGGATTTTTTGAAGTAGATGGCGGTGCCTCAGCAGCGGCCGTCTAGCCTGTCGCTACGGTAGCAGCTGTAGTTTGCAATGGTTGCTCGGTGCGATGGCTTAAGGTGGAACTCGCCAAAAAGAGCGACGTCCACACGGAGGCGGGAAAGAAATTCACGGAACTCCGGCAATTTGCAGGCGAGACTGTTCGCATTCCAAGCAACCATACGCGGCGTGCGGTGGCATTAAAAGGTGTTAAAAGCCTCGCACATGTTATTAAACATGGTGGCCATAGTGTCCATAGCGAGCCTGAACTGACCGATAGCGACCGTCATGTCCTGCTGGGAGAGGTTGGCTAGAGGGGGCAGCTGCTTGGCAGAGCCCCTCTGAGCAACTTGCCCCATTGTGGCGCGGGAGGTGGACGCTTGCGTCGCAGATACTGGTTGCTGCTTTAGTGCCGCGGGGAAAACCGTTTTGTCCAACCGCGGAGCGGCCTTGACTGGTGCTTGATGATTCACCGTGGTTTTTCGTGGTTTAGAGGCACGTTTGCAACCCCTATAACTGGCATTGTGCGCTTCGTGGCAGTTTGCGCACTCGAACGGGGCAGATATTTTTCTACTCAAGTGCAAAGTGTATCCAGAATTAACGTTTAAGACAACAAACCGCAGATTCTGTTGGAATTACGTATATAATATGTATACTTGTGTGTATACACGTCGACAAAGTCTATCTTTTTCTAATGTAGCTTTAGCGAAAACGTCGTCATTCCCACTTAAATACCAATTATTGAGATTTTCCAAACTTAGCAAAAAAGCAAAGCCGCTATCGATCGTCTGTTGGACTACCCTCTTAACGGTAGGTTGACACGCAGCGCCCGATCAAGTTGCCGACGATAGCGCAGACGCTATCAGCTGATTTTTTTGATATATACGATGCGGCTTCACCAGCGGCCAATTGCTAATTTTACCGTGTCGACACTCAGCGGCTTCGCCGGCGGAGCAGCTAGCGACTTCTCCGCTACCTCGCCAACTGCTTGACGCACTACTTTACGCTGCGTATCAACCTACCTTAAGGGGGTATTCTACTCTAGGACGGCATATTTGTATTTATTTGTAGGAGTTTAGCTACAAAGAAACTACAGTTTTTATTTATTTTATATTTTTAACTTATCTTTATTCATGTTTTGAGTTGACAAAAATATATATTAAAATTCATAAAATACAACATCATGAGGCTATATGTTAATGTGGATCGACCGTTGCAGGAGGATTGTTGGAAGGGTTGGCACGCTGGAAGCTATACAACTCAACTGAAACAAATGAAACAAGAAAAGATCTGATCGGTGTGAATGTGGCTATAGCAGAAATTTAAAGAAATGGCAAAAATCTAAAAATCTTCCAATATTTCTGTCAACTTTTATAGCACAAAAAATTTCAATTGTGTTTTAATATGATTTTACTACCAGTTGTAGAGGAATGTATACTGAAGGTATATGCCAAATTTCAAATCAATTGGTTCAGTAAATATTGAAATTTTATGGCAATAGTTCTGAAAAATATGGTTTTAAGAAAAACGCCAAGTTTTGGTTGTCGATTTGATGAGAATTCTATTACATTATTTCGCTAAATTGGTACTTCCTGTTAATCAGCTATCCCAGGTCCATAAAGAGCACCTTCTTCATATTCAAAGAAGCTTCCATCAGCTGATTTTTCTTCTGGCCGTGCCGTCCTCGCTACCTTTGAAGCGTTGGACGCCCGCAGTTCCGATCTGTTGATGCGGGTATGATCTCGTGCGTTTGTATATATTTCGGCGGTGGTTCCAATGGTAATTCCCGTCGCCAATAACATTTTCAGAATAGATGAAAATCCTTCATGAAGATGGAGACAGCCAAACAAAGTGGTAATTTCAATTGTTTCTAGCCGTCTTCCGCTCCTAGATATCTTTCCAATAAATCCTCTAATGTCAGTTCTTCGTAAATGGGCTTTATTAGTGATGCTAGGGGTACTTTATCGTGATTGAACTCATCCCGTTTTTCATCAGCTTCTGCTTTACGCCACTTACACCAACTGGTTTGACTAGGAGGACAGAATTAATGCTGAGGATTTGCACTAAAATGCTGGAATGATGCCCACACGGCCTTCTGTATTGCGTGAACTGCATCAGAATACCTACGAATTGCCAAACCGTAGTAAGTCGTCAAATCGCGGATCACTTTATCAGTCAGTTTTCCAACAACTTTTCCACCAATGCTGCCATTTTTCTTTTTTATATTTCGCAGTCTGATACCATTCCTTTCTCAACATGTCCAATGCTTTTTCTCTTTTACAATAATTTCCTCGCCATATGGTGGAACATCTAACATGCCCTTGAAGGTATTGCTGTCGCCGTCTCCAATATACGTGGTATATCGAACAGTGTGCTTCTCTTCCGACCATATCTTTTACAGCATCGACCTCCATTTTACCAGAAGTACCTACATGGTTTGCAGTGTTCGTCATCATCGTGCTCTCGTACTATTCATTATATTGGTTGGCTGCTATACTTTTCTTTTTTCAAATAGTACAAGCTTGGCAGAAGCTTGATTTTGCAGTGGTGTCCCCTGCTTTTTTGCTGTACTTTCCAATGAGAGTAGTGACTCCAAGCCCGTCTTTTTTTCCAAGTTACATCCCCTGAAACAGCCGTTCCTTGAATCCTCGGAATTTTTCTCAGTTTCTTCTTTCACAGCTCATGATAAGACTGCATTAGTTGTAATCTTCCAACTGTCTTTTGTCATATGTCCTGTGCACTACGTAAAATAAATAAGTTATTTCCAAATAACATCTTCAAAATCGGTCGCAACTCGCGACGGACTCGCGTCTAGCTGGATCGGAGGCGACACGCCAAGCGCCGCCTTCTATAAACATCTGTAAGTCTATCAATATTCGGATATTTAAGCTAATATTTGAAAGGTATATTTTCGAAACTGCAATCTTTGAGAAAATGCAAAAAAATAAATATCGTTTTTTTTTTATTCTAGACTAGAATACCCCCTTAAGTAGAACATCTAAACAATGATTTAAGAAAAATGTGATGAGGCTCGTATTAGTTTTTATTCTATTTCACAATTTTATATTTATAAATATATGTATCTCTCTATTGAAATGTATAGAACTTCCGCTAAATGCATATTGTTATTATTATTATTATTAATATTTGTATAGTAAGTAAAGTTGGTCTTACCTTTTATTAATTTATCTAACGGCTCTAACAGACACTATATACAGTCGGGGATATATAAAGTAAACGCATTAATGCCCTTGCTACCTACATATTTATTTGGGACTACCTGCCCTTTTTTCAGCTGATGCACTATCATTGCAGTATATTATTATATTATTATTATTATTATTATTATATTGTTTCCAGGAAACCGCACGCTGGTCTCTCCGCCCGGTCGCTTTGTATATCTTAATCTTTCTTAATATTCATCCATGCAATAGTATATTGCGTACCGAGCCGAGAAAGTGGTTCTTTTCCGGGCCGAGAGAAGTGTTGCACAGGCGAGCATAGCGAGTATCTGTACACTTCTTGAGGTCCGGAAACTCACTTTCTGGGCGTGGTGGACACATAATTTTTTATCCTACACAACAATATCGTAATAAAATGACCAGTTTCTAAAGACGAATCACTGACATATTGGTTTTTGACAAATAAACAACGTTGACGTTTTAATCTCAAAAGTCAATCCAAATCAAAAGCTGTGTTTTGATTGGTCGACCATTCGGTCTTCATCTGTTGGCGATTACAATTATTTTCAGGGCTAGCGCTGAAAACTGTTCGTCCTGGCGGGAAAATAGCATCTTTCGCGTCTCCATAGAGATGGTCATTTCCGCGTAGTGTAGGATAAAAAATAATGTGGGGATCGACAAGCGAACGTTTCACTGAATCGAGGAAGTGAATACTTTCGGTAGCATTAACTTCCGTGCAGAAAAATGTGCTCCAATGCAGTTACTATAGATTATTAAACAAATCATATGAACAATCACATCCGGCTCTATTAGCAAAGATCTCGTTTGTGACTACCTATGTTATCTTTATTTTAGTACATCCCGGTAATATAACTAACAAAAACAAAATAAAAATCAAAGAAAGTTGAAAAATTACAAATATAAAAAGTGGATTTACTCATGGGGTGGCTTCTCTGGTCTTGAAGATCTGGTGGTTCTATAGTACTTGCAGATGCTTAGTTTTGAATGGTGATGACAGTTTTTAAGCTGTACTTAATCCTGGCCAATCATACTTTGAGTCTTCTTAGCATAATAATAATATGGCGTAGGCCATATGGCCATATGGCTAGTATAGACTAGACATACAATAAGAAACTAGTAGCAAGTTTCTATACCAACCGTCAGGCAATACAGTAAACGAGTCATTTGCCTTTTCCCCATATTGAGTATATCACTTTTTTTCACACCATAGTGGCTCCTATAGTGTCATAACAATGAACACTATCTGGAACATACACTACATTAAGTCACTCTCAATAGAAAACTCGGTGTGTTATGTTTTGTTTGGTTTTAGGAGAGTAAAATTAAAACGCATTAAATATATTTTCGTTTGGTACTAAACCCTTCGAACTAGTTCAATGAAATGTGTCAAAAGCTGCAGACAGTGAGTGAAGTGTTAGTTGATGTTAGTTTCTTGATAGTTTCTTCTAAACATCTTTCTGCACAAGCGATCTGACGATCATGTAGAAAGAAAATGATTGTCTAAGAATCTAAAATAATGTTAGATGGATGAACCTTAATAAAGCCGGTATTATAGATCATTACTGTACCGTTGTAAAAGTTGGTATGTGAATATCGATTAAACCGCAGGCTGTGAAACCATCTGTAGACTGTACTTTTCTCATAACAAAGATCAAATCCTTCTTAATTTGTGGACTGCAATTGTACCATTTACTGTGAAATATAACGTCCGATATTTCCAAAAACTAAAATATGACGGAAATTTATTATACATTGAACAATCATCGTAAATATTTACTTACTTCATCTCTCAGATATTCTGCAGGGAAGCAGTACATGGCAAGCTGAATTAGCATTGTTATTTGGTAGCTTACAGTTTTGATAATATCTGCCAAGTTAGACATATCACTAAAATATAAATTTAATTGCATACGTGGTACATAAATAGATAAAAAATCTATTTGTAACAATACCTAGTGGATATTATGTACAGTTGAATACAATTTGTGAACAATGTAATAAAATACTGGCTCAAAAATAAACTGGAATATACTTGTCGCATGTCCAGGTAGATTCTGAAATAAATGTTTTAAATAATTTAAATTAATAAAAAATAAATGTTGCGGCGAAATATTATTGGCACCCGCTCGTGATCGTAAAATCTTGAAGTAAAAATAGACAGAGTTGCGGTACACAAAAGAAACGAGTCATATGAGTCAGTGATGGAAAAATAAAGTGTTGGTCGGACAAATTTTTCCTTGGCAGGAAATTGTTATGGGGGTTCAAAGGGGGAGGAATTTAGTTTCTTTTTCTTTGAACTATTAGATTCTCGGACTAATTGTGTAGGTACTAACTACACAAACTACAGTTTGAAATATTCGATATATAGGGATATTTGCATTTTTCGTGTAACTAACCGTTTCAAATATGAAGGTCATCAATAAAAGGTGACCTTTAGCGTACCAGGTGTGTAACGTATGTATGTTGGTATAAGAGCAACATCAGTCTCATCTACTTAGTCATTTTGAACATGGACAATAATTTTGACAATCAGACATTAATATTGGAACCTTCGGCATGCGTTATAGCGAGTATTTGCACGAAGAACCTGGCAAATTGTTTTTATTTTACAAGGAATTATGCAGAGTTATTGGATAAAACTGATATCGGGGTGTGCATAAGTTGTCGAAGTGCAATGTCACCTCTAGATAAGAAACAAATTGTGAAAATTAACGCAACTGTTTAATAATCTTACGCCGTCAAAAAACTGCTGGAATATATGTATGGTAAAAAACTGGTTGCTGGTCTTGAAACTCGCGTAGAGGTTCTCATGGAGAAGCAAGAAAGAAAAATTGAAGAGCTTGAGAGCAAAGTTTAAAAGGTGAACAAGATCTCGATTGAGCCACAGAAATAGCGCATTTTCAGACATTTTGTCCAGAAAAAAAAAACAGCATAAATTTGTGATACGATAGGTACAATAGAAATTACCTACAGGAAAAAGTGTAAAACTATCTAACTACGAGCAGGAAATTTAAGGAGTAATATCTAGTCTGAAGCAAAAAATGAGATTTTTTTATGGTTTTACTAAATCATCGATCAATGTGTAGTTTTAAGGGCTCATTACACTTTTCTTGAGGTTTAAAGAAACATTTTTTATTTTAATTTGTATTACACAATGGCTGCCAAAATGTAATTTATCATCATATATTATAAGTGCAAAGTGGAGTCGCCAGCCCAAAGTTTCTGAGCTATCTCCTCCGAACGGAGAGCACGCACGGCAAAGTGGGACCCCTCAAAATACGTGTCGTTCTTTTTCGCATCACATGAATGTATTTTGGGATCGCTCATGGACGCGCGTGTGCCCCAAAAACGCCCCTGACTGGGGTCGTGCGGATCCCCTTTAGCAAAAATAGCGGACGATCGTGTGACGCCAGAGTCTGGCACTCCGAGGAACGTCAAATTAATTTGTCAAAACTGACAGTTGCATCTTTTGCATTCATACGTGTGTATTTCTTGGTTAGCTAACGTTTACGGGTGCATATATCGCCGCAATCGGAATAATTATGACCGGAAAACTGAGAAAACGGAGGAAAATTACGATGTTTCATGTAAGCACGATAACTTTGTTACATATGTGTGCCCACTGTGCCGATATCGTCAAACTCCAATAGTGTTACGCGATGCGACGGAACGCAGGTAAAAGGTTCAACGAAAGCAACGCAGGTGCTATGCAATTTTCACTAGAAAAGACGACACGGACAGACAATTTTCTCGATTTTAATCACTAGAGGTTAGGAGACGTAGGTTATATACGTGAAATTCTAACATTTTGCCAAGTAGTACCATGGCTGAGGGGTGTAAAATGCTGACGTTTTGATTTTTCGAGATGAATATAGCTGCGGTTGAAATCCCGATAGGAGTTTTTTTTTAATGCTCCATATGATTTGATTAAGGTACCTACATATTGTGTTTTTAATGCTTTGTTTAGTTTTTTATCATAATATACAGGAGGTAGTATAAATTACAACGACGAAATATGAATTTATCATACGAATCACATACAAGAAAATGAATTTAGGTATAGAAAATGGAAATAATAAAAAATCTGTTTACTAATTTAGAACAATAGTATAAATCGATCTTGAAATTAACAGCAATTATTAATCAGTAATTAAAAATTATATGGGACATATAGATATTATACCGTGTCCGGTAGAAAGTTTAACATCACTAATGGGACAAAATTATTAATATTATCTTTTCAGAAAATTTTATTCTTCATAAAAGTTTCTGATTTAATTTTTTTTTTTATCTTAAACCTAAAATGTAAATATTACAATGTAATTATCTGCTTGCATGTACCGGGTATTACAAAATCTATAACAAACTCTTAGGAGTAAAGTATGTAGTTTTATTTTCAAAACCATGCAAATATGATATTTGAAAGAAATAGTTAGAAATATTATAGGCTTAGGAGCAATTTCTTTTGTGCATCAATTTTATATCTAGGATCTAAACACCCCACTGCCACTAACAGCGATATCCAATCCAATTTTAAACTATGAGCTTTATACTAAATGTGATGTAACGTTAGTAGAAGTTTTAGATTTCTCAACAAGCCTTCCGTCCAAATTAAAGGCTTTTGTTTTGATAAGTACCAAACCAGATTAAAAGCTATGATACAATTGACAATAATATAATGATCATGTGCAATCTGTCAGAACTTACAACCAGACCGAGGAGTGATTTTTAAACCGAGGAGTGAATTTAGTAATCACAGTAATGTACTGCAAATATATTTCAAACGCGATTTATCCATAGGGGTCTACATAACTAGAGGATTTAGTTAAAAAGTGATCTACTCTATCGCAAAGTCGAGCTTGCGCCTCTTAGCGAGGGGGTAAACAAATTGCGAAAACAACGCCCATAGTAATCTACCAGTTTTATTAATCCACTGGTTTCATTTTTTTACCAAATTAGCTAGCCTACCTATTTCGCTTTCCTTCCTATCTATTCGGTCTAAACGTCAACTAGTATATGTTTATAAATTGTTTGTCAAACTGAAAAATCATGTGTACTATATAGATAATCAATCTATGAAGGTACAGCCAAAATATTAAGTCAATTGGATACAAATTACTCGAGTTCTACTGCTAGCCGTTTTTTAAAACAAAAACATGACTTCGAGAAAACTGCTCACACACCGCTTGCAATACGCGTTCGCAGTTAACGATTAAAATGACTACACAGGCAACGTATGTTCAATTTTGCTTCTAACTTGCAACTACCGCCTTCTGTACCTCATTTAGAAACTAAATAGTGTATTCGCACCGCCGCGCCGGTAATGAGTAAAAGGGGCAAAAGTCCAGGGACTAAGAACGGAACGAAAACGACAACGAAAGAACTAAATTAACCGAATAATTTATAAGAATGAAAACGGAAAAGAAAACGAAATTTTTATTTTTCGTTCATGATTGAAAACGAAATAAATAATTTCGGTTACCGGTTTTAACCGGTTTAATGACACAAAATTTTTAAATAAGTAAAAGTTAATTGAAATAAAGCAAGATCAGAGAGAAAAGAAACAAATATTATTATTTAAAATATGAAGCAAAAAAACACTTCACTTGCTGCTATGATCTCAGCTTAAGTTGTTGAAGTTGCTACTATTGGTTGTCTTTGATTTAGCCATAACCTGCATACTTTCCTATCATTCCCGAAGTTGACCTGACAGTTTTTGTACATCCTCCAAAATCTGCGTCACTATAGCACTCCAGAATGGACTTCTCTGCGTTGCGACAGTAGACTATCCTCAGGTCGATAGTTCCGGAAACATATCTAAAAACTCGTTTAACTCTAAGAACGTTTTCGCTTGATGGATTCTCGAGTGAAGTTGACAGGAATCCAACACTGTAGGCCAAATCTGGTCTTCTTCCAGCATCAAATACATCAATGCACCAACTGCTTGCCTGTAGGGAAAATTATGTGCTTTGGTGTGTTCTTCACCTGCTTCTGAAGTTCATGGACTGTTCAGAATCGGAGTTGAAATCGACTTGCAATTTTAAAAATTAAAACGTTCTAATATTTTTTTGCATGCGCACTTTGACATATTTTAATACTTTCTTCTGACTGTTCTACGTCAAGTCCTAAATAATAATTTCTTTCTTTGGAGACAATTTTGAACTCTGATTTCAATTCTCCAAGCTAAATTTCTAATTCTTTGGTATCAGTTGCTGCTACTAATCCATCACCTACGTACAGCACTAGGATCTGATTTGTACCATCCCTTTCTCCCATATACTCACAAGTATATGCATCACTGACTTTGAACCCCGGATTTAAAAGAAATTGTCCAAAACGCTTATTCCAGTACCTTGGTGCCTGCTTCAATCCGTAGAGGCTTCTTTTTAGGTGCAAACCCCATCAGTACCATCGTGATACCCTTCTGGCTGTTTCATATAAACCATTCCTTCAAGCTCGCCATATAAAGACGCAGCTGAGATGTCAAACTATGCAAGGTTCAACCTCTCATTTGCAGCAATGCGATTAAACAAATTGTTCCCAACTTGGCTACTGGACTAACATTTCTCTGTAGTCTACACCGTAACGTAGATTAAATCCCTTGCCCACTCGTCTCGCTTTACACGTCAATACTGCGGTCCTGATTCGTCTTTAATCGAAAAATCCACTTGTATGGCAATGCCTTGACACCTTTCGGATATTGGGTCAAATTCCAAGTGGTTCTCTTTCAAAGAAGCCATTTCACTGTCCATGGCTTTGTTCCATTCAGCACTTACTTTGCTTCTTAATGCATCATCAAATGTATCGGGATTTTCAGTCACATTGATGAACTCCCCTGCTATCATGACAAAATCTTTCAGCGACGCTTTCGGTTTTCTAAGCGTCGAACGGTTTCTTAGAGTTCGTGTTGATGATAGCTGAGTTTCCTTTTCATCATTCTTAAAGTCTGTGTCGCCTTGAGTTTAATGCTCATGATCGCTACTCTCTGCCTTATTAGATGTTTCTTCATCATTTGCTTCTTTTTCTTCCTCCTGGTTTTCTACCTCAGGCTTGACATCTCGGGGTGGCAATTTGATTATCTCTTTCGATTCACTGAGTTTCTGTTGAAACTCTACGTCTCTTGATAAAATAACTTTGTGATCTTCTTTCAAGTATATCCTGTATTTTTCATCTCTAACGTATCCCAAGAGAGCTTTCTTGTGCATCTTTCTTCGCTTCTCTACTGGACTTTCCTGTCCAGCAGCCTTTATACTGCATGGATTCTCGAACGCTTCATATTTAAAAACAGGTTGGAACAATTTGTAGCATGCTTTGTCGCCCCATTGTCGATCCACCAATCTGTTGCATCCACCTCAGCTTGGAAAACTTCATAGCATATTAAATAAGGAGCTGTACTGGAGTTGAGTATGTTGCTCTGAGCGTCACCTGCTGCACTATTGGCCGGTCGTTTGTTAGCAATCCACTTCTTGCAATCCCGCACCCAATGTCCCTTTTTCTTGCAATAATTACAGAGATCTTCTTTCCTCTTTTCTGAAATACTGAATTTTAAATTAGTATACTTACTCTGGGGGCCACACTTTGCCATTAGCGCCTCTTGTACAAGTTTGTTGTCTGCAGTTTTCCTGAAATTACTTTCAAACATACACAGTTGCATGGTTAATTCGTCAAACATTCTTCCTTAGTTAGCAGCATCCAACTAGACCGACAATCTCGAATTCGCTTGGAAAATATGCAAGGTACATACGAATAATAACGCGTTTTCATTCTTAGCTTTGACTCCGTTGTTTAACTCGTCCCATAAGCTTCTTAACTTTGCGACTTGTGTAGAGACGCCATTACCTTCTGTCCAAGTGAATGCGAAAAGATCCGTACACATTTTGAACAACTGCTCCTTCGACGTTGCTTCAAACTGTCTCAAGACTTTCCACGCATCTTGCGCTGTTTCTTTATCCATGATTTTCTGGTATACTGTGTCTGTAGCCGAACTGGTAATCATCGACTTGGCATAGCTATTTGCTTTACGATATAAATCAGTCTGTTCTTTATATTTCTTCATTTCGGTTTCCGTTGCAAGGTGCAACGGCAACTACAAGAAGAGGGTCTTCTAGTAGTTTCGACTTCACCAAATGTCCTTCGATGACGTCCACAGCTTCTTCATAGTAGCCCAGCAAGTCTCGGCTTTTCCTTTTCCACATCGGCCAATCCGACTCACTTGTTAACGGCTTGATGTGCTTCGCTAGATCCATCCTGATATGAATATAGTGTCACTTCATGATTCAAAGCTTTGATGATCACCGCTTTTCTTTCACAATGAGCTTGTGAATGCACTCATAACCCGTTGCAGTTTTAGATCAAAGCTATGATTAAAGCCTTTTATAGAATAACAACAATAATATAGCCATGTGCCAAGAGTGCAGCAAGGTGACGATCCAAGGAACACACTCAACTCCAGCACAGCTCTTTATTCAATATGCAATGAAGTTTGTTAAGCTGAGGTGGATTCAACAGATTGGTGAATCGGCAATGGAGGGACAAAACATGCTACAAATCGTTTCGATCTGTTTTTTGAATATGAAGCGTTTGATAATCCATGCAGTATAAAGGCTACTTGGAAGGAGTCTTAACGCACTTGGCAAAAGAACCATCCATATTTTGTGTAAGAACAAGAAACAGATTCTGCAAGATGTGTAGTATGTTCCCGAAATCTCAAAGAATTCATTCTGTTTTAGCAGCGCAGTACAAAAATCACAAAAGTGTATTTAACTCTACAGCTGGCTAGCGATTGATGGAAAGACAGTACTGTATGGAAAACGCGACATTTTTTGGTACTCTATACAAGGCACTCTTGAAAATAATATTTCCCGTGCAGGGAAGGGAAATACATATTGCTACACACGATACCTCAACGTTGCAGCTATATGACGAAAGATGAAGACATCAAGACAAGCTACATGTCCAGGAGATGCTTTAGCGAGAGCTAGGCAAGAAGGTCAAGTTGAAAAAAAAAACACTGCGAACTGTTGGGAAGGCTCATCGTTTATCATCTGGCACCAGGAAAAAGGCCACAAAGCCAGGTGAGCTAATCTCTACAGATGTAGTTAGACCATTCGATGACCCCTTCACGAAAAAGAAATACTTTGTAGTATTCAAAGATAGCTATACGAAAATTCGCTATGGTTTTCCTCTTAAAGAGAAGTCAGAAGTAAAGGATGTGCTGAGACAAATGCTTGCTCAAGGAAATGCTGAGAGACAATTGACAAAATGTGGATTGGAATTTATTACCTTACCTACTAACATTTTCGTAAAAATAATCAAGGATTTTGTGAATTTAAAGTAAGTAAATGAAAACGTTTGGGTAGATTTTATTGTGCTGAATACGAATCCGGGCTCTTTAAGCATGATGATCTGAAGATGATCTTCTTAGCACTTGGTTTCATACTAAATCCTGAAGATGCGTCTTGCTACAGAGTGCGAAACGTGTACTGCTTCAAAGTCATCAACGCGGTTTCCACCCGTAAATCAGTTTATTATTGACTCAGACATAATTTCAGTGCCTAATTTCACTTTACAGTCCCCGTTTTTATACCCCCTACATTGACTGTGGTGAGGGTATATTGAGTTTGCCACAATGCCCGTCTGTCTGTCCGTCTGTGTACACGATAACTGCCGCAATTTTGAAGTAATTGATCTGAAATTTGGTATACAAGCTTATCTATTAAAAAGTAAGGAGTTCTTGAATGGGCAAAATTGGTTCACTTGTCTCGCCGACCGAGAGATTCTCTCGCCGACCGCCGTTACATGCAGTTTGTTTTCCTGTGGTACCTTATTTTAATTTAAATTGACTTGAAATCCGCGTCTGCTTATGCCTGTGCTCCATAACTTTACTACTCCAACCACATGCTGTAATTGAGGTTAGAAAAAGGAAACAGGTTTTTGCATTCTCGACTTGTTCTATTCCTACACTGATAATGTTGGTTGTGCACGGAATTCATGATTAATTCGCTGGTAAATTTGATTCTTTGGCTGTTTGACGTGTTATCTTGGCGATTGTGTTCGCCGCTTTGACCTATGTGTCGACCGACAATCCGCACTGATTGTATTGGTAGTTTTATAATGATGGGACTATTTCACTGATGATGCCGGAAAGGCGAAACTAGTCTGAAGTAAATAATAAAAACTTTTGCAATAAAGAGGTTAGATTGTTTTATTATCAAATTTTGCAAAATGGATCTATATCTTATCTTATTTATTTGGTTCATTTTGTCAGTATATTTTTTTGACATGTTCTGTACATTGTTTCTAATGTCTATTGAATAAACAGTTCATTTATTTATTTTATTTATTTATTATTATCCAGTTGAGCTCTAAGCAATCAAAAGCATCTGCCCACGAGATGTCGTCAATATGTTTTTAATATGAGTAAACCTCAGTTGATTTTTGCGGAACTGTTGGTAACTTTTTAGCGCTTTTTAGTTGTTAAAACACGAGGAGTCTTGTCGTCCGTTCTTGTGCGCCGTCCAGTCACAATGTAACTATCAACGTGTATACATTTAGTATTTTGTTTGTAATGGTATTTTTTGTGTATTGTAGTAATTGGTTTGAAGAAGAAATAAATATATTTTCGAAATATGGCAAAATAAAAATTGTGTTTTCTTTCTTCCCTTGGATCGTAAACCCAACGAATAATTTTTTCCTAGTATATATCTATATATATAGAAAAATTCTTATTCGGGGATCCTCCTTAGCAAGATAATAAGACAAACTGTTTTCATGAATTGCTATATTTCGAAACAAGTTTCGTTTCTTCTACAGGCATTACAAATTGAGCCATATAAACTAAACAATTTCGACAAAACGGAAGACCCATGTGAATGGCAGTTACATAGAATGACAGCAGCGGCACCACGTGTGGACATACGGACGATTACATTGCGTCGCAATAAACTGTAATCTCTTCAACAATTTGGATAAATCAACAATTGTCCGGCGCGCTTTTGCTGCTCCTGTAGGATAATATTTACAGCAATGAGAAGTTTATCCAACATGTGAAATGCTCTGATATCTAAAAAATGTTAATACATGAAGTATTTTTTAAATTAATAAACTAATAACTGATATGTAAATTTATTGAGCAAACAAAATGAATGCGTTTTTTTTTTTTATTTTTATGTAACAAACTTATTCTCAGTGGCGGCTCGTGCATTGGATTTCAGGTTTGCGCAACCCCCAAAAATAACAAGGAAACAAAAAGAGTTTAATTGTATGTAAATAATAGTGTAATAGTCAATACGCAACGATCTATAACATATAATTTTATAAAATATCGAGCATTTTCTCGAGAAATCCAAGCGCAAGTCGGCTATACGGCCTAGGCCTAGGGCCGCACCAAGGCCGCAACCGTCTGTTACCGCTACACTACGTATCGACGCCTGAATTATAGCCATCGAGTGAGCAGATTGGGCCGCGTCGATTGGTTCGTTTACTCTGAAATGGTTGCAAGTATCCAGTGCAGCAGAACGACTGGACCACGCCCCCTAGACGCGAAGCGACGTCATGCTTACGCGACTGGCGGCGTGCATTATTGCATTCTGTTTGTAGACAGTTGACTCTTGACACTCGTACGCTGTGTAGTTTGGTTGCCCGTGAAGCGCTTATTACACGAAATTAAAAACAAATAATGAATTCAGTGTAGAGTTTATTAGATCAACCATTTAGCAGTCTAAATTGCATCGGTAAGGGCGAAATAAAAAGGCTTGGAAGGCCTACCCCTAATTTAGTGATAAAACAATACGTGTCGACCAAATCTCGGTCATACACAAGGAGATTTAATGCTGATGTTTACAGCAAAAAACAGTGTAGTTGTGGGTGTGACTTCAAAATGCTTTTCATTTTGCTTTCCTTGTCTATTGTTTGTAGCCGATGACCGGTGGCCAAAACAGGTATTACAGAGTTAAATCATTTAACCTAACCGACCGAATTAAAAAGTTAGAGCCGTTTAAAATAACGATATTTCAAACGGCTGTAACTTTTTAATGAATTGAAAAACTTGTAAGTCCATATGAAACTTTTTACTCGGTATGAACATTTACGATGAGAAAAAAGGTTCTGTGGGGAAAAAGGGCGACACCGTAGATAGTACTGAACAATAACAGGGATTTAAGACCCATGGGACGTAGCAGCGAAAGATAATTAAAATTTAAGAAGTAATTTAAGAGTATTTAAGAATAAGAATGAGTCATTTTTTAGTGCACAAATAAAGATATTTTTCTATAAAACATATATGTAATATAAAACTGGTAGGTACCTGAAAGTTGCAACCCCCATTTTTCTAGATCACAAGCCGCCACTGCTTATTCTCGATTTTTTATATGTTTAATATGTACAATTCCACACGATTTAAGTATAGATACAAAAGAACAAATTGAGAGGGTTTCGAAAACAAAAATATAAACAAATATTGTTATTTTTGCTGTGAGGCCTCCATTTTCGCATCAACCATTGGTAATAAAATAAAACACTGTAGGATTGTTGATGATATTTGTTTATTCGATATCTTGCAGACCTGTTTTGAACTTCACTGAAGACGAACTGAAGTTCGAAACCGGTCTGCAAGATATTCAATAAACAAATATCAACAAACCTACAGTGTTTTATTTTATATTAATTATTTTTATTATACACTCACGTGCACAAAAATCGGCCCACCTAAAAAGTACGTCAATTTTAGTTAGATATCTTTTGAACCAATTGTCCAAATTTTATGACTTTTACGTTTAATTGAAGGCTATTTCCTCAACAATAGCGCTGCTGTATTACTTTTTTTTGTTAATTCAGTTTTGAGCATATACATGCTGTTAGAATTATAGAAAGTTGTTTTATCGAAATTTGCGAAACAGCGCTCTGTTGCGTACAAACGGGAATCAAATAGTCGCCGATCTTTTCTGAACAATTTGATTTTATTTTTATTTATTTATAATGATTCACATCATGTTTTCTTTTAATACAGACGTTGCAATAAGAACAGAAGTGGCGTGACGCCGGACTGACGCGAACAGGTGAAAAGCGTACCGGCCATTAGTGAGCTGCAGGAAATAACTAGGAAGGATATAAAATGGTCAATTATTGAGGTTTTCTTGCATTACTCAACTAATAAGGACCATCGTAATGCATATGCACGTAACAATTTATTGAATGCATTACTCCTAATACTCTTAATATCTTTGATACGGTTTGTTACACGAAAAAAAACATAGAGCCCTTTCAATAGAAAATATTACAAACTATAATTTTTATACTAACCATTTTTCGAAAATCAGATAGTTCCCGAGCTAGTTGCCAAAAAAACACTAACTCCTTCCCTCTTTCATCCCCGATAACTATTTCGCTGTCAATAAATTCCATGTCCTATCATTGTTTCCTTTTTTACCGATCATTAACTTTCACTGGAAAACTACAGCTTTCCAAAACTCAATGACGTGGCTTTGACGTGTCTTAAATAAGAACAATAAGTAAACAGAAATGTTTGCACAGAAACTATAATCTTGTATAAATTGCGGTTTCTGGTTGTTGATAAATTGATAAAATCGCTGAAAAATAAATTAATTAGGTACAAGCAGATTAATGTTTTTTAATGGCAGTCTCATAGATTTTATGAATGAAGGTGCCTATAACATTTGGTCGCGACATAGTGTTACAAATCGTTTTCAATGATTAAAGACCATTACAGTTAACTTTACAAAAGTCTTATGTATCCATAAACTAGAGAAAAATTTCTAGATGGTGTCATGTGCCCTATAAAGAATATATTAAAACATCATCGTATCTAATTTCTACATACTGACGCCATTTATCAATAAGAAACATTGAAAGACCCCCTTTATGATCTCAAGCCAATAATGTAAATGTAAAACATTGATTTATTGGGTACTACGTATGTACTATATAGATATTGGATCATTATTAGTTCTAAATTTTAACATTATTAATTATACTAATATTAATTCCCCACTGATGCACTGTACCTTATATTGTATGTAGCCCCATCGAAAGTAATCCTATTAAGGTGATCGAGTGAGGGGTCACATATAATCCTATACCCCTATTGTAAAACATCACCTTTTGTGATAATTTTATAACCGTGTTATACTTGGTTGAAAGTCATTTTTAATATTTTGTTATCTGTCAAGATTCGTATGGTGCCCATAAGAAAGAACAAGAAGTCGCCTGTCTAAAAGTTCTGAACAAAAACATTTTCTGGTACCAACATGGCTTCAGATTTTCTTGTGTAATTGTGTAACTTTAACTTAAATTTCTGTAATTTCTTATATGTGTACATCAAGTTTCGGCATTCCATGATCTATGTAATAATATAGTTTCAGGTTTTTATAGTAATAAAAGCCCGGAATGCGGTCAATCCTAGGATTAACGCGTTAATCGTCGGATTTTCCAATTTTACTGGGCAAATGTCCACCGAGAAGATAAATGCAAAAAAAAAAACAAAAGACACTATAATTGGACCAAGTTGCACATTTGTGTGCTGACAAATTATCTAAAAAAAATTTCTCTCCACAAAAAGGGTTTGGTTTTATTTCTAATATATTCCCATAACAAAACTCAGGATATGTAACACAGGGTGACCAACTTTTTAAAACTCCAAATCGGGACGCTAACATATTGCCAATAACTGAAACATATTTTTATCTTAAGTATTGCAAGGCTTTTTGATTAGCGGTAGATAAATGGAAATAATGTTAAAGCTAGGTTTCGAAGCTAGGTATTTGCGCTTTTTTATTTTTTTGTAGTTTCTTTTTACATTTTTCTAAGAATACAATTGAAAATATTGTACGGACATTCCGTAATGACCAATTGAAATAAGTAGTGTATAAACGCAAAACTGGTTGACACTACAAAACTGGTATTTGATTAGCATTGAATTACTTGGGTGCCAACGTTTTGGAGTGCCAATGACTGCATGTGTACTTTACCCTATAAAGAACTAAAAAAAGCATGTCATAGGCCCCGATAGCATAGATATTTGTGCATTGTTCTGGATACCAAAAGATGCCTGGTTTAAATCCAGGTTTTCGCTTTAATTATATTATTATTAATTCTATTGAATTTAAAGTTTACGTTCTGCCTATGTCTCATATTTGCTCTTTATATATTTTAAGAACTTTGATTGGCTAACCAATAATAGTGACATAGATAATGATTAGAAATATACCTGGAAGATATTTTTGCTTCCAACAGTTTCATCTCCACCGCCAGAATACTATTAATTTTCATGACCTTGCAACTTTAAGGCATTATTTGTACTTATTAGACGCGATATGTTTATTGTATTTCACTGTCTTCACCGCTTGAAAACCGCATCAAACCACGTGATTTGTTTCCAACTAATTTCCAATAAAAGAGTTTCTTTTCTGAAACTTTCGTTTCTCGACTATTTATCCAGATTGTGATTATTTTTAGATTAATTAAAACATCTGTAAAAACATGTGATGTTAATTACAAGGTCATTTAAATTTAAATTTTGAAAGAAATTTTGTGAACAATAAAGTAATCATGTTTTCATTTGAGCCGAAATCTAGTAATAATATTTTCCTTTATTACAAATAAATACCGATTAAAATTTAAAATTAATCAAAATCAGTTTGACTAAATTACAAACACAATACACGTTTAAAAATTGTTTGAATAAGCTAATTATTATTTTTGTGCAAGTGTTGCGTTTCTATGACTATAAAATGCCATTCATTCACCCAATCAGGAGCTCAAAGCAGTACGTTGTCCGTCAGCAATATTTAATATAGAATTTGTCAATCCTGACTGACTGAAATTTCTTTAGACCAGATCTGTTCTTTTACAGAATAAACAGTCGATTCTCTAAACACAAGGTGAATCCGTATTTCCTACATTCTCCTCACAAAACACGTAAAAGTTCGGAGGGATTTTCTTCGCTATTAGTTCACAGAATCATAAAAGCTAAACACCAAATTAAAAATAAAAGGTTTTCCGTCTAGTGATAGATTTATGAAATTTTTGATCGTTTTTGACAAAAAGTTAATTAATCTGACATAAAATTGCCTGACTGCGATTTTTTGTACGGGGAACACAACTTGAAATTGAAAAAAAGCATCACATAATATCTCTCAGTTACACCTTCCTGTACAAGTGTTCAAAATTTCGCGTACAAATATTAATATCCCAAACATCAAAATTTCAATTCTTTTAGTCCATGAATGAACTAAATACGCTAATGTTTTCAAAATTGGCTAGAAAATACCTCAATTACCGACATTTCTCTTAGATACGGCTGGGTTATTTTGTTGAGAAAATTATGGTGCACTTTAATATGCTAACAAAATCATTACTTTAATGGCTGGTGTCTGGGAAATTCCGGACATTAGAATAACATTTTTAAAATTCGGGACGCTTCATCAGGCGGGACAAGTGCTCAGAATTCGAGACTGTCCCGTCCAAATCGGGACAGTTGGTCACCCTAATCTTTTAGATTTTTACACTTTTTCTAGGACTCAAGGAGTGTAAGTGAATTTAAAGTAACCTGCGTAATAAAACCTTCGTTTTCTTAAGTTTTAGCCTTAGGTTTTAGATACATTTTTATGTTTTATTATTATTTTGTTGTTTTTTCATAGAATCCATTATCACGCCAAGAAAAATCTTAAAAGACACAAATAATACACTAAAGTAAGCATTCAAGTTTAAATAAATATACCGTTTTGTGAACAGAATGCCATGCGTATTACACCATATGCAGGCAATTGTTTGTAAAAATACGGCTCTCGTATGAAGTACATGCTCGCGATTTATAACTTTAGTTATGTGTATATTATGTGTATATACTATTAGTTGACAATTTCTGAAACCTCGTCAATATAATAATACAGTGGAACTATGAAAAAGAGTAAAAAATGCAATGGTATAATATTATACCTGTTAATAGGTAAACCTAGTATTAATGCCGGTTTATTTCTTGGTGATATAACGTCATCGAGATTCGGAAGAAAAGCTGACTTGAAATAAAACTATCTGAACACTTTAATTAAAACAGTTATGATTTCCGGAATATGCCGGAAAAACTTTTGTTGGAAACTAAATCATATTGTTTACCAAATAAACCATATAATATCAGATTATGGAAAATACGCTTTTTCGGGACAGTTAGTTGACTCTTTTTGTTTCTATCTAGAACAGTGTGATAGAAATTTGTATTATTAATTTTTGTCCAGATAGCGAAGCAGACTCTCGCACCGTGCGACACTAGGAAAATACGATCGACGAAATACGGCTATTAATAATTGTCATATTTTTTTGTTAAATAACTAATTTATTCTAAAACATGCTTTTGTCTTCATGACATTAATTTAAATAATTCATAATTTGATATACATACTTGACATTTTTGTAACTGTAACATGAAATGTTGCTAGGTTTTCCTAGCAACATTTGATATGAAAATGGAAATTGCTTATAAAAATTAGGTGCGATCAAAACCTCTTTAAGAATTGAAATCTTTTTTGGACATTCATGTACTCACCTTTGCAGAAAATTGTGGTGTTGAACGTACTCAGAGAAGTTTTTCTTTCGGGCGTATTCATAATCGTGATTCTTATAAAGGGAATTAAATTCATATTTCAATAATTTTAATTGAAGACCCAAGTCAGTGCAAAGTGCAATGTAGATACAATCGAATCCTATTACAATTAACCCCACAAAGTACAAAAAAAACCAATGAAACGATGCTAGCATATACAAGTAAATTCTCCCTCTTGGGGCCCAGCCCACAAAAGTTAGAGGATCGTTGCTATTTAGTAGTGACTTTAACCAGTAACATATTACTGTACAACCTCCACTAAAAGCGTAGCCTAATAAGAATTTACATACTGCTCTTTTTATAGCAATAGCTCGATCTCGCAATTTATCATCGCATCTGTCGAAAGTCCAAAAGTAGTTTTTGTTGTTCAGCAAGGTTACAAATTTGCTATTGTAATAAATTAAGAGCAACCACTTTACCAAACCCTAAAACAACACAATTCACCTAAGTATCTAGAACAATCAAAATTAAAATCTAGTCTTACGTGGAATATTGAAACAGCACTTTCGATTGTTCGAAAGAACAGCATCCCGTCTACTTGTGTAAAGTTTACCAATGTTGATAGAATCATAACAATTAAAGTTGTGCCCCTCAAAAATTGTACAATATTGAGCTGACTTGTTCCCATAGGCATAAAGCTACGTTTTAGGATACGTATACCGATGCTTAACATGTCTGGATTTGGGTTTGGCTTCGACCATTTCAACATTATGTATTCAGGTTAACGAGAATGCTGCAATATTTTGATATAGAATAATGCCGCCCATCCATTTTTATACTCCGATTTTGCTCTAATAGGCAAGAAACTATAACTCAAGTTTGTGGGAACTAATACAACATTAATGTAAGGTAATCTGGGGTATTCTTGGGTATATCTAAGCGCAAAGTTATCTCAACTTTCGATTATTAACAACAAGTTATGATGTGGTAGAAACATAAAGTTATAATCTAAATACTTATAATCTGTTTTCAAACTTCTATTTTTTGTATTGATTGTACGTACAAATTACAATCTATCGTATAAAAAACCGGAACAAGTCACTACGTTGTTACGATTGATGTGAAGTTAAAAGTAAATGTACTGGCTATTTTATATGCAGTATAAATTAGTGTTATTGGAATAACAAGGCAGGACAGAAAAACAAAAGAATGGATAAGAGAAGAATCACAGATAGAGGACATCGGCAAAATAATAATCGAACGAAAATGGAATTGGGTCGGACATATTATGAGAGTGAAAGACAATAGATGGACGAAAAGAATTATTGAATAGTACCCAAGGGATAGAAAGAGGAAGAAAGGAAGACCAATTGCCAGCTGGGAGGACGAGTTCAAAAGATGTTGCGGAGGAGTAACCTTGCATAGAGTAACTTGGGACCGAACTGAATAGGCAAGAATGAAGGACACCTACAAAGACGTATGGCTCTATACAGATTAGCAACCCGCAAACTGAAACCATTTAAAGAAGACGTCAAAAAAACTCGGATACTGTTAATTATTAAAATGTTGGCTCCCACAATATTTTATTAAATTATAAGAACTAACTATTGATGTATAGGATGTTGCATTATGTTTATGTAGGCTGTAATTATGTTGCAGAATGAAAAAGCACGCGAACTCAAACCCTTCAAGGGAGCGCCACGGCAACCGCCGAAATTGTTGCTTCTACACGACAGAATGAGGAATTATTAGAATTTACTTAGAATGATGTTTATGTTCATTGATATTAAGTTTTTGAGTGTACCTTTTAATTTGTAACGGTGTAGAAAGTAACAATAAATGGCTATTATTATTATTATTATTCTTATACATTAGTGTATATAGAATTCCTGTACACCAGCTTCTGTTTTTAAAAATTTTTTCAAAATTAGGTATCGAATATTTTTTCTGACGTTGATGATATTCAAATCTTATGGAATTACTTAAGAAAAATCGTGCAATTTAAAATCGTAAAATATTGGTAACTCCTAGAAGCTTCAATAGAGTCTCAAGGTAAACCTTAAACGTTGTACCTGATATCCTGACAGTTTGTTTAGGGCATTGGCTTTGGCAGCTTTAAATTCACAATCAAAAGAAGTCCGGATTCGAATTTACCAAATGTAAATTTATCTAGTTTTGTTTTTGTCGGGCCGATGGCGCATTTGAAACCTATATATAGAAAATGCCTATACACTTTCCTCTCACCATATCCACATTCATCATGGTTATCAATATTTTCAATTCTCAATTGTCTTTTTCTCAATATTTTATTAATTTTAAATCATACAATTTGAAAATTCATTCAGTACAGAAAATATCCACCAACATCCTACTCAACTTCTGATAACGAATTGACTCATTTGGAGCTGGATTATCAGTCCAAACAGTCCAAACATCAGTCCAAAACACCTATTCACATCACATCAGTCCCAGTACTTAACCCACTTAAAATGTGGGATAGGGCTACATATTTAGCAGACATAGATTCATCAAATACACCATTGCTACATTACTCCACGTCTAACCAGGGTTAACACGTAATAGTGCAACTAACAGTGGCGTGTAAAAGGTACATTTAAATTTAAATATTAAGAGTACGACAGATAATCCTTGCCACGTCTTTTTCTTGGTTATTTGACGTCATAGAAATTCAGGAAAAATAGCATAACAAGCCTAATCTAAGAATTTGCCAATTTACTACCAATTCTCGGATCACTTTGTTTACACATAGTTTATTTCAACAATACTATAAACCCCCGCATACTAACATTATTACAGCATGCTCATTACTGTAGCCATTAGAATCATGTGGTGAGAGAGCTATTTTATTTTTTAACATCGATCAGTTTGTCAACGTTTTCCATTCGTTTTCCAAACACATAATTATTCATTAAGTTAGAAAAATATTTTTCAAAGTTACTAATGGCTCGTGTTACGATCGGCCAGTGGCTACCTATCAGTAATTATGTTTTCATGCTCACAGCTCGTAACGGATAGTAGTACATGTAATTATAGTATTTAATATTTACCATAGCACCAAATTGTCGCATGTATTCCGTACAACGGTCTACATCGCGCGTATGTATAATTGAGGTTAATAAAGCTCTTTTAAAAATTCAAAGTGTTTTCCGGAATACTTAACTGGTGCAGTTGGTAGGATCTTTTATGGAACGAATTAAACTTGTTACACCTTGATTTTAACAAACAAACAAATACCAACTTCCTATGCACTTGTGCAGGGATAGAGTCAAACGAGCAGCTCCGGTTCGCTAAGGAGAGGGGAGGGGGGGTTATCAACAAACCTACAAGATGTAACTTAAAGGGACGCCAGCAGCCTTGATGCTCTTGGTTGGAAATCTCACTCGGCTGCAGAGTTCTGAAATAAAGCACGGGCAGACAAGGGAAAGAAAGCCAAGTTATAACGTCCAACGTTTATTGGTAAAACACCATAATGAAAAGATATACTGGATAAGATATAATAATAGATAAGATATACTCTTATCCCAATATTTCCACAAACAACCCCCCAAACAGGGTATCAACAACAAGAAGGGTTCCAAAACAATCCACAATTCAACAACAATATTCAAGATAGGAATAGGCGATTCACAAACAAAAAATAAAAATATCAAAACCCAAAGATCTACGTTCAACGTTGTATAAATCCTGAAAGGTAAATAAACAATACCAAAGACGGTAATACGATAACTCGGTAAGCTCTCGCGAACGTTCTTGGCCAAGCACGCGGGTAACGCTGTTAATGTTGGATAAATCACCAACTATTCGCTGCTAGAACCGTAAATCGTTACGTTTATTAACAAAATAAGGACACATCAAATTACAAATTCCATCCGATTGAAGATCGGAAGGAATTAGCGGCAAGTAAAGACCTAGCCGACTGAAGGTCAAGCAAAGGTGGGAAACAAAATCTGTGCTTAATCTCACCGAGCCAATAGTCCACTCTGTGGCGATTAGCGATTTGTAGACGAGAGAAAATTAGTAGCGCAGAATGAAAGCGCCTTTAAAACGAAAGGGCATAAACAAGTCTCTCGATACAATATCGTAGCAACAATCAAAAATAAAATCAAACCCCGGCGAGGGCAAACACAGATCGGTACTGACTTTGTCTACGTCAAAGAGACGGAACACCACCGAAAAAGATCAACATTGACTAGATAACCGAGCGCAAACAACGGCTACGGTACCGTTCCGCGAATAAAATTTTGAGGTTAACGGACCTCTTACCGAAATAAAACTATTAAGGGAACGTACGGAAGGTAACGTATCTTCCCTGACATGCACTATGGCCACTACTAAAGGCCTAAAAACTAATTACAACAAATACAACGTGCAAAAAAGGAATATTTACGACGACGTCAACAGCAACTCCTCGGAGAGGGCCTACGAAGCAGCGGTGTCAACGGGCGCGACAAAAGACTGCTCGCCTCCGAATAAACCAAGATTTCTGACCTTATGTTCCACTTCGATGCTCGATGTTACGCTAAGGTGTCCAGGAATTCTGCGACGGAGTCCACCACGAGTCAATTCCTTCAAACGGCGGTTCGAAGGTTTCGTACGACGACAACGTACAGCTCAATACGTTCCCAGGAAATATCCCGTCTATACGTGGACCAGGTGCCAGGCTCCAGCTTCACGAAGGTAAATTTTATGATACGATCTCCAACGACACCAAGAACCTCCTCAGAATCGACACCTTGACCAAATACTGATTTCAACCCGTACCAAGAAGTAGTTTATTCCGGTACGGTGAAAGTCAAGCTGAGGGGAATGACTTAATCGATGAAAATGCTGTTACCTTTTGTGTTTAGATAATGTACAGCGATGAAATATATAAGAACAATACCTGGGAAGGTAATTCTAAATGTAAATAGCTTCGTAAGAGCCGTTGAGAGTTACGTAAAATAGGTTATGTTAACAGTGGTTTTCTGGGATTTTTATTTTAGTAAGTTTGACATCGTGTATGGATATTGATTTTTTTCTGGGGATTTTCCTTTTAGTAAGTTTGACATCGTGTATGCTTGATTTGGCGTTTTATAACGTTATTCTGTGAAAATGGCGGGTGTAAGCGGTCGCAATCCTGTGATGTTACTGCATGCTTACGAGTAGTCGAAGAATCTTCAAGAATTTGCAAGGCATTTAGGTGAATGGGGTGCCACTTCCAAGGAGGGTGAATACCCATGCCCTAAATGTAGAGAGCAAACGAGACTTTCCCTGGATAACAATAAGTCAGATTACTGTTGCGCATTTCAAAATACTAAACCTCTTTTTATATTTTAGGGCGGATGGAGCCCGTTGGTTATGTGGTAACACTAGTCAGAAGGGCCATCGTAAGCGTACTCGGTGTACTCACAGAGTGGGGCTTTGTACGGGGACTCTCCCTTTAACAAATTGTGGGATTTGTGGTTTTATGGGATCGCCACGTTTCTCTAAATTATGCTTCTGCCGAATTGAAGATCTCGAGACAAACCGCGGTGGATTGAGCCTCTTTCTGCGGTGAGGTGTGTGTTGAGTTTTTCAGAACGCAGAAGCAGAAATTAGGGGGTGTAGGAAAAGTATTTGAAATAGACGAATCGAAGTTTGGTAAGAGGAAGTACCACCGTGGGCATTATGTCGAAGGGCAGTCGGGTTTTGGAGGTTACGAGCGATGGTCAGGAAGGGTTTTTATGGTACCCGTCGATTGTTCGACTGACACGTTGTTGCCGATCATCCAAGAATGGATTGAGCCGGGAACAACGATCATTAGCAATTTTTGGCGGGCCTATGATTGCCTTTCCACCGAAGGGTATGTGCATCTGAAAGTGAATCATTCGCTTAATTTCGTTGATCCCATTACAGGCGCACATACCAACGCGATTGAGTCGTCGTGGCGGGCTGCCAAAGCAACGATTTCTGCCAGTAGACGGAGAAAGAAACACTATGCGGGAAATTTAGCTCGTTACATGTTTAATAAAAGATGTAAAGAGCTAAATTTGGACGAGACTGTGGAATTTCTTTGGCTAGTGTGGCAATTGTATAACCTGTTATTACCGCTTTTTGACATTGTACCCGAACAAGAGAACTGTACGACGGATGAGTCGGACTTTGACTAATTGTGGAACCGTCAGGGATGCAGAGGCGCTTCCAGCTTGCCGTCGTGCTTTTTCACGGCCGTTTTCAGGGCTACCAAATGAATATTAAGAAGAATAATTCGTATTCGATACGATAATAAAACGAACGTTACAAATCCGTTGTCTGTATTTATTTTTAGTTATATTTTTATTAGGTGTATTTGTTGGAATAACAGGTTTACGATGGGGGTATAACTGCATTCTTTTTTTACCACTGTTGGTGGGGTGGTTGAATTGTTTTTCTTTTTTTGAGGCAGGGTTAGTCGGTTGGTTCGATGGATGGATGGATGGATGGATGGATGGGTGGGTGGTTAGTTGGTTGGTTGGTTAAATTCTCCCCGCCAAGGCGCGCGTAACCCCGCCACGAAAAAACTATAGTTTGAGGGTTGATTTTTTTTTAAATTTATGGTGGGGTTGGTCGGTTGGTTTAGGGCTGCACTATTTTCGAGTCGGGGTACCGCGAGCCACGAGCAGTACCCGCTACCAGAAAAAATAATCGGGTTGTTATGTAGGTTATATGACAAAAAAATATAAAACCTACTAATTTTTATCTTCCCGGCCTAAGTTCGATAAAAAAAAACATGTTTTTAAAGGTTTCAAGGTCATTCAAAAACGAAAAAAGCAAAAAACAGCCATTCCCCTCAGCTTGACAAATTCCAAAATTCAAACACGTCCGACTAAGTTGACGGCTAAAATCGAAAGAAGGGCGAGCCAGGCACTATTGCACGCAACGCACGTTTCCCTACCGGAAAACTCAGAAAACGCAAATCGAGCTCTGAGCGAATCTTAGAAGCAATTCCTAGGGTGATTATGACAGTGTAAACAAACGCCAAGACGCTCCGAAAAACTGGAGGGGAACCTGACGGAACAAACGTTATTAAATTATCAAAATACAAAAAAGAATTAATGAGTATTTAAGCCAAACGTAATTGCAAAACGGAAATTTATAAAAAAACGGAAAAATCTAGAAGCGGTGCAAAGTTAGATTCAGAAAACTAAGTGCGAAAAATCTAAACGCAAAACAAAAACCCGGGTGTCTGAAATTCCAGAAAAATATAAAACTGCAACAAAATGAAGTGACTAATAAAGTGATAAACAACCAATCAATTAAACAAAGCTAATTTAGGAATTTAATGTAATATAACTTCAAGCGCCATCTACTAGAGCGGAGTCAATCTCTAAAGTATCAACCATTAACCATTAACACAAATATATTAATTTAAGAATATATACATTATGAATGAACATTCAATATAAAACACACGGTGCCTTGCGCCGTTGGCGCCTAAAGTAACTAGCACCAACGACGACTACACATGGCAGCACATGCATATTATCACTTCAAATCAAACTTGCAGAGGGCTACGAATTTAAACAAAAGAACGTTGAACAAAATAAAAGTGTAACAAAGTTTTCGATCTTGATCTGTTTTAACCGTGGGTGGGACCATAGTAGGTACTGGGTTAGCTATGCTGACCTTGAGATTTGACCGAGCGCGCCCGAACGTCTACCGAGCGCGCCCGAACGCTGGAACCTGGAGTGTATGACTCACACGTCGCTGTTAGAGAGAGAACGCACTACGATTTTTATTTTCGAGCGTAAGACATTCCCACGCATGCGCAAACCGATCAAATTCAAATTTTCGCGCCAAATTAATTCGGATTTGAATTTCGCCGAGCGCGCCCGAACCGATCAGATTCAAATTTTCCCGCCAACCCCAAAAAAATTCAAATTTTCCCGCCAACCCCAAAAAATTCAAATTTTCCCGCCAACCCCAAAAAATTCAAATTTTCCCGCCAACCCCAAAAAAAAATTCAAATTTTCCCTCCAAATTCTACGCCACCATACTGCGCATGCGTGACGACTCAAACCGAGCGCGGCCGAACGCTGGAACCTGGAGTGTATGACTCACACGTCGCTGTTAGAGAGAGAACGCACTGCGAAACCGATGAAATTCAAATTTTCGCATCAGATTTATTCGGATTTGAATATCGCGCGCACCATCTTACCCGATGATGACCGAGCACCGATCGCCCGAACCGATAAAATTCAAATTTTTCCCGCCAACCTTAAAAAATTCAAATTTTCGCGTCAACCCCAGGTCCACCAACCCCAGACGTACCAACCCCACGCGCTAAAACGGCATGCCGACCGGCCGTCATATTTTGAACGACGTCATCTTCTTGAGCAGACATCTTTTTAGGTTAAAATTATACTTCTTACGGAATTTTAGAGTAATACAAGTAGATTATGTTAAAATAACTCTTGAAATTTACTCGCGGTATAAATTTTAAAGTTTTAAATCAAGTTTTCGCGCTAAATTTATTCGGTCTAATTTTAAAATTCTACAGAGCATGCGCGAACCGACCAAATTAAAATTTTCGCGCCATTAAGGATAAATTTCAAAGTTTAAACCGTCATGACGTCACCATCAACAGTGGTTTAATATACTTACCGTTTACTTTTAAATTATTACTGCTTAATCTATTAAATAAAACATAAGAAATTCGTGGTTCAGACCCTGTATACAGACCCTGTATAATCACAACAGACCCTGTATACAGACCCTGTATATTGACCCTCATTTGACCCTCCGAGACCCTCATTTGACCCTCCGAGACCCTCATTTGACCCTCCGAGACCCTCATTTGACCCTCCGAGACCCTCATTTGACCCTCCGAGACCCTCATTTGACCCTCCGAGACCCTCATTTACCTAATATTTAAGTCATGTATTAAATAATTTTAAACTACATATGTATTTTTTGCCCACCATCAGGCTCTTCCTTATAATGATGTTATTTAGACATGTTGACTTGCTGGTACACATACAACGTTCCGCTATGCACGTCATCAATTTATGGAGTTCATGATTGGGATGGTAGGAGTACAGGATAAAAAAACAACAATATTGCTGTAAAATAATTTATTGAAAATCATATACTTCAATACAAAATATTATATGTACAGCATTTTCTTCTACAACCTTATCTTGACGTCCCTCCAGGTGTAAATCGTTCGGGAACTCTTATGTCCATCCAATTCGCCGATCCACACATGAATTTTTTGGCTGGAACTGTTGATTTATCATACTATCTTCTTCACCCCATTAGTAAGGGGTAAGTACTCTATGATGGCATCATGAAATATTAGACAGTATGCCTTACATAATTTATTAAATGCTTTACTAGTCTCAAACTCCAGTTTAATATCTACCGTTGAGGATTTAACGCTTTCCACTTGCTTTGAACAATCAATTATGAAAATTGGATTTTTATGAAAACCTTCGTAATCTAAAAGAGGCTCAGATGCGGAAGTCCCATAGTAAGCTGATCTAAATTGCGTGTACATGTTATACGCTATAGCATACTTCTTTTTGTCCATTTCTAGATTCAAATTATCGTACGAATATTGTGAGGAGTTTAAATAAAGTTTTATGTTTTTATGAGTACATGGCTGTAATCAGAAGCGTCTTGATGGATATCGTCCTG
Organism: Aphodius sticticus; assembly: GCA_963966075.1. Classification (NCBI taxonomy): domain Eukaryota; kingdom Metazoa; phylum Arthropoda; class Insecta; order Coleoptera; family Scarabaeidae; genus Aphodius; species Aphodius sticticus. The sequence goes on along the minus strand of OZ014511.1, from coordinate 21,320,687 downwards.
AACTCCTTTTTGGAATGCCACAAATACAAAGCGAGGTCTCTCCAAATTAGTACTTGTCATGACTGACCAAATGTCTTTGGTTGACTCACGTAACGCTGGCAGTTCATGCAACTCCCATTTACGAAATGGAATAATTATGGGTATTTCACTTTCCAATAATTGTAATAATTGCAGACGTGATTTATCATCAACGGTAATGTGTCGCACCCTCCACTCAACATTCGTTAAAGTAAACTTTAACTTTTTCGTACCAGCAGGATCTTCGTTCCGGTAACAATTATCATCAGAGCGTGAGCGTATTAACACCAGCTCCTGACGAGAATTGATTATAATCTTCGGCAAAACCGAAAATGAAACTTAGCGGAATGTACGCACTGAAGACTTTGCCTGAAACTGTCGTTTGTTTACGCGTAATGGGCACCCATCCAGTACAATGTAAACCATTGCTCTCTGATATGCTGTATGAAGCATGAGCTTTCAAGTCGGTAGTAATGCCTGGCTCTAGACATCTATCAATCTCAACACCATTCAACTTATATCTTATTTCTCGAAAGAGAAACATGTAAGCGTTGTGAGTTAAACCACATAAACCGACCCCTGCTTCTTCTTCAACGGATCCTTCAATGTAAATATAACTATCGCATGGGGTAGTGTATATATCCTGATGCTGAATCGGAATTCGAATTTCATCGTTTATTTTAAATGATTGTATTCGAGGAAGGTATGAATGATACTGCTCACTTGTAATAGACTGGTCAAAGGACAGCCCTTCAGTTACAGATAATGTACTACTCATTGTTGAGTCAATTTAAATCCTAAAGATATTAAAAAATTTCTATTCTCCGTAGACAACCTCTTGGTGTGATAGTTCTCACTAAATGATGACTTAGTTGTAGCTGGCTCGTATTTATACCTTCGTCGATTGTTGATGACTAATCCCATATTACAAAGTACTTCTCTTCAGTTCTAACCGAATTACAATTTCCTCACCGCGTAAGTTAACCTCCTGCCCGTTCTGATCGATGAGTGATAATGATATATTTGTGATAGTGCTACTGCTATTTATAGGTAGATAAACAACATTTCTTGGCTCTATATCGATCGGATATCCTGCAGCTACCGGGATTGCAAACTCAATGAGTGTATGTGCATGCACTTCATCATAAAATGCGCTTGTAACTAAATTACATTCTACTCGAACAGTTCTTACTCTAATAATCTGCACTGGAAGATCCGACTCGTAAATTTTGTTCGGTTCGATTATCATTGGGCTAAATCCTAAAATTTGTGCAATATTGTTTGGTTTTGTAAAATTTATTTTAAATTTACTATGGATTTCGCATCGTAATGTGTTTTTATTTGCTTTGATAGTAATTGGATCTACTGATTTCTCATTCTCGCTAATGATTCGTTGTACATATGATTCAATATCACTAACGTCATATGCGCCTGTAGGAATTTTAATTGGGGTATCATTATCTCCATAGTAAAATGTATCCTCACCCTCTTGTATATTCGGAATGCTATTATAAGTGTATAATCCTATAAGTCCCAACGTATACGAAAATCTAGGATCCAGTTCAATTGGGGGATGGTATGAAGCGGATAGTTGGCTCCGCGTGCCCTTCAACGTGAACATGTGAGACATGACTGATAACATTATCAATGGTGCAGCTATATATATATATATACGAATTTTTAGTGTTTTAATTTAGGATACAGGAAGAGACCGAATCCTTTACGATATGGTTTTAAATATAACCCGTTGCCCGATTTTGGTTGTTGTTTTCCAATTGCGATAGCCTCCATTGTTTTATTATGCCTCGATTGTTCAGCCAATTTATTTTTAGCGTTTCTTACATCTTTTATCGCTTTCACAACATTACTCACACCGGAGGCGAGTGCTCCTGCTGCTGATAGACCAGCAAATAGTGGTATTAAAAATGGTAAAAATCCGCCGGCTTTAATAGGTGAAGAATCTGGAAGCTCAATTATATGAGGAATATGTATTCGTTTCTTTCCTCCAGCCTGGTTGATAGCCCTTTGCCTCCGAAAGGGCGTACTTCACAGCGTTATGTATATTATTCTGGTTAACACTATCTCCCAACGTATCGCTAACATGTTTGAGAACTGCTTGTTTAAAGGGAACCACACCTAGCTTTTCTTTACGTTTTTTGTGCATACCCAACCCCTGTTTACGTTCAAACTCCATTCTTATTATAATTACGTCACTCTTTTCTCACCTACGTACACCGCTAGCGTTAACAGACGATGTTGGAATGAGCGACTTTATATAAACACCCTTCTTTATATACTGTTTTATAAGTGCAAAGATTTTGGTTGCAGGATTGTACATTTGGGATCAATAATAATTTGTATAATATATTTATTTAATTTATTTAGGTAAATGATCATTTTCATTTTCAAGTGTATCTATAAACGATTATTCAATAATACCAGCTTCTCGAAGTTCCTCGATGATAGCCGAAATTTCATCATTATCAGTTGTATTTTTACTTGCGGTTTGAGAACTAACCAATATCCGTAATCTATCTATAATATCGTTTATGTAGTCAGAGTAGGTATATTGATGTGGAGTCCTCTCATCCGCAATTAAACCCACACCCATCTTTATGCTTACTGACTTTGCTCGCGTACGAATATTTCCAGTTGACACATCAAACATTGGTTTAATGATCCTTTTGTATTTCGGTAAACGAGTGCCCTTTATCTGATTCTCCGGATGATTTGATCGCCGATGAGCATTTGTTCTTTTCAATATATCTTTATATTGATCTAGATCGGCGTTGTTGTACCCAATAGGCTGCTTCTTGAAAAGTAACTCATACAGCACTGGTGTACCAGCATATCTAATATCCTTAATAATTAAATCTTTTCCATCGAGAGTTACGAAACCATCTCCAATCTTCCATTTTTCTGTTTGCGCGTCGAAGGAAACTCCGTAAACAACATCCTGTTCAAATTCATTTGTGAGTATTCCCTCAATATATGTCCGTGGTAACGGATCGTATTGCCCAAGATATTCGTTAAAAACATCCGGACTCATACTTTCGACTGTTGGAGGAGAAGTCTCCATGACTTCATCATCATCATCTTCTTCTTCTTGTATAGGATCATACTGGAAAGAAACATCCTCCTGCAAGAACTCTGGTTGTGATAAACTTCTCGGTTTTGGGATTATACCTCGAAATGGAGTGCCTGTATATAAATCAGATGCAGTTTGGTGTTTATTGAACTAATCTTCTGTAAGTTGATCTAATTCGGGCTGGTTATGTATCAAAACGGGTTGGTCTACCTTAAACAAATCCGTTTTGGCAGATGAAGGTTGTGGCTTTATAAGTAGGTCAAGTTCGGGTTGTGTCTCCGATTTAATTTTTTGTATTAGTTCGATGAGCGGTTCTGTAATTGGCTTATAAGTTTCTTTTAGCATATTGACATGGTCGCGTTGCCCTCTTTTGGTGGATAACTGTTTTTGTCTTATTGCATTACTAATTTTAATTATCTGTGACGTAATACGACGATAATGATTCTCATCATCAGGTTGACTCTTGTGTATCCAAGGTATCCGCGCTCTGTGTCTATGTCCGTGATGTCTCATCATCGTAATTGTTTTGATGGTAATGAAACTTAACCTCCTATTTATAGAAGTTGACGACTCCAGGAGGGGTTTTCTAGAATATGCTCGTCCAATGGTCGAATAATATTAAGTTTACGTAAAGTTTTAGTAATTTTTTTAAATTCATTTTTTTCGGACGCAATGCGTAAACCATAAGTATAAACTAGATCTCGAAGTATACCTACGTAGTAATTTGGATTGCGCGAGTTTAACATAGAGTTAAAATGGTCGTTATTCCTATTTCGATATGTTTCGGGTAAATTCATAAGTTTATCCTCTTCTTTCTCATTATCGTCACCATCATCGTTATCATCATCATAATCATGATCTTTATGGGCTACGGGTAGATTCATCAGGTAATCCTCTTCTTCCTCATCATCTGTATGAGTTGTGGCTAGGTTAATCGGTTCGCCCTCGTCATCGCCATCGTTATCATTAGAGGTTGCGGGTAGGTTCATCAATTCGCCCTCTTCGTCACTATGGATTGTTATTGCAGAATGATTCTTTATAATATGGCGTTTTAAATTATCTACCCGATTGTACTTTTTTTCACAGTGATGGCATGCGGCTATACAAGCTTGATGTATCTTTTTATGACGACGTAGGGACTTGCGTCGAGGGAATGTTTTTCCGCAGTCAATACATTCGTACATTTTAATTACTAATGAGGTTCCAGCAGTTGTAGCAGCTTATTTATACAAGTTGAGGGTCTCGGAGGGTCAAATGAGGGTCAAATGAGGTCAAATGAGGGTCAATTTCATATGACGTATTTGAATTTGGTTGGTTTGCGCATGCTCTGTAGAATTTTAAAATCAGTGCGAAGATAAATACTTACCGTATCAAGTTCACTCGTATAATATCACTTCTTAATCTATGAAATAAAACAAAAAATTCGTACAGACCCTGTATAATCACAACAGACCCTGTAGTGAAGTATCCTCCAACTTATCTAACGACGACATATACTCATAAGGGAAAATCCCCTTTTTCGTTAGTAATTTAAATGTATTCTCCTCAGGCGCATATTTTCGCACATTTACTAAATCCGCATCTGAGAGATTACTCGGAGGGTCAAATGAGGGTCTCGGAGGGTCAAGTGAGGGTCTCGGAGGGTCAAATGAGGGTCTCGGAGGGTCAAATGAGGGTCTCGGAGGGTCAAATGAGGGTCTCGGAGGGTCAAATGAGGGTCAAATGAGGGTCTCGGAGGGTAAAGTGAGGGTCAATATACAGGGTCTGTAAACAGGGTCTGTTGTGATTATACAGGGTCTGTATACAGGGTCTGAACCACGAATTTCTTATGTTTTATTTAATAGATTAAGCAGTAATAATTTAAAAGTAAACGGTAAGTATATTAAACCACTGTTGATGGTGACGTCATGACGGTTTAAACTTTGAAATTTATCCTTAATGGCGCGAAAATTTTAATTTGGTCGGTTCGCGCATGCTCTGTAGAATTTTAAAATTAGACCGAATAAATTTAGCGCGAAAACTTGATTTAAAACTTTAAAATTTATACCGCGAGTAAATTTCAAGAGTTATTTTAACATAATCTACTTGTATTACTCTAAAATTCCGTAAGAAGTATAATTTTAACCTAAAAAGATGTCTGCTCAAGAAGATGACGTCGTTCAAAATATGACGGCCGGTCGGCATGCCGTTTTAGCGCGTGGGGTTGGTACGTCTGGGGTTGGTGGACCTGGGGTTGACGCGAAAATTTGAATTTTTTAAGGTTGGCGGGAAAAATTTGAATTTTATCGGTTCGGGCGATCGGTGCTCGGTCATCATCGGGTAAGATGGTGCGCGCGATATTCAAATCCGAATAAATCTGATGCGAAAATTTGAATTTCATCGGTTTCGCAGTGCGTTCTCTCTCTAACAGCGACGTGTGAGTCATACACTCCAGGTTCCAGCGTTCGGCCGCGCTCGGTTTGAGTCGTCACGCATGCGCAGTATGGTGGCGTAGAATTTGGAGGGAAAATTTGAATTTTTTTTTGGGGTTGGCGGGAAAATTTGAATTTTTTGGGGTTGGCGGGAAAATTTGAATTTTTTGGGGTTGGCGGGAAAATTTGAATTTTTTTGGGGTTGGCGGGAAAATTTGAATCTGATCGGTTCGGGCGCGCTCGGCGAAATTCAAATCCGAATTAATTTGGCGCGAAAATTTGAATTTGATCGGTTTGCGCATGCGTGGGAATGTCTTACGCTCGAAAATAAAAATCGTAGTGCGTTCTCTCTCTAACAGCGACGTGTGAGTCATACACTCCAGGTTCCAGCGTTCGGGCGCGCTCGGTAGACGTTCGGGCGCGCTCGGTCAAATCTCAAGGTCAGCATAGCTAACCCAGTACCTACTGACCATCTCTTACGAACTTAGTAGAGGCACTTTTTTAAGAAACTTGGTGACTATAAATTTGTTTAGACTTAGGATTGCTATAGGTTAACCAAAGGATGATCATACTACTACAATAGGATTACCGTATTGCGAACGATCAAAGGTAGAATGATCACCTTTCTTATACTGTAAGTACTTTTGTTTGTGTCCTGCAGAAGAACTGAAAAATCTAGAATTGGAAAATCAGGCGATAATAATTCAAGCATTGCAAATTATAAATCAAACCCAACAAGAACCAATGGCACAACAAATCCAATCACTTTATCACAGATTGTGAATACTGTGAATGGATTTTTAAAAGCGGAAAGGGGGTGGCGCGCGGAAAGCGAAACGAAGCGAATAACCGTTAGTAATTTCGACAGGCAGTGGCAGGACAACATCAACAACTGCCATCAGTTGATCCATGACAGGCAGTCGCCCACGAGCGACTATGCCGCTTGTCGTCTGGAAGAGACTACGCGCGACTACAGGATCACGCTACCACGTCCGTAGTAGCGCAACTGATCCCAATACAAATATCACAACGGAACAGCGTCCATTGCAGCTGCTCAAGGCAGCCGACTTTACGCGACAATGGTCGCCAACAGGCGAGAAGCGACAGTTCCCACTCAATTGGGATTTATCGCCTGTAGTCGCTTGACATATTACGGTTCGTGCTGCAAATTGATATTATGGATATAGATAATGAGCAATTAATTAATGCGGTTTGTGAAAGTGGAATATGACTATGGAACTATGGAATATGACAGACAAACAGTACCATTGTCACCATATTCAACGTAAACTATGGGCAAAAGTTGCAGAAGAAACCGTTGTAAATGGAGAGATATCCGCCAACACAGTTGCGCAGTAGTGCAAGGCGCATAGTGTTTTGTTGGCGATATGTCAGCAGCATAATGTTCGATCGCTTGTTTTGAAAGCGCGTCGAAGGTATCAAAATAGGCTACACAAAAGGGGCTACAATTTGCAAAAAAACAGTGTAATAACTTGATTTGACTACTTCACTTGACTACAGATAAATGTAACATCTAATAGGAGCTACAATATTTGCGCCACGTGCACCAGTACCGCCAACAACTTGTAGAGGTGTCATCATTGCGCACGCGGCCAATAGAAGACTAAGAATAAATTTAAGTTTCTTTTTTTTTTTTTTTTGATAGTAAAGTGTATTGAAAACAAAATTAATCTACCTACGAGTCACAACTTAAACGTTCCATAATTGTTATTGTTTTGAAATTCGACATTTTGGAGATTGATGGCTTTATTGCATTCAATATGTAGTGAACAGTCTAAGGGCGCATGCAATAATAATCTAGGTACTTTCTCTTAATTGTCATGCAAGTGATAGGATTTTCTCATTGACTGTCTTTTACCTAGTATTGGATTTACCCAATACCGTTTTTCTCTTTTAGGAGTTTGCATTGGTCGAAACGTAAGATTTACTTCAAAAAGTAAAGTAAATCCTCAGCATTCATATTAACAGGTTATAATACCTGCAGATCAACTACGGTAACATACTTCTCAAAACTCTTTCGTTTTGAAAAGTGTGTGACCTAAACACTACAGCGCCCTGACAGAGGTGACAGTCGTGAAATGTTCCCTTACAGTGGACGACCCCGGCGTGCATAGTCGCACAACTCATAGTCGGCTGTAGTCGCGCGTAGTCTCTTCCAAAGGCTCTTGAAATGTCACCGATGCGATAAGCGACTAGCGATACGCGACTATCGTGTATACCAGGTCGCTGATCGCATCGGTCAGTTTTCTGCCCAAGGTAAAAAACTCGCAGATACGATAAAGCGACTAGCGACACGTGACAGCCTATATGTTTCTATAAAAACAAATCCGTGATATACGACAACCTATATGTTTCCATTGAAAGATATAGACTGTCGCGTGTCGCTAGTCGTTTATCGCATCGGTGAGTTTTCTACCTAAGGCAGAAAACTTACCAATGCGATGAGCGACTTGCGATACGCGACAGCGTATATGTTTCTAGTCTGTCGTGTATCGCGGCTCTATGTTTCCATATCACTTTTGTCTTGCTTCTCAAAGATTTTCGAGAGGATAATGTATAACAGGTTAATGAATTTCTTTGTGGGGCATAACATGATTTCTCGAAGCCAGTTTGGGTTTTTACCTGGATCTTCATGTGAGCGTGCATTGTTCAGTGCGCTCATGGGGGTGCTGACGTCTGTCGATAGGAGGAGCTCCGTGGCTGCAGTCTTCTTCGATCTTTCCAAGGCATTTGACACCATTAGCCGTAGATTGCTGTTGTCAAAGTTCGAACACTACGGTGTGAGGGGTACGGCGTTGAACCTGCTGGGGTCTTATCTCGATGGCAGACAGCAGCGTTTGTGTGTGTGGGAAACTCAATGACTACCCGTGTCGCTACTTCTTCGGCTGGAGTACCACAGGGTTCCATTTTGGGTCCGCTAATGGTCCTAATGTATATGAACGATCTGGCTGATGTTCTTCCAGATGGGGAACTCTATCAGTTTGCCGATAATACTACGCTGATCATTAGGAGCGACACTTTGGTCGGTCTTTCAGCCGCGACTGCTGATGCTGTAGGTAGAGTGACTGATTGGTGCAGTGGGAACAGAATGATTTTGAACTGTAAGAAGAGTGCTCTGTTGCAGTTCTCATTGGATGCGCCATCAAGTTCAATGTTTGTTACTACAGGTGATGGCTCGCTGCCGGTTAGTGGTAGCGTAAAGCTTCTGGGTGTCCATTTACAGGGCAATTTAAAGTGGGATCTTCATGTGCAATCTCTCCAGAGAAGGCTTAATGTTGTTTATTATTCGTTTTATAAGTTGAGGGGGATAGTTGACTTCGTCTCTCTCAGGACTGACTATATCGCCAGTTTTGAATCCATCATAAGCTATGGAATTGTGCTGTGGGGTTCCTCGCCTAACATTATTAGTCCTTTCCGGTTGCAAAAAAGGTTTCTCCGGTGTATGTTGGGTCTCTCTTGTCGAGAGCCGTGCAGGACGCATTTCAGGGTGAATAAAATATTGACATTGCCAAGCTTATATGTGTACCGCCTTTTATCGTTCTGCAGAGCCAATATGGCCAAGTTTGTAAGAAATGGTGATATCTCTTCATCAATGCAGACACGTAACACTTCTCTTTTGGTCTGCCCGCGACACACCTCATCTGTGTTTCAGAGGGGACCATACTACATGATGGTGAAGACATTTAATGTACTCCCCTCCGACATAAGAAACGCAGCAACTACTACTCAATTCAAACAAAAACTAAAAGAATACTTAATTGCTGGAGCTTTCTATACCATTGGGGGTTTATATGTTCTGTGTTATGTGTGTTCTACAGTATTTTGTTTATCCCGGTTTGTGGTTGTATAGCATTGTAATATTTTATGACAATTGTCCATGTCTGTAACAGATCCAACGACAAATATATACATTATTATTATTATTATTATTATTACTATTATTATAGAAACTGTCGACTGTCGGGTATCGCTAGCCGCTTATCGCATTGGTGAGTTTTCTACCTTAGGATACGGGCACGCTGGCAAGCGATTTGTCGCGAGCGGAAAATCGTGGACGATATAGCGACAAAAAATAGTTCAAACCAGGGATAAATATGAGAAGACTGCACTCTATAGACATAATAGCTATTTTCCAATAGGGTATTCCGGTCATGTCAAAATTTAAGCAGATATTCGGTTTAACCTATTGTACAATTTATGAGGATTCATAAAGTTAAGCTATGAGCTTTTTGATTTAGTTTTTCTATGAGATAATTGCAATTAAAAGTGCATTTTGTTTGAATTCACCGACCACCCTCGGAAATACACGATGATTACCGATCCCTAGTAGCGGTGGCAACAGCGGACAGCTCTCGAACAGCTGATCGGCCAAGTTGACGGTTGGCGACCCTGTTCTTTGACAACGAATAAAGGTAACTTTTTTGAGAGATGATTTGATCATTGAAACTTGAAGCCAAACATCTCTCATCTCGCTAGTCGGCAATGTAAAGAAAATCTTATCAGAAGTTACTGTTCTACTGCTGTTACAGCCCGGCACAGAACAATGTCGGCGTTGGAGTTTATACATTTTGAACAAGTGTTTGATATAACCTCAATAACCAAAGCAGGTGTCAACAAACGAGCGATTCTAAACGTTGACACAACAGAAGACAAAAATTTACTACGTGCACCCTAGATATAGCAACGTTGTCAAGTCGCTCACTTTGAGCGGTCTTTGTGACGTCACAAAGACCAATCCTAATTCAGACTTCAAACAACGATTTCTCTTAATTTAAGACAATGTTTGATATTTTACTTGTGAAGTAGCAAACAGTAGCACCCATACTTTGTAAAAAATGACAATTTCAAAAACACCGGAATACCCCATTACATGTATTACATACTCATTACGTTTAAATCTAGCGTGCGCTGGGGCAAATAGCGCCGGCCCGTTCGGCATCGTAATGGGAACGCGTTGAGAAATGTCAGAACGCGGCAATGTCAAGCATAACGTCAGTAACGTCATGTGAGAAGTGACATAATCTTAAAAAATAATACAACTCCTCAAGAGTTTCGTCATAGTCCTGTTTATTTAAATATATCGATTATATTTCAGTCGGAAAAGGTCTTTTAACAATAATGTGCAAGATTGACCGGGTAAATCCATTTTTACAATGGATTTTACGTTGTTAACAAGCACCTAACCTATTACAAACGTCACTGATGTCAGTTGATCGGTGTTACAAGCTCCACTCGAAAACTAGGTGCAATAGGGGAAATGGGAAGGGAGGCTTTCGGCGAGTTGCACTAACTGCAAATTGTAGGAACGCTCTCCCATTGGCCCTAGAGTGCTCCAGGGTTCGTCAGAGCATAATTGGAAAACAGCTAATGTGACTCAAATCACTACACAATAAGTCCTAAAAAATTTTTAGACATGCGCAGTACGCACATACTGCTCTCATTCATAAATTCAGCGACGAATCGGCCTGTCAAAACGTATGGTTGTGAGGTTATGGTGGTTATGTCATCTAGTGAATACGATTATTTTATTATTAATATATTTACATTATAGGTACCGACTATGATAGTGACAGACTAAATTTAGATTTCACTGATTTTCACGATGAATTGCTGTGTGCCAGGCTGCAAAACGTCGAACAGGAAAACTAAATTAACATTATTCTCTGCTAATACGGTAAGTACGGTATGCGCACCATTAAAAGTTGTACAGCTAATTTAGACATCATGTAATTCTGGCTTGGCAACTTGACAGTTAGTGCATGTTTCATACAGTGTCGGTTACATATGGGGGGCGCCGGGGGCGCCCCCCCCCCCTTGGGCTTGGCGCGATTTGTACCGCGGAGAAGAAAGTGATTGTCATGTTACCGGCTAGGTATACAGTATGCGAGCTCTAGTGTATGCGGTGTTGCATACAGTGCAGTCATATATTACCAGTTTGTTGCATTTTGCAGTTTGACGCTAGTTATAAATACGGCAGCCTCGCCGAATTGGAAGTTAGTTCACAATTAGACGCCGTAGTGTTAGGACTGCAGTGTAAAAAGTGAAAAGTCGGTAGTGGTAGCAAGTTGAACACGCTGGTGTGAACATGAAGATTACTCAAGAGTGAACAGTGGCAAGTATTGCAAGTAGTCATTCAGTACAATAGCGTTAATTAATCCATTACTAATACTCAGTAATAATAAAATCTCACGGAACATGATGTGCTATCGTGAGCATAAAAAACGGAGACACTCAAATTTGCACTAATTAAACTGGGCTTCGTAATGTCATGTCAGTATCTTTGGCACGTCACATTAATGTCTTCTTGAATTTTGAAGTAAGAAAACACATGCCGCAATTGAATGAATTTCAGAAGGAAATAAATCAAACTCAACTGCATGATGGAATCAGCATTCGAGAAATTGCTACTGAGTTAAGTGTAGGCAAGAATACCGCAAGGAATAAAATTGTTGAAACCGGAACAAGTTTGTAGTTTGACAAGTACTGTCAAAGTTGAGACTTCAGTGTCTAATTTCACTTTGTTGTCCCCGTTTCTTATGCTCACGATGGTGCTATGCGCGGCAAAAAAAGGCGTGATTCTAATGACAATAGGTAGTGCCAAACGCTCATATTTTGACAATACCTACTGTCAATATAAGCTGCGTTCGGATATTGTACACCGTTACACTTTTTACACCCAATAACACGTAAGTGTCATTTGGACGGTGTACCCAGTGTCAACGGAGTACAATATCCAAACGCAGCTCATGTAACTTTGTAAATAGTTCATTTATAACCTAAACGCTGTCATTCTGAGATTAGTCATAGGTAATGAAACATGCACCAACTATCAAGTTGACATGCTAGAATTACATGATGTAACAATAAGCTGTATGATTTTTTTTGGCGCGCATACTAAATGTTAAATGGGATTAAAGTTGCGAAACAGTTTTTGACTTTTATTTTGTACGGATCACTAGATATTGCGGAAAAAGTAAAAACTGTTCATTTCTTTTTTCTTGAATAACTTTGCTATTATGACAAATAGAAATTGTTCTTACATAAGACCATACTCTGAAGCCATTTTTGTTAGCAGAAAATGTCTTTGTTCCCAAGCTTTTGCTGGCCGATATTCAACTTTCTTTATTTCTAATGGACGCCATATTGAATTTTTACAGATTCAAATAGAATATTTTAAATGCTTTACAACCATGCGTAACACGTTTATTGAAATTATTACTAAATACAATACAAGGTGAGCCACCAGATCACCAGACTTAACCCCCGTGGATGTTTTTATCTATGGGGCTAGATAAAAACTATCATCTATGTAATGAACTGCGATACCATACAGGAACCTCAGGAGGCAGTGGAGGCGTTTAAGGACAAACGACTTATGTTGTTAATTCTTGTTTAGGACAAATAATGATCAAATATGTGAGATTTAATTGGATATTTACATATTTACGTAGAATATAGAGACTGTTTTGTAACCGTATGTAATACACTTTTAAGATAGTATAGAATTTTCACAAAATGTTAGTCCTATACGTTAAAATTAACGAACTAATATTACTTATACTAATCTAATTTTACAAACATTATTTAGGCCAGTTATAACGGAAATGCTTTCTCCATTTTGAATTACAAACTAAAAACTCCCCAAACAAACTTAATTAATTACGAAAAAAATCATTAACAGAAAATATTTAATACACATCAAATTTGGCCGTTATTTATTAGTTCTAAACTTGATCATTTTATTAGTTCTATTAGGCATCCCTAAATGGTCATCACTATTACCACATAATAATCACATAACGAAGATGATTTACCCCAGTCACAAACCTGACACAGTCTACCTCCCCTTAAATTACCATGCATCCCTATCTGCCCCAATTAAACATGTTCTTAAGGATTACAACATTACAGCATCATTCCGAACAAACTCAAAGATTACCAATTATTTAATAAACAACAAACAAAAACAAACAAAGATGGAGAAGAGTGGAATCTACAAAATTGCATGCGGGGGCTGTAATGGAATTTACATTGGATAATCGGGTAGGCAATTGAAAATACGCTTGAAGGAACAGCAGAAAATAAAAATAATAATTCCGCCTTAGGACGACATCTGCTGGAGACGGGACACACCACCACAGAAAACAATTGTCACACTATTGCATCACCTCCAAAAATCCAACAAAATGAACATACCGGAAGAAATGGAAATCCAAAAACAAAAATAAGTAACCCGATATACTACTAAATCATATTGACGGATGCAAAAACAGCAGAATGTTTTTGAAATTTCTTAGAGTTCCGCCAGACGATCGACAGCGCCATCTCCTGACATAACGACATTCTCACCGCGTACGTTCCATAACCTCACTTGATATATTTGACACGCGGTTGGTGCACGCCGTTTATTTTGTTCCGTTAAATTTACACGATAACTTGACTCTCTTCGAACCTTCAGGCCTTTTCTGAAAAAGAAGCTTCTTATTTGTATTGTACTGGTGACCGCCGGCTGTATATTTTTAAAACGAGAAAGGTTGTTATATACACGAAGGTATGTTTTCAGATTGCAAAAACGTGTTATGTTTGTTATATAATTTAATTATATAACCTTACCAGCATAATCTACATCGTTACATGCACGAAGCATCAATACTAAACAACCTTGATTATTATAGGCCAACTTTTGTCATTTCGTTTAATTATGCCTGCGTTCGTGAGGCTGTAAAACTTGACGGTACGTCAATTTGTGTGCTGGTCCGAATATATTCTAATCTGTTTCCATGTATTATTGTTGTAGTATGCACTGAAGACGAGTATAACACTCGAAACTAGTATGCAAGAAGACAATAAAACATTTCTACATCTAACTCGACTTTCCTTTTTCAACTCATATTCACACATAGAGCTGATGATAATGGAGATATTCCTAGCGAGATATTCCTGAAGGTTCTGCATAGTTCTGCATAGGTTCTGCATAGTCTGTAGTTACACGCTGGTTTTTATGAAGCCCCCATGGAAAAAATCTATTGGTGTTAAGTAGGTGATCTGGCGGGCACACATTGTTGTCATTTTGAATATTCTATTTAAATCTGTAAAAATTCAATAATTCTTATATAATAATATAAGAAATAACAAAGTTGAATATAGCCCAGCAAAAGCTTGCGGACAAAAACATTTTCTAATAAAAAAGTGACTCTAAAGTATTCTCTTATCTAAGATGCAATATTTCGACTTTCTATTTATCGTAATAGTGAAATTATTTTACTTTTTCCATAAATACCTAATATCCATAAAAAAGTTTAAAAAACCAAAAAGTATTCTGAAAACGATTCATATTTATGCAACGTTTGTCCCATTTAACCGACATCGTGGCTCTAACAGTGTCCGAGTGCCCCATGTTCATCACCTTACGTGAGACACCATGCATAATAGCATCAAGTAATAAAGTCCACTGTTCCACAACCAACTCTGACAGCGCTTTATTCAGCATTGAGTTAAAAAATTATAACATACAGTCCACCGCCTACTCAATTAAAGTAAAATTTTAGAGATAATTTGAAATGGACCGTTTTATAATAAGGAAACGTGGTGTGATATCTGAAGATCCCGGTCAAATTCTTGCCGCCAACACACCGTGGCCTCTCACCGTGGCTTACGCTATATATCTACACTGCAGTAATTCACCCAATGCTCACCTACGGGGCGTGGTATAGTGGCACAGAGTCAAGCTGGCCTCCACTGTCACCAAACTAAATCGAATCCAAAGAATGGCTTGTCTTAGCGTTGCAGGCGCGATGAATACGACTCCCACTGGTGCGATGGATAAAATTCTGTACCTGCCACCACTTGGAATCTACATTGAAGAGGTGGCTCTGGCATCACTCAGGCTCCGCACAGTGGGATACGCCCGGGATGGATATAGCGGTGGTGACCGGGTCGACCACTGGAGGAGGGCTGTGAAAGGTAAACCACTTTTTGAGTACCCTACAGATTACATCACCCTCAATATGTTTTCAGTAAACCCTATCTTACCAACAACACAGCCACCGAGGTCGACCTCAGCAAGAGCCTCAAAATCTACACGGACCGCTCTAAGAAACAGAATGGAACCGGAGCAGGCATCTTCTCGCACGACTTCCTAGTGCATAGATCAATCCCTCTCGGCAAACTTCCTTATGTTGCCCAGGCGGAGCTTTTCGCTATCAAAACTGCTACTGACATAATCACCGAATCCATTAAGTCAGGCAGAAACATAGTGATTATCACTGACAGTAAGCAATCCATCCTTGCTCTAGAAAGGTGTCGTTTCCCCTCAGGGCTAGCATTGAAATGACACAAATCCCTAGTAAAGGCCGCTAGGAATAACATAATCACCCTCACCTGGATCAAAGGGCACTCCAAGAACAAAGGTAATCAACATGCCGATAGACTTGCACGCAGAACCGCAGGACACGCAGCCATCGCAGCTGAACCTTTCATCTTGCCAACACCGCCCTACGAAACATGGTGAGGGACATCACCCATAGCGAATTCCTTCAGTAGTGGGACAACACACCAGGCTGTTTGCTGGCCAAGAAAACGATCAAGTATCCCTCCATTAAAGAAGCCAGATAATACACGCAGCTAACCAGAAGCAAATTTCGTCTTATTACGGGGCTCCTTACTGGACACTGCAGACTACGTCAGCATACGTTCAATCTGCATCTGTCAGTATCTCCCACTTGCCGTGCTTGCGAGCAGGACGACGAGACGGTAAGACACATCCTATGCGAATGCCCCGCCCTAGAAGAGCAGAGGGTAAGTGCTCTTGGGGAACCCTGGCATGGACAGAATCCGGAACGAGACCAGAGTGATCAGGGGAGGTCTGCAAAAAGGGCCTACTGTGGCCTAGGTGCTATGGGTCCTCTGCCCAGCCTCCTTCCCCCTACATACACATACATACCGGAAACTTGGATTGCAATAACTATCATAAGTGGAGACAAGCCTCCTCTTTCGTTTGGTGTAAGTTTGTTACAATCGGATGATAAGAAGGGGTTATGCTTACTGTTCTGCTGGAAGGGTGTATGTTTCTATACTCGCATGTCCGAGAGTAAAAATATTCATTAAAAGTTCATTAATTTTTTTAGACCACTAATTACCGGAAAATTGCACTGCAATAACTATAATACAGTTGATTAATTAGTGACCTTAGATTCGTATTTGACCGAGTGTATTAGTTGAACCACTTTCTGCTCGAGATATTTCTCTGATACCTGTCTTGAGTTGGCATAAACACCAGTTGCAATCGAAAGAATTTTTACTCGTATCAATATTTTGCTTTTTCAAAACATTTTTGGCATGACCATAGAATTCATTCCGCTGAATCATTGGATCGATTATGTTTTAACTCTTCTGATGAATTTCGAGATTGAGCTATAAAATTATAGAAATGTTTCGATCCACTGATACTTGAGGGTTTTGTTTTTATATGGAACCACATCGCATCACAACCTTTTAAAATATAAGTTGTTAAAGTTACTAGATTTGAAGGTTAATGAGAAGCCATATACAACCGCAGAATTATATTTCCTGTTGTTAACTACCTTGAGTGTACCATTTTTCATGGATTGCGCTTCTCTAAGCTACTAGGGACATTCTTCTATATGAATGGATCTGCAAATATCTGATACTGATCTGTACTTAGATCGTTGCGACTTTCAAGGAACAGATCATATTCAATTCTCTTAAGTTGAACAACTGGATAAACTTCTCATTGCTATATATCTTATCCTATAGGACCAGCAAAAGCTCGCCGAACAGTTGTTGATTTATCCAAATTCTTGAAGAAATTACGCAGTTCTGTTGAGTGTAGTAAGCAAATAAACGGTTACCGGGACTTTTTCATTTGTGGTACAAATGAAAAACCCGATAAAAGCCGTATCAGATCATTTGTTGCCAGTATTGGTCACCGTGCCATCACAACCCACTGCATTTGTTTGTGAATCCATCAAGTTCTCATTAAAAAACTTCCAGATGATAAGAACAACTTATGCATAATACTTTTCTTAAACGATGTCCCAGAAGTTATCGGAAACAGTTCGATATAAACGGAACCAGACTCTTTTAACAGGCATATGTGCTCTTGTCAACTTCACATTTTTCAGTTGTCGTACGAGCTTAGCGAACATCAACATAAAGTCCAAACATATAGTAGTCGCTGAATCTAACCACTGCTTCATTATTGAAAAGATGTATTTATAAATTCAGTCTGCTGCCTAGAGCAGTCTTGACACTATTGTATCTCCTGCTCTGTCTGAAATTCTACGATTCAGCTTCCCTTATTACGCAAGGTTGAGTTGACTTGGATTAGTTTGGGTCTGGTTGGGATGGATTGGGTTGTCGGCTGAATGCTTCGGTGATACCCGACAGCGGGGTGGAGGTGGGATCTTCAATCCCTTCCGCTCTTTAAAAAAAAAAAAAGGGATGGATTGGGTTGGTGGTAAATTAGTGGCAAATCTTCCGCTCTGGTTAAATTTGACGTAAAAGACCAATTATATTAACAGTTCTAATGACTAAATAAATATACCCCTACGGTATGAATGTTGAACTTAAAACTTAAAAACGATTTCACTATAGATCGTTATAGTGGCAAGACATGTTGTTTTCCATAATAAATTTATTTTACCTACATAATGTGTATAATGTATAATAGGGTGGGCCGAAAAAACGTTTTTTTGTTTTTTCAAATCGTAATACCGCGAAAAAGTTGCGAATTGGGGAGACTAATAAGCGGTAAAAAAATAAATAAAATCGGTTTATATCTTCCGGTCGCGCATGGGCTCTAAAGTTGATATTTGAACGATAATTTTTTCTCTTACTAAACATGTCAATATTTAAATGGAATAATGCTAGTCGACTCTTATGCGAGCCGATAATGATTTAGAAAAAATCTGATGTGGCCAGGCACATGACTTTATCATACTATGTATAAAATTAATAGTTTAGCTGCATGAGATTCTATTTGATCGAGATCGGCCATGTCTGCATTAAAATAAAACTAGTAGAACTAGACAGATATGTCGATTAAAGCTGCGTTTGGATATTGTACTCCGTTGACACCGGGTACACCGTCCAAATGACACTTATATGTTACTGGGTGTAAAAAGTGTAATACAATATCCGAACGCAGCTTATATTGACAGACGTTATTGTCAAAACATTAGCGTTGTCATTAGTGTCATTACTGTCATTAGAATCAAAATTTCTGACATATCCTGGCTACTAGTTTTAATGTAGTACGACCGATCTCGATAAAATAGAATTTGCTCATGCAGCTAAACTATTGATTGTATCAAAAAATTTCATATTCATAAATTATTCAGAATTTCCTCATCTTTAATTTATTACTTAACTATTTCGACGAAATTCCAGAAATGGCGGCTTATTTGCAAAATCTTTTAAAAATGCTAAGACTAAACCTCCAGTTCCTTTGGGCCCTTTTCAACAGAAAGCTTTTCAGCTCTAAGTTTGGTTATGAAACTTCTAAATATGAAGTTTCGTCCCGATACCTTTAGTAGTTTCTCCGGAATCGTCGCCACAAAAAAACGGGTACACACACACACACACACACACACACACACATACACACACACACACACAGACATTTTTTGTACCTTGGTCAAAAATGTTCAGGGGACCCAAAAAGACATATTTCCGCTAAAATCTCAAAAAATTTTTTTGGCACGATTACAATACTTTACATACTGCGTATGATAAAGTAAAAAAAATGGCTCAAAGCCGTTAAGGTTTTCCGCTCGCAAATTATTGTGAAATAAGTTGTATCTCTCCTGTGCACAACACCAAATCACGCCCTCCCCAGTAGGAAGCTTGTTTGATGAAAAATCTTGAGGTGTACCAAATATAGTGCACTCATATAACTGTATTGTGATGATTTTCTTGGGTACAGCCATAGTATATCACCGTTAAGTCATAAAGTTACACGTTAAGTCGCAAAGTTACACGTTAAGTCACAAACTTACTCAAAAGTGTCATAACACAAAACCAATATTGAATAGACACGAACGCCAAAATAATAAGACGAAAACTAAATCCACACGCAATTGCGTGGCCCTGCGCTACAGTGATAACTGGGGAGGGGGGCCAAGGACTAAGGAGGTCCCGAGTGAGTTACGACTAGCGCCAGAATTTGTTAGATTTGAGAGCTGTGGTGCGAGCGGAAAACCTTAACCGATTTGAACCATTTTTTTTTTCTAAATCATTATCGGTTCGCATAAGAGTCGACTAGGATTATTCCATTAAATATTGACATGTTCAGTAAGAGAACTAATTATCGTACTAATATCAACTTTAGAGCCCATGCGCGACCGGAAGATATAAACCGATTTTATTTATTTTTTTACCCCTTCTTAGTCTCCCCAATTCGCAACTTTTCCGCGGTATTACGACTTGAAAAAACAAAAAAGCGTTTTTTCGGCCCACCCTAGTATAATACTATAACGTTGTCTTTTTTATCTATGACTTATATATATTTAGTTTACTACATAAGTATCTTTGACTATTTAATCCCTAGCTGATATACACCGAATATTATGATACTATAGTAGCTTTGTTATAACCATGACAGTGATTTTGAATAATGACTTTTTTCAAAGAAACTATTTAAAGTATTTGATATAAAATGGAATTTATGAGTCTTAGATAAAACATCGTATTGACTCGCACATAACGGATATAAAATCGCTTGCTTATTTATAACTTCATTCTCGAGATTTATATCTTTAAGTATATGTTCGTTAAATAATATACTTTTATATCTGCATACTGTGACTGTGTTCTGGGTGACATGTAAAAGTAACACCAATACTTGCAGACAGTATTCTATCACAGTTTTGAATCTTTGTTCACGTTGGGGCTGTAGAAGTTATGAATATTTTTTTCTCAAATTTGTGCACAATACTCGTTACACCATAGAGCACTGACTTTTCAACAAGCAAACTTGATTATTAAAAAAAAATAATTCATAGGTATAAAAACGATCCACCATAGGGTGGATCGTTTTTATACCTATGAATTATTTTTTGCCGCTATATATTATATTTAAATCCAAATTTCACGATCATATGTCAGAGGGTTTTAGTCAGAGGTTTCAGAGAGTTGAAAAAATACACTAATTTTTAGCGCTGTACAATAGTGTACAATAGTGTACAGCGCTAAAAATTGATGTATTTTTTCAACTCTCTGAAACCTCTGACTCAAACCCTCTGACATATGATCGTGACATTTGGATATAGTATAGATATGGAGATGACACAAGTGATATCAAGAGCAAAAAAAAATATTTTCAAAACGCAAAAAAAAACGCAAAAAGTCCCCTATGTTTTCTAATTTATAGCGGCAACATGGAACCGAGTTTTGCTCAAAACTCCCTGTGATCATCTAGACAGGTGTTTTATCCATCGGTAAAAAAATAATCAGACGTTAATTTGCATGCAGTCACGAGAAATTATGTACGAAAAACAGACATGTTTTGGTACAAATTAGCAGTGGTAAGATGCTGCCATCTATTCCGGTGTACTAACTAGGACCGCCTCTATTTGGCTGAAGACGCCCACATTGTTGTGGCGGTTTTCTATAAATAGAATCGGATCTCAATAGATTGACTCGTACTCGGTGTTACACATATTTCGACGAGGGAAAGATTTGTTCACCGCTATCGCTGACTATGTCGGCCGCACTAACAACTAAGTGGATGAAAAAAGTGGCGCAGCAGTATGTCACGTCAAAGGGACAAACCACACTTCCTACATTTAGATCGGCTCTCCTTTCCCTAAAACTTTTTTTAACCGATTTCAGTAAGCGATACATTTTTGGAAAGCCCACAACGTGTTGAGTATATGGTAATCATAATTACTACCTCTAAATATGAAAAGAAAGTCTTCATTTTCATAAATTCTAAACTCTTACATACTGGAAGTCGCACGGAACTGATCCATTAGAAGTCTTTGATGTACCACTTTTCTATATGTTTGAAATACTGGAATCGGGGTTTACTGGATCCGAACTTTTGAACAAAATATTCTTGAATTGACTCTCACTTCCGGTCTACCGGAAGTTGATAACAATTTCTTTATTTTAAATGGAATCATATAATTTTTATTTAATTGTTTGCTTTTACACATTTTTGTCAAATAAAACACTGTCTATCATTGCAGACTGGGGTTCCCTATTCATATCTTTAATAGTTTTTTAGGTATTGATAAGTTTGTGTTAAATAATTAAAATGTACCTATTAATGTATTAGCGGACTTTGATATTTCGACAGGTATTGTGTTTTATTATCTATGACGTTCTACAACATAATTTTTGACGAATTCGTTCTTCTAAATATCGTAATTCACCATAAAAAGAAACTGAATAGAAATAATTGTAGATAGGGGACATTCTTCATGCATGTAAGTAACATTTAAAAACCTTTGTGCTCATTAAAAACTATGTACATTTTAAGTTTCTCATAAATTTTAAAAGAAATTGTATCCTCTATTTTGTACCCCGAAACAAAAAGTGGTCTGACTTGATTTCGAAAACTTGCTACTCTTCTTGCATGGGCTTAGCGCATTTTTTGTTCATAAATTAATTGCTCCAGATTATTCAAGATAAAAACCACACATCACCTTTAACGTTTATTAGGATGAATTCCCAAAATTCAATCATCACCGATTTACGCATGAATAAAAATATAATCTTTGTCACCACGTAATTATGAAACATCAATAATAAATACATACAATATACAATTATATTATTGATTTTGCTTTTATTACTTATTTTGTCAAAAATTGATAAATAGGTTTGTCTTGTTAAAAATAGAATAAGGTTTGTCTTGGTTTGTCGATATAAGGAATCCGACAAACGGAGACCGACGGTTCTAAAAGCAACAAACAATGGTTGACATTGGCGGCTCGAGGTGTTTCCTCATTCGTAGAACCGAAACTGTCACAAAAAACATATGGACCTTACGTCTAAATTTGTACCTACTATCCTAACACGCAAAAAAATGTATGTTACCGTGAAATACGAATGCCGACAACCAAATTATTGCAGATGAAAATTATGCAGATGAAAAGTGCGAAGCGACGGAGATAGCATCTACTCTCCGGAATAAACTGGCAGAGGCCAACGACAATATCGACGCTTTGAGGAAGGAGATTGAAGTTCTCAGATTAAAAATAAATGTTATCAGCAGTGACGTTGATGCCAGGGATGCGACAATTCTCCACTTGAAAGACATTATTGACCGTATGTCATCGGCGAAAGCTGCAACTCAGGGCGATTCTCCGGTGGATTCTGTTGGCCGGTGCGATCAGGGCGGGAGCAGCACTGAAACTTGCTGTTCCGTGGTCGGGCTGTCCAGCGGGGGTTCGGCGGGGACTGTGTCGGGTCTGTTGAATCAAGCTGGAAGCGGTCCCATCGACGCGTCTGGAGATCAATCACTGCATAGCCAAACTCGTCGACCTCGTATCATGCTTCTGGCTGATAGCCAAGGTAGAGGTATGGCGAAGATTTTCAGTGCCCAGGTTGGCGATACATTCGACGTGGAAGTGCTTTTTAAGCCAAACGCCTGCTTGCTTAATGTTGCCAGCGATGTTGCAAATCTGGCGCGGGACTACGAAGAGAGGGATTACGTTGTACTGATGGGAGGCACCAATGATGTCCTAAGAGGTGTCCCACTGAACGAGCGTGGATTCTACAATATTCTTTCTGGTCTTTCGCAGACCAATGTTTTGATTTGTTCTGTCCCCTTTTTAAATTGTTCGATTGATGTTAATGACCGCGTCCACGATTTTAATGGTGGTTTGTATCGTTCGTACTGCCGTCTGCGGTGTGATCAATCTGTAATGTTTTGTGATTTAAATTGTACTCTTGAAGCAAGAGATATTCAGCAGAGGGGTGTACATTTGACAAAGCGTGGAAAAGTGAATGTTTGCCGGTACATATTGAGCGCTCTACTATTTTTTGAAAACGTTCGAATGGAGACTATTACGCGCCAAACATCACTAAACAACTTCACGGAAGAGACAATAGCTCCTACAGATGTGACCATAGATGATTTTTTAGAAACCCTCCCTATCGACCCCCAACAATCATAGCTAATATGTCAACCAATGCGTCGCACTGTATCAATTCAGGATTTTCGAAGAATATAGCGTCATTTCTGGTACTTAATATACAGGGATATAAGGCGGATGAACTTAGTTTATTTTTAGAGGACCATAAGTTTCCATTGTTTATATGCTTGTCAGAACATTGGTTACGGTGTCCTGATCCCTGTGTTTTGGAAAATTATAAACTTGTGTCACAGTTCGGTCGTACCGTAAATCGTCGTGGTGGAACCGCTATTTTAGCCCTTACTCACGTAAATTCTATTAATGTTGATTCTTATGATTATTTAATTGAGGAGTATACTTTTGAGCTTGCGTGTGCGTATTTTTCTGATATTCATTGTCATGTTTTTTGTTTGTACCGTTCACAGAAAGGTTGTGCTTTTGTATTTTTAGCCAAACTTGACTTGCTCTTATCACAGTTTGACACTAGTAAAAATATCATTTTGACTGGAGATTTTAATATTGACTATTCTGGGGACTCATCTGGTGTGCTGCGGGAATTAAAGAACGTACTGCTTTATCACGGGTTACATATGCATGTCACGCAGCCAGCAAGAGTTGGCAAGTCGTCCAGTACTACGATTGATTATATATGCTCGAATTTGGACAGTGAGTTTATAGCGGCGACCCCCATCCATGCTGGCTTCTCTGACCACGAAGCTATTCTAGCTTCGTTAGAGTGGAACAGTATGCCTGTACCCAGAGCTTCGAAACCCTGCCGAGTGTACAGTTGTAGTAACTTCAGACGATTTGTTGAGCATTGTCAATGGGTTGATTGGGATTGTACCTCATTGGACCTGAACACAAAGTTTAAACATTTTTCTGATACACTGACCTCCGTATTTGACTTGTCATTTCCCCTAGTTACATTAAAAAAACACAATGAAAAGTCATGGCTTACTGAAGGGATAAAAACTTCAATTAGAAACAAGCGTTCTCTCTTCTATTTAAAAAAGTTTATTTTCGATGACTGGTTTGTAAGTTATTGCAAACAATATAAGAAACTACTTAAAAAAGTTATAAAGACGTCCAAACGTTGGTCGATGACTAGCAGAATTATAGACTCAAACAATAGTCCGAAGGAGTTGTGGCATGTCATAAATGGAATAACCGGGAGGTCAGCAACACGTTCGGGGGGTGATTTTCGTCTGGAGATCCAGGATCAGAAGATTGATGATCCAACCGTTATATCAAATGAGCTAAATAGACATTTCTGTACAGTGGCTGAAAATCTTACAAAGTCAATAGTTTCTCAAGTCTCACAACTTAATTTCGGGCGCCACCCTGTATCATTCTTTATAGCTCCAACTGATCTGGATGAGGTTATGTCCACTTTAGGATACATGAAAAATAAAGGTTCTTCGGGAATTGATGGTGTCCCGCTCAGAGTCGTTCGTGCCCTCCCTCACAGCGTTTTGCGGGCCTTCACTGTTCTTGTGAACCGCTCATTCGCTGAGGGTATTTTCCCGGACTGCTTCAAGACTGCTTGTGTGGTTCCGATTCATAAAGGTGGCCGCTCATTTGCTCTGGGTGATTACCGACCTATCTCTCTTTTGCCGACTCTTTCAAAGGTCATCGAACATATTATGCGAAAAAGAGTAAATGATTTTGTGGAGACCCATAACATACTGTCTGCTTCACAGTTTGGATTTAGATCGGGCACCAGCACATCTGATGCGATTACGAGATCAATGCGTAATATTTACGAAAATGTAAATGGAGGCTTCTTAGTGGCGACGGTTTTTTGTGATCTTGCGAAGGCGTTCGATTGTGTCTGTCACGATATATTGCTCGACAAGTTGGAGAAGTACGGTTTTAGGGGTTTGATTGGTGACTGGATGCGGTCGTACCTGACTGGACGCACCCAGTTGGTTTCTTTGAGTGCTGGTGATGTTGTGATTAGGTCTGGGATAGGTCAGGTTCAATGTGGTGTGCCACAGGGTTCCATCCTGGGTCCCCAGTTGTTTTTATTGTACATTAATGACCTGGCGATGGGGAATCTTAAGGCTACGGTTACGCTTTTTGCAGACGACACAACGTTTACATGGGCTGGGGTTGGAGCGGAAAATCTTGAGGCGGACATAAATTCCGATTTGAGCAAAATTAAGTCGTGGTTTGATGCCAATAAGCTTAGCCTGAACTTAGATAAAACAAAATATATGTTATTCCGCAACAACCTTTTAAACCTAAGGCTCCATGTTGGAGATGAGACGATCGACAGGGTTAACGCGGCTAGATTTCTTGGCGTTACTTTGGGTTCCGACCTGGGGTGGACTGCCCATGTGATGGAACTGACGTCGAAACTGGCGTCTGTATGTTTCGCGGTACGTGTTGTTAGGGGTGATGTGAGTTTTGACGCAGCCAAGGTGGTGTATCATTCCCTATTTGAGTCTCGGCTGCGGTACTGCATCGGGGTTTGGGGGTTCACATCCACGGGCTTGCTGACTGACCTCTTCAGGGTCCAAAAGCGAGCACTACGTTTCTTGTGCAAACGACCTCAGCGGTGCCACTGCCGTCAGCTTTTCACGGACGCCAGTGTCTTGACTGTGTACGCTTTGTTTTTATTGGAAGTGCTCACGAGCGTCCATAGAGGGCGAGACAGTATGGATGCGAGGGGAGCCTTTCATTCTCATTACACAAGGAGGCGCGGAGATCTTGCCTTGCCTAAGCCGACGTCGGCCCTCTGTAGAAATTCGCTGTTCTACATGGCCAAATACTACTACAATACACTGCCAGCACAAATTCGGGATATAGCCTCAATGTCGGTGTTCCGGCGCAGACTGAGAAATGTATTTATGGCTGAGGCATTTTACACGCTAGATGAGTTCCTGGAATTTGACTGGAACGCCGGTTGAATTGGTGTATGTATATGTATATATATGTATGTATATATGTGTGTATGTCTTTTTCTCCTGGAAATACCAATTTTTGACGGACCTATCGTGAACGTGTAATTGTACCTGGTAATTTTATGTAATTTTGTATTACTGTCTGTAAGCTTATTTTTAATTGTTAGCTCTAAATTGTACTGTCTTTTGAGATGGGTGAATAAAGTTTACTTACTTACTTACTTACTATAGACGGGTAGGTGTTATATAAGAAGGCAAAAAAAAATTAAAGGGAAGTGGCAATGTTGCTGAGTTTCATTCTTACTATGTACCGAAAAAATGATCAAATCAAAGTAGTTCAACACTTATTCGACGTCAAAATAACTAGATAAAAATATTTTTATTTATTTATTTTTATTTATAGCCTTTATTTGAGTATAACAAATAAGAAACAAAAAATATCGCATCTATATATATATATATATATATATATATATATATATATAAAAAGGAAAGCTGGTTAATCGACGGTAAGATATAAAGGAGAAAGGTATTTGTCGGGCAATTCCGTCATACGAAGATCGAAGATCGGTTGCTTCTTCGATCTTCGATCTTCGTATGACGGAATTGCCCGACAAATACCTTTCTCCTTTATATATATATATATATATATATATATATATATATATATATAATTAATCAATAGTAAATGTTTGTAAATCAAATAAAATCCCATTGTTGGGCAAAGGCCTTCACCATCAGGCTCCAATGGTGCCTGTCTCTCGCTGCTCGCCACCATGTAATACCTGCCCGTTGGATTATTTCATCAATCCATCTCCTCCTTTGTCTGTCTCTCTTCCTTGTGCGATAAATTGGTGTCCACTCCGTAGCTACTTTAGACCAGGGGTAATTTTCCATCCGTGCTAAATGTCCCGCCCACCCCCATTTAAGGGTTTTTATTCTTTGTACTACATCTGTTACTCCCGATCTCCGTCTAATCTCAGTGTTTCTTATTCGGTCTATTCTTCTTATTCCTGTTATTATTCTTTCCATTTTAAGTTGGCATGATCTAAGTTTTCTTTCATCTTTTAATGTGGTAGACTAGGTTTGGGAGCCGAATGTCAGAATGGGTAGGATGCACGTATTGAATGTTTTTCTTTTAATTTTCATTGGCATTTTCCCGGTCATCACTTCTTTGAGGCTCCAAAAACGCTTCCATGCGCTTGCTACTCTTTGCTGTATTTCTTTGAAGCTTCGTCTTTCATAGGATATCGTTTGTCCCAAATAAACAAATTCCGAAATACATGCTATAGGATTGTTGTTTACTGTAATAACATATAGTTTCGTGCAAACCTTTGAACGGTACAGACGTATGTTGATCGCTCGCGAATTACCAAACGTATTGCCCAATCAATTGCTTAATAAACAAAAATAGTGTCGCGCGCGTATTATAGTGCTGACTATGAGTGAGTGCACGAGTACTAGCAATAAGTAGGACACCATGTCAACACAAGAAATTGTGATTACATCAGAAAATGAACATCTACTGTACAAGGAATTGCAAAAGGAAATATCCGCAAGAAAGCAGATAGAAGCCAAATTTAAGGACTTAGAGGAACAACTCAAAGCCCTGCAAGAGAAATTTCTGGAGCAATCTAGTAAAACAGAACCGAGTACTCCGAATAATAAGGAGTATTATACAGATGAGGAAGAATTGGCCAGAGAAACAGAATGGGTAGTGAAAAAGGCAAGGAAAAGCAAAAAGCGCAAAATGCATGAATCACTAGTAGTCTCACCCCAGCCCACAAACACAAATCAAAATAAAGAAACAAAAAAAGACAAAACGTTCTTGCCACCACCTGTCATTGTGAGCCAAGTAACAAACTACGAGTCAATGCGAAATTCTTTAAACAATAAAGAATTCAAGTACAAAGCTACGCTAATGAATTCTGGCGATATAAAACTCAACGTAGAGAAAATCGATGAATACAGGAAACTTACCGAACTGCTAAATGAACAAAAAGTAAACTGGTACACTTATGAAAACAAACAAACAAGACCAATTAAGGTCATGGTCAGGCGCCTACATCCAACCTGCAAAAATGAAGACATAGTGAAAGAACTAAAAGAAGGCGGCTATTCTATAATTGACGCCACGAATATACTAAAACGAAGCGATAAAACTCCACTACCGATGTTTATGCTTACGTTTAGTAACGAGGAAGATATTAAGAAAATCTATAATATTAAATCCATCTTAGGAATGAAGGTAGAAATAGAGGCGGTAAGAACGCCTAAACAGGTACCGCAATGCAAAAGATGTCAAGCTTTTGGACACACCCACCGATTCTGCAACAAAGAACCCCGATGCGTTAAATGCGCGGGAAAACATTTTTCGACAGAATGCAAGAAACCAAAAGAGGTACCACCAAAATGCTGGAACTGTGGAGATGCTCACCCTGCAAACTACAGAGGCTGTATGGTGGCAAAAGAAATACAACGAATCAGAGACCAGAAAGGGCTACCCAACTTACCAACCCAACCAAAAGTGGGTCAACAACAGCGTGCAGGTAACATCCCAAAATCAAAACCAATTAAAAAAACAAATACAAGCACAACATATGCTCAAGCGACAGATTCCTCAAAAAAGGACAAGCCATCAACTTCAGGTGACGCTACTATGCAGCTGCTACAAAAAATTCTAGAAAGGATGGACAAAATCGAAGAGAGATTATCTAAGCTAGAACAGTAAAAGACACACACATAAGATGACTAATGATTTACGAATCGCAACTTGGAATGCCAACGGTATACGAAACAGAAAATTGGAAATAGAAGTTTTTCTAAACACACATAAAATCGATATATGTCTTGTTTCAGAAACACACTCAACAAATCAGACATATCTAAAGCTGAAGGGATATCAGGTGTACGAAGTATGTCATCCGGATAACCAAGCTAGAGGAGGAAGTGCCGTAATAATAAAAAATAGCATAAATCACTATGAGGAGTGCCATCTCAAGAGCGCAGAAGTACAACTTACGGTCGTTGGTATAAAATCAACCAAACAGAATTTTACTGTAGGTGCGATATATTGCCCCCCAAGGTTTAATCTCAAGAAAACAGATTATAATAAATTCTTAGAACATCTCGGAGAAAGGTTTATACTGGGTGGTGATTATAACGCCAAACATACAGACTGGGGCTCCAGACTGATAACCACAAAAGGGAGAGAGCTGAGAAACGCAATCCAAGAAAGAGGATGTCGATTCCATTCCACAGGTAACCCAACCTATTGGCCTACTGACCAGGACAAAACCCCGGATCTTTTAGACTTCTTTATAACAAGAAAATTTTCGCCGAACTTCATTGATATTGAGGAGAACTTTGATCTGGACTCTGATCACTCTGCAATACTAATGACTCTAAGCGAAAGCATAATCAAAAAGGAATGTACCCCAACCTTGACCAATAAAACTACAGACTGGGTAAGCTTTAAAATAGAGCTTGAAAACACTATACAGCTAAATATCCAGCTTAAAACCAGAGATCAGCTCGACGTAGAAGCCGAGAAATTCATCAACACCATCCAGAAAGCCGCTTGGAACAACACTAAAGAAATCACCCACAGAACTATTGGAAATAATTATCCTATGGAAATTAGAGAAATGGTCAAGCAAAAAAGACAAGCTAGAAGAAGATGGCAACAGTCACGAGATCCAGCTGACAAAACCATACTTAATAATAAATCCCAACAACTTAAACGCGAAATTCAAAAACTAAAAGAGGCATCATTGGAATCCTTCTTAACCAAATTGACTCCCGATAAAGAAACAGATTACTCGCTGTGGAAAGCAGTGAGGAAATACAAGAGGCCAGTGGCCCATGTCCCACCTATAAGACGAAGAGACGGTACCTGGGCAAGAAACAATAAACAGAAGGCTGAAATTTTTGCAGAACATCTAACAGAAATCTTCCAGCCACACAACATCGAATCAGAGCCAATCACGAATGAAGATATAACCTATGATGAAGAAGCCATACAGCTAGTTACTCCAAAGGAAGTTGCCAGAGAAATCAAGACAAACCTGAATCCAAAGAAGGCACCTGGATATGATCTTATCACAGGAGAAGTTCTTAAGCAATTACCTAAGAAAGGTATTGTTATGCTGACGTACCTAATAAATGCATCGTTCAGATTAAAATACATCCCACATGTCTGGAAAGTAGCAGAAGTCATCATGATACCAAAACTAGGCAAACCACCGACCGAGGCCAAATCATATCGCCCAATATCACTGTTACCAATGATATCGAAACTCTTTGAAAAGTTGCTTCTAAAGAGAATGAAACCTATCATTGAGAGAAAAGAACTAATTCCTAATCACCAATTTGGTTTTAGAGAAAAGCATTCCACTATAGATCAAGTCCATAGAATAACAGATATCATAGAGAAAGCATTAGAAGAAAAGCTTATTTGCTCAACAATCTTTCTTGATGTGACACAAGCGTTCGATAAGGTTTGGCATGAAGGATTGATACACAAACTAAAGAGTATGCTACCTTTACAATACGTCGAGCTGCTAACATCCTATATATCTGATAGACTATTCAGAATAAAACAGATCGATGAATACTCGGAACTAAAAGAAGTCAAAGCTGGGGTACCCCAGGGTAGTGTATTGGGACCAATTCTCTATCTACTATATACAAGTGACCTTCCACAGATGGAAAATGTAACAGTGGCCACATTCGCAGATGACACGGCTCTAATGGCAGTGGGATCAACTATTGGTGAATCTACCAGGAATCTTCAACAAGCTAGTAACAAAATATACAAATGGACCAGAAAATGGAAGACCAAGCTCAACGAACTGAAATCTGTCCACATTAACTTCACAAACAAAAGAATCGAGGACATACCTCATGTCAAGATTAACGACGCCATAGTTCCATATGCGAACACTGCAAAGTATTTGGGTATGACACTGGATACAAAACTAAGGTGGAAAGAACATGTTAAGAAGAAAAGAGTAGAGCTTGGCCTCAAATACAGAGAACTGTACTGGCTTCTGGGAAGAAACTCTCAGTTGTCAGTACAGAACAAACTACAAGTCTACAACCAAGTACTAAAACCGATTTGGTTATACGGCATCCAGCTTTGGGGCTGCGCAAAAAGCTCCAATATACAAGGAATCCAGACCTTCCAAAATAAAGTACTAAGGAATATGGTTAACGCTCCTTGGTACATACGGAATACTGACCTGCACCGTGATCTTGGTGTCCCACAAGTCATCCAAGAGATAAAAAGACTCGCCACTAAGCATGAATCTCGCCTAAGCCATCACGTCAACGTAGAGGCCCTGCAGCTACTGGACAACCAGAATCTAGTGAGAAGACTAAAAAGAACTAAACCCTTCGAACTAGTGAATCAGTGAAATGTGTAAAAAGCAGAGCACAGTGAGTGACGTGTTAGTGCTTCTTGTTTGGGACAAAGTAAATATAGGGACATCAGTGGATAGCCTATTAGAGACAAGTACCTAGTTTTAAGAATTCAGATTTAAATTGATGGTTAATCTTTTAGATTAGTTTCAATATGTTAAGCATCTTATGCTTATTAATAAAAAAAAAAAAAAAAAAACTGTAATAACATGAATATGTCTGTTGGTCATCACTTTGGTCTTTTTTAGGTTTATTCTCAGTCCAGCTGTTATACTTATGTTGTTAAGGTCGTTTAGCATACCCTGGAGTTCTTGTGCTGTATTCGCTAGTAACACCACGTCGTCGGCGAATCGTAAGTTCGACAGGTGTTGCCCTTGGATATTTAAACCATCTTTCAAAATTGTCTTGTAGACGGTTGTCTATTATGGAAGTGAAGACTGTATATACTTGGAATCAAACTGATCAGGCGGTAATTTTTGATGTCATGTTTGGGTCCTGTTTTATGTAACAATATGATTTCTGCTACCTTCCATTGTTCTGGTATTGTTTCAGTGTCCCATATTCTACTGAACAGTACTTCGAGTTTTTTTTTTATTAATTAACGGCACCTCATAGGTACTTGTGTATAACACCTAGTCTGATGACTATCTAGCTATATTAATCTAACCTGAATTGCTACGTATAAAAAGTGTTCGGTATTAAGTGTTCCCCATTGGTGTAACTTAAATTTAGTTTGGATGCTGACGCTTTAAACTTCGCACACTGCACGTTGCTCTGCTTTGTTCACCTATCACTTACATAATACTGTGCTCTGCTTTTTTAACATCACTTCACCAACTCAAAAGGTTTAGTTCTTTTGAGTCTTCGCACACTGTCGCAATAGGGTATTTGACTATTTTTGGAAAACCATCTTAATGTGTTTATTCCTTCACTCTACATTGTAAATGCATTATTTTTTGTAATTATTTCCTCAATATTTCATAAAAATCAGCGTTAAAAATTGAATCACAAAAAGTCCCGCCAAAACGATACTTTCTGTTGTGTGACGTCACCGGTTAGTGATGTCAAGATGTCAAGATGATGTGATGTCAAGATGTCAAATCGGCCCATATGGTCTGTCAGCATCGGCATCGTCGCCGTTTGGTAATTGTGTTGTATGATGTGTTGTTTTCACAATTTCTACATAAAAATGGGTTATAAATGGTGTATAAATCCACAAAGCAGAGATACGTCAAGAAAAACTCCGGATAAACTATTTGTAGCTGTTCCGCAAGATTTGAAACTGCGAAGAAAGTGGTTGGCTCGTAGAAATCCAAATGAAATAAATAGCCGCCAATACAAGTGTTTTCTGTTGTGAAGATTACTTCGACATAAGTAAAACTGACTAGAATAAGTTATCTTCCGTATTTTCGAAAGGTATTATCTGATCTGACAGCTGAAGGTTAGGGCTATCCTAACCTACAAAGTTATGCTTACATGACGCTTTCGTGCTATTAAATTCAAACGGGAGAAGCATAAAAGCGCATTCGGATAACCCGGTATTTTACGGTGAGAGTGACGCGCTGCATAATAGGCGGACTAACGTCATACGGCGTTTATCTGCATATAAGAGAGAGACAGCCGACCCAAGTTATCTGAGCATTGCTCTCCCCATACCATACCCTGACAAACCGAACGCGCTCTATGGCGGACTAACGAATGACATCACTGGAGACTGACCCAATTACAGAGCGTTTTCAATCACGTGATAGGACGTGAATAAAATTCAATTTTAATTTTGGTTTTTCATAGAAATAAAGCATTTTTTTTTTTGAAAAGTAATAACAAATAGTTTTCTTAAACTGTAATCTATTAGGATGACTATAATATATGCCATATTTTTAATACAGTCAAATACCCTATTGTCAAGAAGCTGGATGGCCTCAACATTCGTGTGCTGGAGAAGTCTGTCTGATGATTCTCTGCGAACTTTCCAATTTCGTTGGTTACTAATTCCATCTTCAGATCCCTGTGGAGATTTCTGTTTCTTATATACCAAGGTGCACCCACGATGTTTCTTAGCACCTTATTTTAGAAGCGTTGAATGATGTCGATATTGCTTGGCTTAGTGCAGCCCCACAGTTGGATACCATAGGTCCACACAGGTTTAAGTATCTGCTTGTAAAGTAGGAGTTTATTATATGTCGACAAAGCCGACTTCCTACCAATAAGCCAGTAGATTTTCTTGTATCTTATGCCCAATTCTTCTCGTTTCTTTTTAACGTGTGCTTTCCAGCGAAGCTTGGTGTCCAGCGTCATACCGAGGTATTTCGCGGTGTTCGAGTAGGGTACGGTGGTGTTATTTATTTTCACTGGAACGTGTTGTATTCGCTTATTGGTAAAATTTATGTGAACGGATTTGGTTCGTTCAATGAAATTAGCCATCGTTGCATCCAATCATTAATATTGTTGACAGCATTCTGCAGTTTTAGCGTTGCTCCTTCAACATTTGTATCTACTGCCATGATAGCAGTGTCATCAGCAAAAGTGGCAACGGTAGCAGCATCTGGTTGCGGAAGATCATGTGTGTAAAGAAGGTAAAGAATTGGGTCAAGTACACTACCTTGTGGTACTCCAGCTTTAATACTTTTGAGAGTTGAGTACTCATTATCTTGCTTTATACGAAAGTATCTGTTAGAAAGGTGTGATTTTAATAGTTGGCTATACTCGAAGAGTAGTATTCGTTCCAGCTTATAGAGTAGGCCTTCGTGCCAAACTTTGTCGAAGGCTTTTGCCACATCCAGGAATATAGAGGAGCATACCTTTTTTTCTTCTAAAGTTCGTTCTATTATCATTGTTATTCTGTGCACTTGATCAATTGTCGAATGTTTGTTTCTGAATCTAAACTGATGAGCGGGTATAATGTTCTTCCATCTAAGATTGGCTTCAGTCGTTTTGCAAGTAGTTTTTCAAACAGTTTTGACAATGTGGGCAGTAAAGAAATTGGCCTGTAGGAGGATGCTTCATTTGATGGTTTTCCTAGCTTGGGAATCATCACTACTTCCGCAGTTTTCCAAACAGTTGGCACATATTTAAGCCTAAATGCTGCGTTGCAGAGATTTGTTATCTTAACTATGGCTTTTTTAGGTAATTTTTTTAAAATCTCACCTGTTATCATTAATTTCATTTATTACCTCTTTAGGAGTAACGGGGGGTATTCGATTTCCTTGGATTATTGTAGAATTAGTCGTTTCTGCCATACTTCTGTCTTCATTTGGAGTGAAGGATTGTTCCAAGTAGTCGGCAAAGACTATGGCTTTGTCTTTTCCCATATTCTACTGAACAGTACTTCGAGTGATCTGATTGTTTCCATGCTACTGTGCTTTAAAATCTCATTGTATATTCCGTCTCTGCCAGGGCATTTTTCGTTCTTGAGTTTTCGGATTGCCTGCACAATTTCATCTTGTGATATAGGTCGTTCTTCTTCGTCATTTTCCTCATTGTTATGTTTATCGTGTGTTGGTACCTGCTTTTGATTCTTTGAGCTATATAAGTCCCGATAGAATTCCGTTGCTATGTCTATGACTGTATTTCGGTTGTTTTGGGTTTGCAATTGTCTGTCTTTTAAATTGCTGACCCAAGTTTTTCCTGTGCTTAATATCTTAGTCATTCGTCGCACTGCTCCTGTCTTTTCTATGTTTTCTTCAGCTATTTTTTGTTTGTATTGATATAAATCTTCTCTTATAGCTTTTTGTTTTTCGTTTGATTTCACAAAACAATTTTCTCTGTTCTTCTGTCGATTTATCCTGTTTCTTCCAATACTCTCTTTGACTTATTAGATCTTGTGTTTCTTGTGCTAGTTTATATCGTTTTCTTTTGCTGGTTTTTAAGGTCACTTCTTTAACGCTTTGTTTTATTTCATCTATTATTGTATCATACAGCTCTTGTACATCTATGTTCAGTTTTGGATTTTTATTCAGTTCACCGAATCTAATTGCTGTCACATCATGTAGTTCTTGTTGTAGGTCAATTCTTATCGTGGTAAGTTTTTTGCTGTGTGGTGATTCTTCTATGAATCGATTTTGATAGTGCTTCGTATTCGTTGATAGTCGGTGTCGAACAAGAACGAATGTAGTATTTCTAGGTTTGTTACGTCATTGATTTTATTGCATAGTACATAGTCAAGCTGAAATACCTGGTTTGTTGGTGATTTGTAAGTCCATTGTCGCATTTTTCTTTTCTTAAAGTATGTGTTGACGATATGTAATTGGTGTGATAGGGCAAAGTTAACGAGAGTTTCCCCTTTATTGTTCCTCTCACCGAAGCAGTATGGGCCCATCGCTCTCTCCTCCGCGTATAGTCTTTGTCCTGCCCTTGCATTGTAGTCGCCCATTATTATAAGGTGTTTTTTGTCGTCTAGTTCCTCCATACTTTAGGCCAGCTTTCAAACGCGAAGGGTGTTGTAGTAACTGGGGACTTCAATGTCCACTTTGAGAACGATTCAAAAGAGGCAAGATTGCTATGTAATCGCTTTGCATCTTACGGGTTACACAAGATAAATGATAAAAACACTAGGTTAAGTGCATGTCTTGATAATGTGTTTGCAAATTTTGACGAGTTTAGTTATGGATCCGAGGTTGTGGACCCTCTGATGTCGGACCACTCTGCGGTCTCATTTGATTGTTACTTTTCTAAGGGACAGTGGGGTCAATCTAGGGTTAGTTGTAGACCTATTACAAGTCGGGGGCTGATGACATTTTATGTTATTATTGAAAACACAAATTTTGATTTTGTCACTGATAATCATTTGGATGTTAATAGTAAGTTTCTTATTTTTTTAAACGTAATAACAGATGCAATGGATTCCAGTTTTAGCTTAGTAACAAAATCCGTGCGTCCTGGGGCTCGACATAGAATTACATGGTTTGGAAGTGAGGCCAAACAGGCAAGAGACACCCTCAAATTGGTAACCGGTATGCATAAACAGAATCCCCAACTAGTACCAGTAGATTATTTGAGGGAACATAGAAAAATATACCGTAACGTCTTAAACAACTGTAAGAGGGAGGCAAATAGTAGATTAATACAGGTTTCATCAAATACTCAGAAGGCAGTGTGGGATGTAATAAAGTCAAATTGCCCCCAAAAAAGCGAACCAAAGTGTGATAAATTAAGCGCCGACGACTTTAACAACTACTTCTC
This sequence comes from Aphodius sticticus, assembly GCA_963966075.1. Lineage (NCBI taxonomy): Eukaryota > Metazoa > Arthropoda > Insecta > Coleoptera > Scarabaeidae > Aphodius > Aphodius sticticus. The sequence goes on along the minus strand of OZ014511.1, from coordinate 21,283,537 downwards.
CAGTATAGCGGAGAGTTTGGTATCCGCTGTCGCTCCTACCCATGTTTTTCCTGTGCTGTCACAAACGAACAGTGCAGCAGACCAATTCACTTTTAAAGAAGTGTCTTACAATGATATTAGGGATATTATTTGTAATCTCAAGACCAGTAGCAGTAGGGACATGTATGGAATGAATTGCAAACTTATAAAGTGTATAAAGAATCTAATAATAATACCTCTCACTAACTTGATAAATCAGTGCATAGTATCCAATATTTTCCCGGAGTGTTTGAAGATCAGTAAAGTTATGCCAATATATAAAAAAGGCGATTGCGATAATGTTGCAAACTACCGCCCCATCTCCCTAATACCTATTCTAGGAAAAATCTTCGAGAAGGTCATCAACCGTCAAATTAATTATCATTTGGAGATTAATAATTTTTTGAACAACGCTCAATTTGGTTTTAGAAAGAGTAGATCAACAGCCAATGCAGTTGGTGCTTTGGTGTCATATATACAGGATTGCCTTGAGGGAAAGTTGTATGCGCAGGCGTCGTTCTATGATTTGACTAAGGCATTTGATTGCGTGTCACATGATCTGCTTTTGGACAAATTGTGCTTGTTTGGCTTTGGTGATGATGCTGTAGCTCTTGTTAGGTCATATTTAGTGAATAGGTCGCAGTGTGTTAGCTACAAAAATAAAATGTCGTATAAAGTAAAGATTACATATGGGGTACCACAGGGTTCAGTTTTAGGCCCAACACTCTTTATATTATTCATTAACGATATATACTCTACTGTCCCTGATGGAACCAATATGGTGATGTATGCTGATGACACGACAACAGTGAATATGTCTGAGTCGCTGCTTGGCCTTCAGCAGCGGGTCGAGGATTCGCGAATCAGTGTGTGTAACTGGTTCTCGGCCAATATGCTTAGTATCAATGAGGCAAAAACGCAATCTTTATGCTTTTCATTGCGCCAATTAGAGACAAGCACAGACCCAGTTAAATATCTTGGGGTCTATGTTGACTCAAAGCTAACATGGGAGGAACATGCCACACAGCTCACAAAGCGACTAAATAAAATAATATTTACCCTGCGTTGTCTCAGGAATAATGTGTCTTTCGGTGCCTTGATGCAGGCCTATTATGGCTACTTCCATGCACATGCGACGTACGCTGTGATCTGTTGGGGTCACTCTGCGCATGCCTCTGCTGTGTTTGGCGCTCAGAGGAGATGCATAAGGGTGATGGCGGACATGGGCTATACTGAGTGTTGCAGGGAAAAGTTTGTGGAGCTTCGTATTATGACGTTCCCATGCATTTACATACTCACTTGCCTGCTGCATGTAAGGGCTAATATTGAGTTGTATCAGAGACACGATGATAACCATGGCTACAACATCCGACACACAACAGAGTTGGTTCTGAATTATTATAGAACGGATAGGGCTAGAGACGGGATAAATTATTATGGTGTAAAGTTTTGTAATGTGTTACCCGACCGCATAAAATGTCTGTGTGTCAATAGGTTTAAATTGAAGTTAAAGGAATACCTTCTAGGGAAGGCATTTTATGACTGGGATGAGTACCTCACTTCTGATTTCACATGTCTAGAGTGAGGACTCTTGTCTTAGTGAGGTTTGTTTGTTCCGTCCGTTGCGTGTGCTTGTGTCGCCATGTTCGGTCCCTCCGACAATGACGTGTAACGTTGTTTTTACAGTGAACATTTTATGTTGTTTTGCTTATTTATATATTTACTTTGTCTCGTGTTTACTGTGAATTTTTAAGAGTGTTATTGTACTTAAACCTTGACGTGCGAAAATGTGTATACATGACTGTCGCCAATAAAGAATTTGAATTTGAATTTGAATTTGAATTTGAATTTGAATTTAGAATAATTCCGTTTCTTCGTCTGGGGTAAGGCTGTCGGCGCGTAAACTTGTATTATATTTAAAATATTTTCGGTTGATATATTTAATCTTAGTACTGCTATTCTATCAGATATTGCTCTAAATTCTAGAATTTTGTGTTTCCATTGCGGTCTTATTAGAAATCCGACTCCATACTGCCCTTTTTCGGTGGCCGTGTGACAGAGTATATGTGACAAATAAAAATATTAGGTATCCATAATTTGTTTCAATCATTTATTTTATATGATTTATTTGGGTCATGGCATAAGTAAGATTGCGTAATGTGTAAGAAACTGATTATGAAACGTATGTACCAAGCTGGGAACGCTAGGATATCCTTCCGTACCCCTCGGCATGTCACCAATGTCCCCCATTTTATTGCTCGAAACAAACGCACGCCCAGTTTTCTGTTCCATTTCGCAGTAGCTGACGTGTACTATTGAGAGTGTCTACGCGTCGCCTATTTCGTTTGAATAGCTCTATCTCATTCTGAACTTTCGTCGACTAGTCGATGTCTTGCAGGGCAGAAATTGTACAAACCACCTTAAGAATTGAGCATGCATTGGCTTACTAACATAACCCTCTCTCATATAATAATAATTATAATTATTATAATTAATATAATTATTATAAATAGTATAATTATTATAATTATTACAATTGTTATAATTTTTATAACTATTATAATTAATGTTAAGCTCAACAGCGCCTAACAGGCTTACAGAATAACGCAATTAATAGTTGGTATTTATTCCCAATTTATCTATTTTCACCAATATGAATTGGTGAAAATAGAGCCACCTAGATTAATAAACAAAAACGTGGTTGTCGCTTGCATGGTAATAAAAATTGATTATCGGTATGTGTTTCTGTTTGGAATGTCATCCGGATTAAAAATATCACAAAAATAATATAGGATACCAATGAAAATTTCAAAGATGACGTCAAAACGGGTTATGGCGTGGGTCACCCGGTATATAGAGTTTATGGCGCAAGAGAAACAAGGTGACATATACATTTAAAATCAATTTAAAATTACCGACTAGTTCTAGAGTCAAGGTTTTATAAATTTACATCTCACCAGAAAGTAAATTTTGTAACCATGAATTTGCGGCGAACATTCCCCCCCCCCCCCCCCAACTCAGATATAGATCAATAGAACACAGGAATAGTAATGGCTGGGGAGAAATTAGTGAAATATTCGCCAAAAATTCACAGTAACAAAATTTAACCGCTGGTTTATTTTTCGCCACAAATTTTATAGACATATTTCCGAATCTGACCGATTGGTTTCATATTTGGAAAAATATAATAATATAATAAGTTTAATTTAAAAATTAATTTAATAATATTTAAAGTCATGCTGGGATGGTCCTTCCTTTTTGTTTGTTAATTTAAGCATAGTAACAACAGCTTTGAAGTAGGTATTAAAATGACTAACATTTGGTTAAATTTTTTTGAAACACGAATTAGTTATAACCGAATGCTAATAAATGCGTAATACGAGGATGCAAACAATATGCCGTCTAAAATCCACCAATTCTCTAGAAATTATCATTATGTATATTAGTATTCTGTGTTAAATTAGGATTTTCTATAATGATTTGAGATGTTAAGTGACTTTTATCTTACCACCTTAGTGTCCTTTAAGTCTTAAATGAATAACCGAAAAATAGTTAGCAAAAATCTGGAGAATGTAATTGTTTCTCTAATTTTGTTGAGCAATTTAATATATATGCTCATTTAATATGTGGTTTACATAACAACCAATTCATTAACCAGAATGATTACAACCAATTGCCGCGTACTTAATAAATTTAAATAACTTGTCCTTGGAGCAATTATACAAAATTTCCCAAGGCATCAATACACATATTATTACAATTAATATAATTAATTAATTATAGTTTATTATGACAGTTTAATTATTACCAAGAGAAAACAAAAACAACACCTATTACGTTATTAATAGCATTAAATAAACATTCCAGTCGCTTACATAGTACGTATTTTCATGTGCTTAGTCTTGGGCTACATGTTTTATGTAGTTATTCAGATAAAGAAATGAATGTATACTTTATTATCACACAGATATTTCTATTATATATGTTATGTGTAAAGCCAGAGTTTGATAATGCGACAAGAGCAGATATATTAGCAAATTCAAATTTAAATATTGTGAGTTGTAAATTTTATGGTTTTGTAGATTTAAGTATATTTTTTATTATAGTTTCAGATCTTTAACAAGTACGGATATGTATATGAACGGCACTGGGTTACAACCGAAGATGGTTACATACTCGAAATGCAAAGAATTCCTTATGGAGTTATGCATACGAATAAAACAAACAGACCAGCTATTCTATTAGTCCATGGTACTGCTGCTAGCGCTGCGGAGTTTATTAAATTTGGCAATAGAAGTATGGGTTTGGTTTTATGTCAGAATGGATACGATGTATGGTTTGCCAATGCTAGGGGTACAAAATGGTCCAGAAGGCACAAATGGTTAAGCCCTAACTACAAGGAATTCTGGAAATTTAGGTGCGAATATCTACCACCTAATTTGGTAGAAATCATCCGCCAACAAGAAAATCACTCCATCCGATCACCTAAACACAAGTACTTTAAAACATTTTTTAGCCATCATGAGATCGGGGTATACGATATCCCAGCACAAATCCATTATATCAGGAACAAAACCGGCCAGGATAAAATATTTTTTGCTGGGCATTCAATGGGTGGAGTTGCTTTTCTCGCAATGGGTTCAGAACGGCCAGAAATGACTGACTATATTCGACTGGCATTTCTATTATCTGCTCCCTCATACACCATCAATAACAAAAACCAATTTATATTGATGTCAGCTGATAATCAAAGAGTGTTTAAGGTAGAGAAATTTAATAAGATTGTTTAAGATCAAGTATTAAACTTGTACATTTGTTTAAAGGTATATTTGGACATTATTGGATTATACGAACTGCCATACACAAGAATCGTTGCTGAATTTATTAAGCGTGCTTGCCGCAGAGACCATAGTTTATTTTATATCTGTACTGGAATAGTTAGTACTTTAAATGGCTATGACATAGAAGAATTAGATCAGGTAAAAATGTTCAGAGTGTATGCATGAAGAGTACTTAAAAATAACATTTGTTAACAACATTTGTTATACAGTGTGTCTCAAAAGTTCCTACGAGATTTAAAACATATTTAAAAGTCATAATTATATATTAAGGGCTGTTTTCACAAGTGTAGTATAACACTGACCAACAAAATTTGACCGACTTCAAATTGCCTGACAAATGACAACTGATTCGAATAGGATTTTTTCCCAGGAATCCGAACACAGAAATAGTGAATTAGCTGTAGTTTCCTCAAAAAAACAGTCTTAAAGGTGCAAAAAACGCGTATTTTCTACATTTCACCACATGCAAAACTAACGTTATGTAGTAGATGTGTATACATATATAAGATCAAATAAAATTTTGAACCTTCTCCTTTAAGACCATATAGCGAGAAATCAGATGGTATAAACTTTGAACATTTTATACCTCTTTTTTGTAGGAGCCCGCGCCAATTACAGCACGGGACGGAGCGCACTGCTTCTTCCTTTATTTATACATTGCACTGGCCAAACAAAAATAGCGATTTTGCTCTTGTATTCACGAAAAACAGTGTTAAAGGTGGAAGAAAACGTGTTTTTTGCTACTTTTTGACACATGCAAAACAATAACGTTATGATGTACATAGATGTAGATATAGATGTAGATATGTAGAATCATATAAAACTTTGAACCTGCTACATAAGCCCATATCGCTAGAAATCAGATGGCATACGTTCATTATATTATATCACTTTTTTTATAAGTGGCGTAATATAATGAATGTATACCACACGCTCCTATTAACAAGTGGTGCCAAAAATTTAAAGTTTACGCTATGTGATTTCTGATTATATTAACACAAAGCAGTAGGTTCGTAGTTTTATTTGATCCAACAAAGAAACTTCTATAACGTCGAGTTATTGTTTTGCACGTGTTCAGGTAGTTGGTAGAAAGCAACTTTAACACTATTTTTTGCTAAAATTAGAGCCAATTCACTATTTCCTTTTTCAGATTCGGACTCGATGCGAAAAATCCTACCGAAATCAGTTGTCATTTTACGAAAACTTTTTATTCGGCCAATGCAATTTATAAATAAAGGAACAAACAGTGTGATCCGTCCGCTGCTAAAATCGGCGCGCGTTCCTATAAAAAAGTGAAGAAAATGTTCAAAGTTTATGCCATCTGTTTTCTAGCTATATGGTCTTAAAGGACAACGTTCAAAGTTTTATTTGGTCCTACATAGAAACATTACTACTTACATAACGGTATTGTTTTGTATGCGTATAAAAGTAGCAAAAAAACACATTTTTTATCTTTAACGCTGTTTTCGAGAAAACAAGAGCCAAATCCTTATTTCTGTGTTCAGATTTTAAATTCTGTGAAAAAATGCTATTAATTGCGGTTTTAATATCATTTTTCCGTCAACTTTTTATTTGGCCTGTACAATGTATAATAAAGGAAGAATGAGAGATGGGCACGCGCTCCTAGTGGTGTAAAATTTTCAAAGTATATGCCATCTGATTTTTCGCTATATGGTCTTCAAGAAGACGGTTCAAAGTTTTATTTGAACCTACATAAAAACATCTACTAAATAACGTTACAGTTTTGCATGTGTTCAAAAGTGGGTTTTTTTTTGCACCTTTAACACTGTTTTTCGAGAAAACTAGAGCCAATTCACCATTTCTGTGTTCAGGTTCGGATTCCTGGGAAAAAAATCCTATCCGAATCAGTTGTCATTTATCCGGCATTTTTTTGTTGGCCAGTGTACTGTTCGTGTGAGATAAGTTGACATCTTTTCTATACATCTTAGAACAATGATAGAAAGAGTACAAACGATTCCGCTCACTCCTGCTAGTGAAAGTCCAATTATTCATACAAGTTCGAATGTATGACTATGCCGAGATGTTATATGCTTAGCTTTATTGGACAATTGTGATTTATTTTGACATACGCCAAAATAAATCATCGAGAACTGTCACTCACCACAGTAGCGGCACGGCGGTAATAATGCCAAGAAAATGGGGTCAAATTCTCCGTAGCTGTGCCCGTGAAATTATATCAAATGTAGCAACTTTGGGTTCATGAGTTCATGGTTGCAAAAGATGCATGTTCCTCACGATCTATCCTTAAGGAAGACTGAATTGATGGCCAAAATAAATTCGCATGCGGACCAGTCAGGATAGAGAAAAACACTATAAAATGGATGAGATTATAAGAAATGAAGGGCACGTTCCTCTACGATTACCGCCATGTGTGAATTAAATCCGAATGAACTTGCCTGGGCGGACGTAAAGCGTTATATTCGGGACTATAACACGACTGGCGAGTTATCCATAACAGCCTAAAAAGATCTAACTCAGCATGCCACTGCCACAATTACGCCTGAAAAGTGGAAGGGGTACGTGAAACGTGATTGGTATTGAAAATGTATACTGGGAAAAAGATAATGTTGTCGAAGTATTGAGATGAACCGTTTTGGACATCCTCTTCCTACCAAGATTCTGTGCAGGACTCCGACCTTGAAGTCCCGTGAAGAGTTATATTGAAAATAAGTTTTATTAATCATTTAAGCATTTGCATTGTTGGTGTATATTTTCTGTTACTGTTATAATATGTGTCCTGAATCGGAGAAACCGCCCTAGTGATAAAAGACGATTTTTTAATTTTGTCTGCATCGGTTTGCCAAAAAGAAGAGCTACCTGATTCCGTCAAAATCGCTTTTTTTAGTACTACGGCGGTTTGTCCGTTACTGGTCACATATGTATTCGTTTTTAATAACAAATGTTGTGTTGAGTATGTATTTTTATTTATTTAACGTCAAACTGTCATTTTGACTTTGACATTTAAATATTTTTTAATGTATTATAAATCTGCAAATACTGTTTTTAAATGTTTTAGATTTCTATTTAACAATAGAGTATTGATATAATTCGAGAACCATAGATTTTGTCTGTTTATAATTGACTTAAATTTTACCGGTACCCATCAAAAAATTATACGGCGCGCCTATGGATTTGACGCCACCGCGATTTTATGCCCCACCCCAGACCGCTCAACTTAACTGAAACGAACAGTACTAACGTAGTAGTAAGCATATAAGTCACATCTTGTGCCAGTGACGTTTATAGTCATGACTAGCTATTTGTTTGAGAAGTCTTTTCATGCGATAGGAGAGAATTTATTTAGTACAGTATTGTGGTACTGGTGAATCATGTTTTCGTGTTATTATAGAAAAATTCTAGCAAAAATATCCGGATATAAGAAAATATCACGTTGAGGCTCGCACACATCAAAAAAAAATGGAAATGGTTTAAGTATTAACCATAACGAACCAGAAAAAGATGCTGAATGAGGAAGACCCTGCTTTTCTAATAGTACACCGTTCAAGAAACTCCAAAATTATCTCTTCAAATAAGAGCGTTACAAATTGAAATTAGTAAGTCGCATATGTTCAGAATTTACAAAGAAAAGAAAATTAAACCGTTTAGACCACGATTTAGGCAGACTTTGGACGCCGACGATGAACCCAAGGGATTCAGTCTTGAGATTAGAAATATTAAATAACAGATTTTTTTATAACTTTATTGTATTTCCAGCACCTATCAAAAATGGCATTGTTTCTTCGCTGCATTGTCGCTACTGGAATGAAGTAAATTTACATTTACACTCTTTAGACAAAGCAAACATTTCGAAAAAGTAAACGTGTGGTGTATACTATAACATATCACGGAGCATTAATACTTGTACGGGCAATGTACTTTCACCTAGACGGTTGCCTAGCTTACCATGCAAACATTGTGACCGTTGAGTGGTAAAATTGCGCGAAATAAAAACACACAAAAGCGGCGCAGGACAGTATGTCGTGAACGAAATTTGACTTAAATCAACGCCAACAATTTGGAAACAAAGAGAGGCATTATTAGGTTTGTTCGTGCAGCAGTAGAAAAAGTACCCGACTAGTTGGGTATTGTTCTACCCATACGCAATTGAGATTTTGCCCCTCCAAACTTCCTTTGCGCATGCGTAGAAGAATACCCAATTAGTTGGGTACTTTTTTTACATCTGCTCAAACAACCCTATTATAATTATTTGAACATACAAGTTGTAAGTTCAAGAAACTGGGTTTTGTTTTGCCTATAATGAACCAATTTTCCTGGTTCCTTGAGGTTTGCTATAAACGAAGTTGACTGTATATAACAATTGTAATATTATTGGTTTGTTAACCTAATATACTGATTTATGGCAAAGGGCTATTTCCTCAGGCAAAATGGTGTCTTATTCGACACCTCAAATGTCATTACTATTAACAATTATACTAAAAAATCTCTTTCATTCATTTTTGATATTTTAAAACTAAATATTTGAAATTCTAGCGTAGGTTTTGGGACACGCTGTACTATTGTGTAACAATGTGTTAATTTTATAGTCGTTGTTGCCAACAATGGTGGGCGAAGTACTAGCTGGATCGTCACTTCAGACGTTGTATCATTACGCCCAATGGTACCGATCAAGTAAGTTTTTATTTTCATTAAATTCGTGCTCAAAATACACAGAACTGTACTGGCTTCGGGATAGACACTCTCAGTTGTCAGTACAGAACATTATACAAGTTTACAATCCGGGACTAAAGCCGATACTGCATCCAACTTTGGGGTTGCACGAAAAAATCCATTATTCAAGGAATCCAGACTCCAAAATAAAGTACTAAGGAATATGGTTAATGGTAAACGGATTTGGTTTCGTTCAATGCAATTAGCTATCGTTGCATCCAATCACTAATATTGTTGACCGCATTCTGCACTTTTAGCGTTGCTATATCAACTGCTATGATAGCAGTGTCATCAGCAAAAGTGGCAACGGTAGCAGCATCTAGTTGCGAAAGATCATGTGTGTAAAGAAGGTAAAGAATTGGGTCAAGTACACTACCTTGTGGTACTCCAGCTTTAATACTTTTGAGAGTTGAGTACTCATTATCTTGCTTTATACGAAAGTATCTGTTAGAAAGGTATGATTTTAATAGTTGGCTATACTCCAAGGGTAGTATCCGTTCCAGGTTATAGAGTAGGCCTTCGTGCCAAACTTTGTCGAAGGCTTTTGCCACATCCAGGAATATAGAGGAGCATACATTTTTTCTTCTCAAGTGCGTTCTATTATCATTGTTATACTGTGAACCTGTACAATTGTCGAATGTTTGTTTCTGGATCCAAACTGATGAGCGGGTATAATGTTTCTTTCATCTAAGATTCTGTCTTCTTCAGTCGTTTTGCAAGTAGTTTTTCAAACAGTTTTGACAATGTGGGCAGTAAAGAAATTGGCCAGTAGGAGGATGCTACATTTGGTGGTTTTCCTGGCTTGGGAATCATCACTACCTCCGCAGTTTTCCAAACAGTTGGCACATATTTAAGCCTAAATGCTGCGTTGCAGAGGTTTGTTATCTTAACTATGGCTTTTTTGGGTAATTTTTTTAAAATCTCACCTGTTATTAGATCAAACCCAGGTGACTTTTTGGTTTTCATTTTTTTAATTTCATTTATTACTTCTTTAGAAGTAACGGGGGTATTCGATTTCCTTGGATTATTGTAGAATTACCGTCAAGGTGATGTCCGATTTTGAGTTGACCCAGACTCTTCAGGCCGAGCCACCAGACGTCTAATTGTTTGAGCAGTAGGCACCACACTACCAAAGTAATAGCAATAAATAAATGTTTGTCGATTTGAAGATTGGAGTTTACGCCTCTGCCAGTATTCATTAAGCTTTAATCCATATAATGGGCAAAAACATGGTAGGTGTTTTGATTTTCAATAATCCAAGATATAAAACATATATTTTTAAAATATTACATATCTTTCCAGTCTTTAGAGTTTTTATAGTCAAATATTATGCTATTTTTGTTTTACACATGGGAATTTTATGTCCTCCTGTAACCGATCTCTCATTGTATGTTATTTTTTTTATTATTGCATTTGTAATGCTTACTAATAATTATGGTTAATCATTGTCATTAAGATCTTAAGCTATTACCATTATCATGTAATATAAGTTGACAGATTAATCTTTGATCTAAGTACAAGCAATATAGTAATATGAATTTCATATGCAAATATTAATAAAAACAAATTCTAAATTGACGTATTGAGACTATAAGTATAAAGACCTAAGTAATACAATTAAACATAAGAATAAGACATTTTTGATTGTGCGTTTTGGTCACAGATAATCATAATTACACATACTCATCCACTGAATAAGATGCACTATCAACAAGATGTTAATTTTTTAAAATAATTTAACATACTGCAACTTTTGGATTTCCACCTTGAGATGCAACATCATGTCCCATCATTAAAGTAAAGTCTTCAATAAATTTTATTTTCATAAAATCGCATATTTTGCTGTTCATTAACTGCTTTTGTAATTCGAACACATTTTACAGTTATTTTGTTGGTTTTGTCATTTAAACACATATTTTACCGTTCATTTACACTTTTTGTTGTTAAAACACATATTCCACCGCGCCGTCTGTTTACATATTTTGCTGATAAAACTCATATTTTGTTCGTTCAGGTTAATTCAATTCTGAATTAACCAGTAACCAGTGCTAACACGACTTTAATAACAAAGTTTTAAAACAGTACTACCACTAGATATATGGGTAGATTGCACGAATTGTTTTGCAATTTGTATTATACATGGCATAATTCGGTTTTCAGAGATAATCATAAATACTAACTTTCAGTAGATTTAGCCATCTGATTGTAAAACATATGGCCTGTTACTAATCAAACTACTCAGAAAAGAAATCTGAACCCAAATACATAGTCATACAACCAACAACCCTCAAAATCGTTATCCAACTTGTGTCACATTAAGAAAGACTGTTGAGCAGATAAGCCTCAATCTCTTTAGAAGAAACTCTGCAAATAGTTTTAATAGCATTGGTGTCAGTATTATGTGAAAATAATACCTTTTGCTACTTTCGGGGCAAATATTTAAATGTGAACGCTGGATTTATTAGATACTTCAGCTTAACAAAACCTTTCTTATATAGCTAGTCTGTTGAAGGCATCCACTATGATGACATCATATCAGGGGCATTTTTTGGATTCAGGTTTGCTTGGATTTTCTTTCTCCACTTCTTTCGCAGTAGCCAGCTGGATATTTTGTGTTTGCAGTTTATTGCTTTCACTGTACTTGGCTTTGATCCGATATAGTTTTGCGAAAGATTCTACTAGATGATCTGCAAATTTATCAGCCTTCCATTTAGTTGTCTTGCCCACGTGCCATCTCTTCGTCTAAGATATGTCTTTGCAAGGAAAATTAAAGAGTCTAAAGTTTTGAAGCAGACATCTGCTTCAAAACCTCTCTATTTTCAAAAAATAAAAGTAAATATGAGTATTTCCTTTTTAATATTACAGAGCAATTTCGACAGTACGACGAAGGAAAATTAAAGAAAGATTCTACTAGATGATCTGCAAATTTATCAGCCTTCCATTTAGTTGTCTTGCCCACGTGCCATCTCTTCGTCTAAGATATGTCTTTGCAAGGAAAATTAAAGAGTCTAAAGTTTTGAAGCAGACATCTGCTTCAAAACCTCTCCATTTTCAAAAAATAAAAGTAAATATGAGTATTTCCTTTTTAATATTACAGAGCAATTTCGACAGTACGACGAAGGAAAATTAAAGAAAGATTCTACTAGATGATCTGCAAATTTATCAGCCTTCCATTTAGTTGTCTTGCCCACGTGCCATCTCTTCGTCTAAGATATGTCTTTGCAAGGAAAATTAAAGAGTCTAAAGTTTTGAAGCAGACATCTGCTTCAAAACCTCTCCATTTTCAAAAAATAAAAGTAAATATGAGTATTTCCTTTTTAATATTACAGAGCAATTTCGACAGTACGACGAAGGAAAATTAAAGAAAGATTCTACTAGATGATCTGCAAATTTATCAGCCTTCCATTTAGTTGTCTTTGCCCACGTGCCATCTCTTTGTCTAAGATATGTATTAGCAAGAAAAATTAAAGAGTCTAAAGTTCTGAAGCAGACATCTGCTTCAAGACCTCTCTATTTTCACAAAGTAAAAATAAATATGAATATTTCCTTTTTAATATTACAGAGCAATTTCGACAGTACGACTATGGTAAGGAAGAAAACTTAAAAAAGTACGATTCTATCGAACCTCCCGAATACAAAGTCAATCTAACCAGATGTCCTATCGCAATATTTTATGCTGAGAATGACGCTTTTGTAGCTGAGAAAGTAAAACAAAATGACATTTGCTGTATTTTCAATTAATTTTGTATTTTTTTAGGATGCTGAATTGTTGGCGAGTAAAATGAATAATGTGGTATTGAAGTATAAGATTCCGTATGAATGGTTCACCCACATTGGATATTTATTTAGCACCCGATCATTCGAGCTGGTGTACAAACCGATGTTGGACTTAATGGCCAAGTTCTAAAGAAAAAAGATTATGTCGTTGCGTTAAATGTTGTAAATGACAGGTATTGTCATTGTCATGATTGCGCAACAAAATCAGCAGACGAATGTCATCACTTCTTTTCCACTATACTGACGTACGATTTTACTTCCCTGTTGGACATGCATGATGAAAATAACGAAAATGTGTACATTAGTTAGTATAATACGTTCTAAAATCAGAACGTGTTTTATCTTAATTCAAAAAGTGGAACAAAAATGATATACTACAATATAAATGTAAATGTATGGTAAAGGGTGCGGTTTTTGCCGCGCAGCTCCTAGGCCACAATTGGCCCTTTGCGCCCTTTGCAAGGGACTCGGGAAAAAGGATTTCGTTCCTTCCAACTGGAAAATATACCAGGATATTATTCTGTCATTCATCGCGTCGCTAGGGTTGCCATAGATATCAAACCGATACATGTTGCCTATCACAACGCTTGAGTGTTATGATCCAGGCAACGAATACCAAAAAAGATCAAATAGCGGAACAATCATATAAAAGAAAATGTTTGCACAGTTATCGGGAAAGGTGTCCTGAACAACATACTAAAAGTACCGATGGGTGGGGTGAAGCTAAGCCGGGGGTCTTTAAAGTCCCCCTTTTCAGTTTTTTTTTAACTCTATCTAACTCTTTTTGTACTAGCTCTATCGAAAAAATGCCCATATACTAAATTAATTTTCATAAAATTATCTTTAAAGTCCCTTTTTTCAGTTTTTGTTAATAACTCTATCTAACTCTTTTTGTACTCGCTCTATCGAAAAAATGCCCATATGCTAAATTAATTTTCATAAAATTATCTGCGAAAAAGGTTCTGTACACTTTTTCTCTAGGATCAATACTTAGGACATATGGAGGTGGGGAAATATACAAGTTTTAAAAATCTGTTATCATGAACGACACTGTGGCACCCAACTCCGTTTTGAACATATAGACCAGGCAATAGAGACTTTTTCGTGACAAAAATAGTATCAGCAAGCCGCCGGTACCAGGTCACGTGGAACAGTCCGTAGATGTATTGTGATGTGTTTTCGACTAGCAAATATCATTACTTAATTTGTTATAAACAAAAAACCTAAAAAAATCGTGATTTTTTTCGTTGTTCGCTTGTAAAAGCTGAACCGATGGAGCAATCTTGATACTGTCAACAGACGAATTGTAGAGAATAAAAAGACGAAAAAAATAAACCCTACACGGACCCGATCGGATTAATGTTAACGGAGGAAATTCGGAAGAACCGGAGAAATCTGCGTTTTTTCAAAAATTCATAACTCCGCCATTTTCAAAGTTGTAACGCAGGCTTTTCGCGAGAAAGTAGCGATTGATGGGTACTTTAAGCGTGCACAACCCAGACGTTGTCCGATGATTAGTTTTTGTACAATTGCGATTTGAATTTCTTTTATGCTATATGGTTCGGCGAGCCTGGATGCTTCGGAGGTGGTCCGATTTTTTTTTTACGTATTTCGAAAGTAGAAGTATTGTGGTACAAAACGTCTATTCTGATTTTGCGTTAAAATGTTGCGAAATAGGCGAAAAATGCTTGCAAACTTGACCGAAGTCTGCGGCGCGCTCCAAACAGGTCGAGTGGGGGTAGACGGCCACGCGGGGAAGGGCGTATCTATAGTAATCCCAACACGCTGCGCGCTTCCCCGAGTCGGCCGCCTACCCCACTACTCGACAGCCATTGAGCGCGCGGCAGATTTCGGTCAAGTTTGCAAGCATTTTTCGCCTATTTCGCAACATTTTAACGCAAAATCAGAATAGACGTTTTGTAGCACAATACTTCTACTTTCGAAATACGTAGAAAATTAAAATCGGACCACCTCCGACGCATCCAGGCTCGCCGAACCATATTACATAAAAAAAAATCAAATCGCAATTGTGCAAGAACTAATCATCGGACAACGCCTGGGTTGTGCACACTTAAAGTACCCATCAATCGCTACTTTCTTGCGAAAAGCCTGCGTTACAACTTTGAAAATGGCGGAGTTATAAATTTTTGAAAGATACGCAGATTTCTCCGGTTCTGCCGAATTTCCTCCGGTAATATTAATCCGATCGGGTCCGTGTAGGGTTCATTTTTTTTTTCGACTTTTCATTCTCTACAATTCGTCTGTTGACAGTATCAAGATTGCTCCATCGGTTCAGCTTTTACAAGTAAACAACGAAAAAAAGCACGATTTTTTTAGGTTTTTTGTTTATAACAAATTAAGTAATGATATTTGCTAGTCGAAAACACATGACAATACATCTCCGGACTGTTCCACGTGACCTGGGACCGGCGGCTTGCTGATACTATTTTTGTCACGAAAAAGTCTGTATTGCCTGGTCTAATAATCTTTGGCCGATGTACGACGGTGTGGGGTGAGCTGCAACTGCAGCAAGGCAGGGATTGCCTGCTCGTGCTTGCGGCGTCTGTCTTGGCTCATGTACAACCACAGCCCACATCAAAGACATCATGATTGATGATGAAAATTTACATTTTGAAGAAAATAACATCTTTGAACACTAATTAACGATGTTGCAAAATAAGTAGACCCACCACTACCTCAGCTCTTGAATGCATTGACCGTACTCCACGTGACACCCTCTTCTTATTTTGAAACAACTCTCGAAACATCTTGGGAAAATTGTTTCAGTTTTAATTTATCACATGGACAGTCTTTCATTAGAGGCAAGAGTTTTCTAGTTATTAAAGAAAAACTGACAAAATAACGTTTAAAGACCTCCCCCCCTTATCTTCACCCATCGGTACTTTTAGTAGTAGTTCAGGACACCTTCCGCTACAAGTGTGCCAAAATTGCCTTATCCATTAATTTTTTTCATTATTTTTCCTTCGTTGCCTGTATACTACTTTATGTAGTTCATTATGTTTTAAAATGGAGTTTTTTTAGTAAATATTATCTGGTTAATAAAAAAATTGAAAAAACCATGTACCTAGTCTATGATAAAAAAATGTAACGTTTAAATTTCAAATCACACCAACGCCTGACAATTTCAATTTGACAATTTCTGTTCTTTATTACTACAACTTGTTAATACTTATTTGTGTTAATAATTATTAACAGTTTACTCACACACCATTATACAGGGTGGTTTATGACAAGTCTGAAAAATTTAATATCATTTTTAGATAAAATAAAAAGCGACATTACTACTACTAACAGTAAATAAAAGCATGCAAGAATGTGCACACATTATAAAAATTGTTCATTTGGTTCACTTAATTAGTTTTACTATTATTAATTAATTGAAATGTCTAAAAGTCAAACTCAGATAACTCGGACACAAAATTTATTTTGATAAACATGAGTTTCATTTTAACTCAAAATGATATTATGTAGGAACAGTGGTACACAATGGAACAGTTTTTATTATTGTTTAGATATATTTTATGTTTTAATTTTCAGACACAAAGTGATTAGTATCAGTGACATCTAATTGACATGGTGTAGACAGCATGCATATAACCAAATATAACCCATGGATATAACCTAAACTGAATATATGGCAGCATGTTAATTGTTGCATTGTGTACCAGTCGTGGTACAGGATGGGACATTTAATATTACAGAATGGAATTTGAGTAGTCCAGTGAAAATAAATTTGTAAAGGCAAAAAGAAAACTATTAGCATAAATTTGTGATAGATTACAATAAATATTAGTCATTATTTTAAATGGATATTCTCAATTTGCATTTAAAATTGAAAAGGAAGAAGAAATTTTTGTTGCTGCTCGAAGTAAATATTTGGTTCAAAAGGTCGCATTAGTTGAGGGGGTAAACTTCCGGTTTGAACCAGAAGCTGTTTTTTCTTTTTAAACCTGATGTAGGTGACAGTGATGACATATCTGGAAATAACCTTGGAAAAAAGGTTGTGTGAGGTCTCATTAAGACAGCTATTTTAAACTTAAATTAGTTTTTAATGTTATATCAACGTTTCTCTTTTTTAATCTTTTTTATTTATTTAAGAGCGCTCGGGAGGACCTGGAGTTATTCTTTATTTAACATGACCCGATTTCGACAACAAAAGATAGATAGTTGTCGATATGATAGCCAATCCATTCAAATAATAATTGTATTGATAGCTATTAATCCTTTGTTGGTTTAATCGCCGCTTATGCCGCGCCGGTGTAACTAATAGGACAGTTGATCAAAGAGAAGTAAACCTATGTCGCCTCCCACTCGTTAAGCTGTGTGTTACCATACTATGCCAGTAATAAAAGCTTATTCTAGTGATTATACCTTATTAATACGTGGTTTAAAGTATAATATATAATGTTTTGTAAGATTGGAACTTCAGACAGTTCAATATCACCGGTGATAGTACATACATATGTCTCCATTCAGTTGCGTTAAATAAATGCTTTTAGTTTTTGTGTTTTTTTATTAATTCTTAATTTATTTTAGTTGACATAGTTTATTTTTTAAGATCATTTTGACTTTCCTTTATTATGCCTTGTATGTTAACTGCAAAAAAAAGTGGTACACGATGAAACGGTTCCATTGTGTACTACTAGTCAGTGTTCCATTGTGATCACCTTAATTTTATTTTATTTAGCAGTGAAAAACACATGTGCGTATTCAGCAAACATCAAATTTGCAGTATGCAGCAAACATCAATTATTCGTAGTCTACAATAAAATATCAATCTCATTAATGTAAATTGGCATCAACGGTGACCAACATTGTTACGGCGTGGTGTTGTGCAACATTTAAATATTCCAAACATAGGAAACACATACAAGTCAACACAAACAAATTAAGAACTACGAGCAGCCATTTTAGAAGGACGACGACTCAGTGCTATGACCTGCTAGACAACACGACGGCAGAAGATTTTTCGAAACCATGCGCAGTACGTACACATAACAAAATGGGAAACAACAGAACACCAAACTGTATTCGTTTTTTTAAATATCTTCGATCGACGATTAACGAAAGAATATAGAATATATATGAAAATATTTATACAGGGTGTCTCACGGAACTGGTACATTAGAAGTTTCTCATGTTCTACTATTTCTGGAAACTTTAAATTTTGGAACTAGAATTTACTCGATCTGAGCTAAAATATTCTCAAGTTAACTGTCACGTCCGGTGACCGGAAGTCGGTATGAACTTTGTTATTTTAAATGGAATGATATAATTTTTTTATTTTTGGTTTCTACGTATCAAAATACATCATATTTGATAATGTTTCCCTATACCTAAATATCACCATTTTTGAGTTTTTTTTTTGTTTTTAGTAATTTTTGGTGATTTTCGCGGTTACGTTTAAAATTGAATGTCTCGGTTATTGTTGAAACTAGAAGTTTCATTATTGGTGGTCCAAAACTAGAAACATAACCAAATAAGACGGTGTTTAGTTCATCATGATGTCTTATACAGCGTGTTCAAAATTGACAACAAAATAATTGAATTTTCAAACGTAAGAAACTCATTTTTTTCAAATGGAACATCCTGTATACCGATACGCCATTGGGTAGGAAATCTTATTCGCTATCAATCAATATTAAGGTTCCCTATATCTATCTTTAATAGTTTTTGAAATATTGTCACTTTTTCTTTAAATTCATTTTGAATACTCCCATTTAATAGTGGGGGACGAAATTAGATACGACATGTACAACGAAAATTTAAATAGTGATAGATATTTTGAAATTTTGCGTGGATGTGTGAACAATTTTTGCGAAACTCTTCCCCTCAATATTTTACGCGACTGCTTTTATCAAATGGACGGTGCACGGGCACATTCTTCGCGTGTGGTATCCATTCAACTTAATCAGATGTTTGACGATAGGTCGTTCGGAAATAGGGGACCCTGGCGAAATAGGGGACCAAGCTCACCAGATTTTACACCATTAGACTTTTATTTGTGTTCCACACCAGATAATATTCGAGAAGAATTGACTAACAGAGTAGTAACCGCCATTGACGATGACGACGAACGACGATGACAGAAGTACAGCGAAGTTTTAAAATGTTTGTGCAGAACGGGCAACATAATTAAGTTTTAATTTAAGTTAGATATCCCAAAAATATTATTTTAATTTTAACAAACCTCTTCAAATCTTTTCAATATTTTTCTGTTTTCCTGCTGTTGTTATATTCCTATAAATGAAGCATACATCGTTTTGTGTTTAGTTTGCATTCTTTTATACCGACAATATCTCAAAAGCTATTAAAGATAGATATAGGGAACCCTAATATTGATCGATAGGGAATAAGATGTCTCATCGATTGGGGTATCGCTATACAGGGTGTTCCATTTGAAAAAAGGGAGTTTTTTACGTTTGAATTCAATTCTTGAATTCAATTCAATGTGTTGTAAATTTCGAATATCCTGTATAAGATATCATGATGAACTAAACATCGTCTTATTTGGTTATGTTTCTAGTTTTGGACCACCAATAATGAAACTTCTAGTTTCAACAATAACCGAGATATTCAAATTTAAACGTAACCGCGAAAATCATCAAAAAATAGTAAAATAAAAAAAAAACCAAAAAATCTGATATTTAGGTATAGGGAAACATTATCAAAAATGATGTATTTTGATACGTAGAAACCAATAATAAAATAAAAATTATATCATTCCATTTCAAATAACAAAGTTGATACCGACTTCCGGTGACCGGACGTGACAGTTAACTTGAAAATATTTTAGCTGAAGAGCTCAGATCCAGTAAATTCTAGTTCCAAAATTTCCAGTTTCCAGAAATATGTAGTAGAACATGAGAAACCTCAAATGTACCAATTCCGTGAGACAGCCTGTATACGTCAAACAACCCTAGATAATATATTTTTCCATGCGTAAGTGTAACTGAAAATCTTGTCGGGTGTAAAGCGGGACGTAAGATGGCGATATCAGTTTTGTGGGTGGTGGCGCTGAAAATTGGATTATTTCTTATTTCTTTTTTTAATGGAAATGCCAAGCTTTTTTTTGCAAATAATGCTTGAAGAGATGAATATTTTAGAAATTTGTGGCTCCCGGGGTATTAAAATCGCCTGCTAGAAGATGCTTGGCTTGCAATATGGGGCTCTTCTCGCAATAAATGCGGCAACTCTGATGATATTTGCAATAAATACAAGATCATTATGTTGGCCTATACGTGGTGTCTCACGGATCATGATGTATAGTACATGTATGGGGATCTCGGGAACTTTAAGAGCTACGATGTCGCACAGTGGCGAAAATACCCGAAAAGCTGGCCAAAACCTAATTTAATGAATGTACCAGTGCATTTGTGGATCACAAAAATACTTGATTTTTAGTTGAAGCTAGTTCGTAGACTGAGCCCCAAAGTTGACTTGTTGCGCTGGAGAATTATTCTTTACTGAAAGCACAATAATTCAATACTGCCTTCAAGTGCAATTTTCTTTTTATGCATGGTTATGTCAATATTTTTTTTACAATGGATATTCTTCCCGGAGGTTTGTACTTACTTAATGCCCATTAATAATAATGAATAACATAAAACATTTTGTTATAATTTAAATTAGAAAATAGCTTGTACGTGTTTTTAGTATTCGTGCGAAACTTGCCTCCTGTGATATCTCACGCTCCTTAATTCCAAATATATCAGATTGAAACAATTCAAAAAAGGGCGGATTAAATATGGCTACCAAAAATGTGAAAGCTATGGATTTGCATGAAATTTATTTCCTCATAATTCAAGCTCCCTTATACCAAATCTTAGGTCAGATTTTGTAAATTGAGAATGATTGATTCAATATGGCGGACCCAAAATCAAAATATATTCAGATTCACATGAAACTTTTTTCCTGTGACATTTGAGGATCCCCAAACCAAGGATGTTCAGATTTTCAAAATTCAGAATGGCGGATTTAATATTACATACCAAAGTCTAGAAACTGTCGGATTTAATTGAAACTTATGTCCTGTCATACTTGAAGCTGTCGATTTCAAATCTGATGTCAAATTTTGAACATAAATTCACAGGCTGATAAATCGAATTGAATTTACTTTTTTAAGCATTTAGAAAAACTTTGGAAAAACGTACATTAGTACTTCCTTGTGTGATAAAGATTCATAAAATGTAACAATAAATAGGTTATTTTTTACATTAATGTTTTTTCAACAATCCATACATATATAATTTTGAGCTCTTTCTCATCTTCATTTAAGCCCCAACAGCAGTCTTGTAATGTTGCATAAAATAAGTTTGAATTTAAAAATTCTGATACTTATATCAGAATCAAGAGGATTGTAACATTGCAGGAAATAAGTTTTATGCAAATCGGATATATTATTACATTTTCGGTCGCCATGTTGGTTTCGCCATTCTGAGTTTTGAAAATATGATATCAGATTTGCAATAGCCGTTGGAGTAGTCCTATACAATTGCAGGATATAAGTTTTATGCAATTCGGAAATTGTTTACATTTTCGGTCGCCATATTGATTACGCCTTTTTGTATTTCAAAAATCTGTTATCAGATTAGGAATCAAGAGTCTAGAAAGAGTGCAGGAAATAAGTTTCATGCTCATCGGATATATTTTATAATTTTTGGTCGCCATATTGGTTCCGCCATTTTGAATTTTCAAAATCAGATATCATATTTGGAATCAGAGACCCCAAAAACCTGTTATAAGCATGTTTAATACCTGTTTTAAAAACCCAAGCTTATTACGAGATTTGGCCAGGTTTTCTGGATTTCTCGCCACTGTGTGTGTGTGTGTGTGTGTGTGTGTCGGTTAATTTGGACAAAAGTAGCTTAAATGTGGGCCTTTTTTTGCTTAAAATTTTCCATGGGTCACTAGATACCTATTAGGGAAAAAGTAAACGCTGTCAATTTCTTTTGTCTTGAATAACTTCGCTATTACGATGAAGAGAAAGTCGAAATTTGTATTCTTACATAAGAGCATACTCTGAAGCTATTTCTGTTATAAAATGGCTTCGTTTTCTTTTTAATTTTCGTTGTCCATTACTTTTAGTTGGACGGTATTTAACTTTTTATGTTTTTATGGAAGACATTGATTTTTTTTCGGATATAAATAGAATATTGAAAGTGCTTTAAACCATATGTAACTATGTGCAAGAAATTATCGCAAAATACATAAGGTTCCATGAGGTGTCCCAGCGGGGCACAACTTTGCTATCAGGCTACATAAAAACTAGAAAAACTTCTCGTGATTTATCACATATTTTACCCCATAAAAACTAGCGTCCATGAAATGAACTGTGATATTGTATAGGGGCTTCAGGCGGCACTGGAGAAGGCTATTAGGGTCATACTCACATACTCGTTATTCTAGACAACTAACTTAACTAATTTAACTCAATATGGCGCCCATAAGAAATAAAAAGTTAAATATCGTCCAGTCAACGCTGACCGGCAAAAACATATTCTCACACCAAAAAATGGCTCCAGAGTATGTGTAAGTGTAAGAATAAAAAATTTTGATTTTCTATTTATCGCAATAGTAAGATTATTCAAGAAAGAAGAACCTGACAGTTTTTACTTTTTCCATATTCGTCCATAAGAAATAAAAAGTTGAATATAACAGACATTTTCTGACAACTAAAATTTCTTCAGAGTGTGCTCTTATGTAAGTGTACGACATTTTGACTCTAGTTATCGCAATAGCGGAGTTATTCAACAAAAAATAAATTGACTGCTTTTACTTTTTCCGTAATATCGAGTGAGCCATGAAAAGAATTTTGAAATCCAAAATCTGTTCTGTAAATATAAATAAAGTGTATAATAAATAAAGTGTAACTGTTTTGTTGCAAACTATAATAAATTTAAATTATAGATTACAAAAATAAGTGGCTTATGATATTTCAAATTAAAGGAAACTCGCAAAATCTGCCGCACGTCACCAGCGGTTTCATATCGGCAGTGCGTCATCCAACGCAAATCAATGATTTTTATTGGGTAGGGTGCGTTTTAAGCGTGCATTATTTAAATTGATATGTGCATTAAAATAGATACTTTGTGCATTAAAAAAAGAAATAATGTGCATTAAATAAATATGAATATGTTACATAAAAAATTTTAAAATAAGCAATATTTAATTCGTATTGTGCCCTAGAATGGCTAACCTGTGCATTAAAATAATACATACTGAGCATTAAATAAATATGAATATGTTACATAAAAAATATTATAATGAAAAATATTTTATTCATATTGTGACCTAAAATGAATACCTTGTGCGTATAGCGTATATACTGTCAATGATGACCTTCGACCTTCAAATGGCGTTTACTTCAAATGGGTCACCCGGCATATTATGTTTAATAAAAATCTTACATTAAACAATAGTTTAGGTATTTGTATTGTTCCCTAGCAATTGAAATTTGAAATGTATATATGAATTAGTACTGTTATGGTTATTATTGTTATATTAAGGTGTATGTACTAGTTATTTTTTCCACTTACCTTAAAAAATTGCAGTTAACCCATCTACGCGGTTAATTGGTTCAAAAAATACAGACAAAAAAGTTGCGTAACTGGAGGTACAATTTTTACGGCTGGTAAAGCGCCATCCCGTGCTATTTACATACTTACAAGATCTATTTATATACAGGTTGTTTCTTAATAACATGCTAATATTTAAGGAAGTTATTCTTCACTTTTGAACTATAGGGTACTACAGGGTTTAAAAAAAAATCTTTTTTTTATCATTTTAAAATGTGTTTAGATTACTTTAATTTTATAATTTTAGAGTTGAAAATATTATTCTCTTAAATAAATTTTTGTTTAAAATTGTATTTTATTTAAATTGTTTTTTTTTTCTCGCAAGAGGTTTAGAGGTGCAAATGAATATAATAATATTTCAGTACATTATAAAGCGAGTATACAATATACATAAATTATGCAGATATGCGTACTCTTCCTCCCTTCATGCTTCCGTCAGAGTGTTGAGTATTTATTGAATTTTATTCTTTTATGCGAAAACGGTACGTTAAACAAAAAAAAAATCAAGAGACCACATTTGGTAAGAAAGGAATAAGAGTTTCAAAAATAAGTTTTACTTTAAGTAAAAGCAGCGATGTGTCAGTTTTTTCTTTGAAATGATTCAGTACAAACCCCGCGCGAACGCCACTGGCAAGAATAAAAAAATATGTTGTTTAGCAGAAAAAATTTCCGCAAAAATCTAAAAAGTCTTGTCATACTACGTATGATAAAGTAAAAAATATATATACATATGTATACAGGGTGTCTCATGGAACTGGTACATTAGAAGTTCCTGATGATTTGCTATTTCTGGAAACTTGAAATTTTGGAATTACAATTTACTCGATCTGAGCTCTTCAGCTAAAATATTCTCAAGTTAACTGTCACGTCCGGCCACCGGAAGTCGGTATCAACTTTGTTATTTTAAATGGAATGATATAATTTTAGTTTTATGTTTGGTTTCTACGTATCAAAATACATCATTTTTGATAAGGTTTCCCTATACCTAAATATCACAATTTTTGAGTCTTTATGATTTTACTAATTTTTTGGTGATTTTCGCGGTTACGTATAAAATTGAATATCTCGGTTATTATTGAAACTAGAAGTTTCATGATTGGTGTTCCAAAACTAGAAACATAACCAAATGAGACGATGTTTAGTTCATCCTGATATCTTATACAGAGTGTTCAAAATTTACAACACAATAATTGAATTTTCAAACCTCAAAAACTCTTTTTTTCAAATGGAACAGCCTGTATACCGATACACCATTCGATAGAAAATATTATTCCCTATCAATCAATATTGGTTTCCCTATATCTATCTTGAATAGTTTTTTAGATATTGTCAGTATAAAAGAATGCAAAGTAAATACAAAACGATTTATTCTGGAACAGTAGGAAAACAGAAAAATATTGAAAAGGTTTGTTACAACTAAAATAATATATTTGGGATATCTAACTTAGATTAAAACGTAATTATGTTGTTCGAAATGCTGCCCGTTCTGCTCCAAACATTTTAAAACTCTGAGCTGTACTTCTGTCATCGTCATTGTTCGGGTTTCTTGTCGCTGAAGTCCATTATTGGCGGCTACTACTCTGTTAGTCAATTCTTCTCGAGTAGTAACTGGTGTGGAATAGACCTGACTTTTCACATGACCCCAGAAATAAAAGTCTAATGGTGATAAATCTGGTGAGCTTGGTGGCCTCCGCCACGGTCCCCTATTTCCGATTGGTGGTCCAGAACTAGAAACATAACCAAATAAGACGATGTTTAGTTCATCTTGATATCTTATACAGGCTGTTCTTTATTTACAACACAATAATTGAATTTTCAAACGGAAAAAAATCATTTTTTTCAAATAGGACACTCTGTATACCGATACGCCATTCGACAGGAAATCTTGTTCCCTACCAATCAATATTAGGGTTCCCTATAGCTATCTTTAATAGTTTTTGAGATATTGTCACTTTTTCTTTAAATCCATTTTAAATACTCCCATTTAATAATGGGGGACGAAATTAGATACGAAATTTACAACGAAAATTTAAATAGAAATTTTGCGTGGACGTGTGAACAATTTTTGCCAAACTTTTCCCCTCAACGCGACTGCTTTTATTAATTGGACGGTGCACCGGCACATTCTTCGCATGTGGTATCTATTCAACTAATCAGATATTTGACGATATGTGGTTCGGAAATAGGGGACCGTGGCGGAGGCCACCAAGCTCACCAGATTTATCACCATTAGACTTTTATTTCTGGGGTCATGTGAAAAGTCAGGTCTATTCCACACCAGTTACTACTCGAGAAGAATTGACTAACAGAGTAGTAGCCGCCAATAATAGACGTCAGCGACAAGAAACCCGAACAATGACGATGACAGAAGTACAGCGCAGAGTTTTAAAATGTTTGGAGCAGAACGGGCAGCATTTCGAACAACATAATTACGTTTTAATCTAAGTTAGATATCCCAAATATATTATTTTAGTTGTAACAAACCTTTTCAATATTTTTCTGTTTTCCTACTGTTCCAGAATAAATCGTTTTGTATTTACTTTGCATTCTTTTATACTGACAATATCTAAAAAACTATTCAAGATAGATATAGGGAAACCAATATTGATTGATGGAACAGGAACTGGAAATGGAATAGGCTGTTCCATTTGAAAAAAAGAGTTTTTGAAGTTTGAAAATTCAATTATTGTGTTGTAAATTTTGAACACTCTGTATAAGATATCATGATGAACTAAACATCGTCTCATTTGGTTATGTTTCTAGTTTTGGAACACCAATCATGAAACTTCTAGTTTCAATAATAACCGAGATATTCAACTTTAAACGTAACCGCGAAAATCACCAAACAATTAGTAAAATCAAAATAACTTAAAAATTGTGATATTTAGGTATAGGGTAACCTTATTAAAAATGATGTATTTTGATACATAGAAACTAAGAATAAAATAAAAATTATATCATTCCATTTAAAATAACAAAGTTGATACCGACTTCCGGTGACCGGACGTGACAGTTAACTTGAGAATATTTTAGTTAAAGAGCTTGAGAGCTCGAGTAAATTCTAATTCCAAAATTTCAAGTTTCCAAAAATAGTAGAACATGAGAAACTTCTAATGTACCAGTTCCGTGAGACACCCTGTATATATTTTCAACAGACTCAAATTAATCCATTTTTATTTAATAGATTTGTAGTGTTATTGTTTGGGGGGGGGGTCTGTCATGTTTACAAGAAATCCCAACAACGCTTTATGTAATTTAGAAAAGAATTTTTTTTCCATTAGAAAACTAACATTTTCATTAATTGTTTATTGTAAAAATATTACATTGTTTTTGGGCTATTATGTATGTTTGTTATGTATAAAAACGTACGATGTGATGATCTACTGAAATACAACGGATAAAGTACGACTATTAAACAATGTTGATTATCATAGCAACCAACCAGAAACAAAAATATTCACAAAATTGCACAGCAACTAAATACAT
The DNA here is from genome assembly GCA_963966075.1 of Aphodius sticticus. Lineage (NCBI taxonomy): Eukaryota > Metazoa > Arthropoda > Insecta > Coleoptera > Scarabaeidae > Aphodius > Aphodius sticticus. Next base: position 21,256,128 of record OZ014511.1, on the reverse strand, counting down.
GTGAAAATTTTTATTATAAGTATCTCGTATAACGACAGTTTCTTAAACAATAAAAAATTAACAAATATAACAACAAGCAGTAGAACAAGTCGCAGGATACATATGATACAGCACACATATTCTTATACATATTATAAGGGTTTAAATTGTTACTAAAATCGCCTTTCCTCAAACGCGCACGATTTGGTATTTTTTAGTTTATGATTGTAACTAGAATTATATTTACATTACACTATGTACTGATGCGATTCAAAGAAAATAAAACAGTGCAGTTTCCTGTCAAACCAATTTTTATTACTTGGTTATAATGTTTTATTTAGCTGACACCAAAACCACAGACCAACGACACGACTAAGCTCTACGATACACATAAATTCGGTACGGGTTGCAGAACTTATTGCACACTATAATCTCTCCAGGGCGCATTATAATTTTCTCATGGTACAGTTTAGATTATTGACTGCACTTAAAAAATTTTCAAATGCTTATTTATTTAAACTATTGGACATTTATTTTTTTCAATAAACAATTATTTTTTGAGATGCTATATTTTATTTATACAGGTAACGATTGTATTGCACATATATTTATTTAATTGCACAAATATATTATGAAATGTACATTCAAATATATAAATGCACAATTATTTATTCTGATGCAGATATTGTAAATATATTGCACATTTATTTAATGCTCAAGGCATTTTTTACTTTATCATACGCAGGTAATCATGGCAAAAAAACTTTTTGAGATTTTAGCGGAAATATGTCTTTTTGGGTCCCCTGAACATTTTTGACCAAGGTACAAAAAAATGTCTGTGTGTGTGTGTGTGTGTGTATGTGTGTGTGTGTGTACCCGTTTTTGTGGAGACGATTCCGGAGAAACTACTAATGGTATCGGGACGAAACTTCATATTTAGAAGTTTTATAACCAAACTTAGAGCTGAAAAGCTTTCTGTTGAAAAGGGTCCAAAGGAACTGGTGGTTTACTCATAGCATTTTTCGAAGATTTTGCAAATGAGCCGCTATTTGTGTAATGTCGTCAAAATAGTTAAATAATAAATTAAAGGAGAGGAAATTTTCCATAATTTATGTATATGACATTTTTTGGTAGAATTTATAGTTTAGCCGCATGAGCAAATTCTATTTCATCGAGATCGGGCGTACTGCTTTAAAACTAGTAGCCACGATATGTCAGATTATTTTGATTCTAATGAAAGTACCTAGTGTCAAACGCTAATGTTTTGAAAATGCTACTGTCAATATAGGCTGCGTTCGGATATTGAACACCGTTACACTTTTTACACCCAATAACACGTAAGTGTCATTTGGACGGTGTACCCGCTGTCAACGGAGTACAATATCCGAACGCAGCTTTAATCGAGATATTTGTCTAGTTCTACTAGTTTTATTTTAATGCAGACATAGCCGATCTCGATCAAATAGAATCTCATGCAGCTAAACTATTAATTTTATATATAGTATGATAAAGTCATGTGCCTGGCCACATCAGATTTTTTGCATTGCTCAAATATTTTTTGTATTGGTCAAATATTTTTTGCATTGGTCAAATATTTTATCAAATGCTTACAATAAATGCACGTTTTATTTTATATTTGTGCGCAAATAATAAACGTCCAAAACTGATTTTTATTTGTGTGCAGTTATCAAATGAGTGTGGTTGTTATAAATAATTTGCTTAAAATGAAAACATTTGATTGTATTATAATCAATTTATCGAAAACAGTGCGATTAATTATTCTGCTAAAGTTACGCATTGTCTATCTAGCTTTGTAACCACCCTAATAGTGCAATTACTGTATGTAACACACCTGTTCAAATCTCACGATATTTTCGTTTTTATATGACCATTTATTAATATCGATATCTATCATAATCATGGTAATTTGTACTCTGATATTGATACAGTTATTGAATAATTTGTGGTAAATACCCCACATAAGAGTAGGGTTCTTTTTTGGTCTCGACTAGAAATGTAGTTGAACATTTTTTATTTGTAGATATAACAATATTGTTAATATTGTATTACAATGTGGCGTAAAGATAAGATTTGACATGTGAATAAATTAAGGAATAGTCAAGTAGTTATAGCCTGACGAACGAACTAAATATAGAGGAAAAATCGAAAACTTTTGATACTTGGTGCATTGTCACCAAGTGTTTATTTGACCTTACCATTGAACCAGTTAAAAGCTGGAAAATTCCAGACCAGCCTCCATCTTTTCCACAAAATCAGTGACAAAACTAAAATCGCCCGTCTCAGTACAACCAATATTCTTCTCGAGTTTCCAAAAATTGCAAGAGAGTGAATTGTTGCAGAATCATGAAGTTAAATGTACAAGATTTCCGGTTCCAATTACAAAGTGGACTCCATTGCAGCAGAGGCTTTATTGACTGGCCGTGCAGGTATGTGTCGATGCCTGAAGAGGAGCATGGCATAGTGAATCAAGTGTTATAAGATCGCAGCTTTAAATCTCCCTAGGGCATATTTTTCTTGAAACTCAACGGTTATCAACGCCCAAATCCACTTTGTCCGATAGGGGGTTTCAAGGATAAATACCTTTTCTGATCGGAGTTGAGTATTATTGATCACTTCTGTGGTTCGGAGTCCACGTTAAACTGTAGCACATTCATGATTTTTAATCACGAACAATTACAATTCCGACAGAATTTCCTACGGCCACAAGTTTTTTAATTTGCCGGCACAAGAAAATTTTTATACAATGTGTAAATTGAATAACGGATAAAATCGATAACAGTGCAAAATATAGTTTTTTAAATGTCCCACTTCACTGAAATTGTGTAATCTCTATTCAAGTGTACCTATACAATTTTCAATCGCTTACATAACAAAATATCAAAAAGTATAATGTGTATTAGTGAATATTATTCAATCTAACAAGTAGCTCAGTTATTCGAGAGAGAAACAAACAAAAAAATGCAGACATAGACTGCGTTTACATCGTGGCCTGGCATCCGATCGAAAGTTATCCGATCGATTTGAATTGTATTAAGTCAATTCAATTCAATCCCTACACGTCTATGCCGTGAAATTAATTTGCATTAGATCGATAAATCCCTAAATCAATTGGATTGAAAGTTGTTCTAAAGAAAGAGACAGAAAATGTGGCTAATTTCAAACTGTATAGTGATATGTCATACAAGAAGACTTAACCTCTAATTAAATTGAAAATGAAGAACCTAAAAGCGAGACAAAAAGTAGCAGCCGTTTTCCGTCCACTAACTCTATTATTTGTTTCTCTTTGATGAGATAAAAAGAACGTCACTTCTTGTGACGTCCAAACTGCCTTTTCTTTGGCTCCATGTTGTTTCGAAATGGATGTAAACAAACTAAAAACGTGCGGCGCGGTCAAGGTTCGGCGCGGTGATCATACGCGTAATTCGCCAATTGACAGCACACTAGTGTGAAATTCGTGGATTTCAATCGTGTTTACACCGACATAAATCTAGCTTCAATCCGTTAGAGAAATTCAATCCACGAAATGTAGCTGATTGACTTTTTCGATTCGATCCGATAAAATTCTCAATCTGTCGTGTTTATGTCGCTGTTTTATTTCGGATCTGAATATCGGATAACTTTCGATCGGATACCTGGCCACGATGTAAACGCAGTCATTGACGGTTGTCTAGACGTCACAATAAATAAAATCCAGTGAACTATAGTCATCGAGCTTATATGACTAGAGGGAGCGTGACGGGCTTTGTTTGTGGCCAAAGATAATAAGGTCGAAAGTCGTATATTTTCTCGTTCCCAATGTAACGCACCAATGAGCGGTCAGATTAAACTGGCGGCTATATGTCAAATTTGAATTAGGTAGTCGCGTATGGCGTGAAAGGTAACCTCACAAAATAAAAATCCTTTTCTGTTTTTGAATGTACATACATTTGTAGTACCTGTTATAATTGTGACATTTGTTAAAAAAGCAATTAAACCATCCAAGAGCAATTATATATTTATATAGTAACAACAGAATCCATTTTTTTATAGGTTTGGACAAAATGTATTCTTGCGTGTAAGATTTTATTTGTCTGTATAGCTTGACCAGCGAGTAGTTGCATCGAGAGCGTTGCGCAGTACTCACGTCACGTACTCATTATATTTACGCTCTGCGCACCGCTGTCGAATCAAGTTTAAGTTGGTTGTACTATACACGATTTGTTTATTTTCTTTAATAGGAATATGGGTAATAAACTACAAGCAAAATACAACTTATAATAGGAAAATATTTTATTTGAACATAATTTAACCACTGGTTTTTAAACAAAATGGTGTAAGAACTACGTACTGTTTTTTCTGATTCTAATAACATGGTTTTACACAAATAATATGCTCCATTAATGTTGATAAATTACACACTTTTTGTCTTAATCGCATGTTGTAACGAAACAATTGGCGGATTCGAGCAATTTTCTTGCTTATGGTAGTTCTTGCTAATGCTAAAACTGCCCGTGCTTGAGGAGACGAAGATAAGTCTGAAGTATGTACGTCACCCATATATCGAGGATTGTAGCTACAATAAAATAACGTTAAAATATACCTAAAACAAAGTTACATATTACATAAATTTTCTCCTTTTTCTTGGCAGTGCTGAAGGATGTTCCGTTGGTGTTGCGCTGTGTGGCACTTTCAAAGCTCGTAGCCGTGGCAGTGATTGTTGACTCTGTGTGTCCACTAGTGTCTGCTACAATTGCATCGCTCATACTATCTGTGTCCGTATTTTCATTTGGTAGATCACTCATAACAAAAATACTTGGCACCGCACTACGGGAGAGTTATGGTCTTCCGTCTTTTCCCAGTTTATAATCGCTATTAGAAAAGTGTCTTGAACACAACACAGTTGTTTTAAAACCCCGACTTTTTATAGGTATAGCTTCAATCCGAGCTTGTTTTGAGTCTTGAACTGTTGGAAATCTACGAGAAGGTATATGTTATAATTTAATATTACTGTATTGCGGTAATAAAGGTCATACCTGTGACACGTTAAATTTTTTGATGCTGCCTTTTTACAAAAGCAGCAGTTTCGCCCCATTGTTACCTCTTAACCATCCAAGGTACCATCTACATGCAGTCATGCACCTACATAGGTAAACAAACTCATAACCTCGATGTAAACATATGTTCAAAATAATGGCGGTATCTAGCATCTGTGCGCATGCGCGAACAATGTGCACGAGAATCTACACGAAATTCGACCTTATTGACAAGGTATGTTGGGCCACAACAAGCCAATGCATTGGGATAGGCCGTACTCCGTCTAGATATAGATGGTCTAAGACTATAGTCATAGATGAAATACATATATACTAATATAGATGGGCCACTCAAGGCCATCTTTGTGGACTCTATTTTTAGTGCACCCCCATCCGCTAGGAGGCGCTAATAGCACTTCCGACTTCTAGCCTTTTCTCATATTATATTTTAATTAATTCATAAGATCAGGAAAATCGCGTGATGGAACTGGTAGGTACAGAACAAAAATTACCACAGAAAATTTAAAGTTATACACATCACCCATATTGCAGTGAAAAATATACGTTTAAGTCTGTGGTTAAAATTAGCAGTGTCACTAGACAGTTAATTGACAGAACTTTATGGTTTACTAACGCCTGGCCATCACTGGCCATGACTACGCACACGCGACATCCACGCGACATCCACAGTGACGGTTTGAACGAGCCAATAGGTATCAAGCATGTGTATCGGCCGGTATAGCAGCGCGCTAGCCAGATACAGCGCGTGGGGGTGAACTACAACTTTTGCTATCAACGTCTGCTTGTGGGAAGTAAGCGCCCCTTACTCTAGTCTAACTGGAAGAACGCGCGGTTTACATTAGCTGGCGAGATTTGACGCAGGCACAAGCAAAAGAGACAGAGCGATGATGTGGGGTATGTGTCACTGTCTGACTACCGTCGGTAGATAGTAATGCACAGATTAGATAGTAATGTTTTTTTAATTGAAAACGATATCTCACAAAAATCTCAAACCGTCAAACCGCTTACGGCCATGGTACCATATGAGGTAGAAAGAGATTGCTACCCCTTATCACTGCGGGTTGCATACCAAATCCATTTGTCTCACTTATTGACCATGCCGCGTTCTTTTCAGTTATACGCATGTATTTACATTTCACTGATAAAATCATAAAGATGATTTAAATGGCCAAAGTAATCCAGTTATCAGGCTTTTAACAAACAGCTATTTTGAGTTTGACCAACTGTGATAATAAGTTAAGGCTATTTCACACTACACTACTTGAGCCTTTTTCTAAACTTCTTTTTTAGGAAAAAGTTCTAAATAATAGTATAGTTTTAAATGCCGTGCCTATTATAGTTGGAAATGTTTATTATATTTCTTGACTTCTTCTTACCATAGGCGCATCCACAATGGAAGCATTTGTAAGGTCTTCCAACAGTGCCAACATCAGACATTTTGTTTTAATATACCGCAGTAACGTAGACGTTTACCTCACAGTGGCGCGCTTTGTACAATTAGTTTGATCTTTTAAAGTCAACAAACAACATAACCTTAGTGTGTCTAGTATACCCATCTCTTGTTACTTTTTCTAGTTACCAAAAAGAAGTTTAGAGAAAGACGAAAGTAGTGTAGTGTAAAATAGCCTTTAAGTCAGCTTTTTTTTATCTCTGTGTTTCACGGACCTTTTAAGGATGATTCAAGCTACAACGGAACGGCGACGGCACGGGGCGGGTGCAGGACGGGCCCCGCCGCGCCCGCCGTGCCGTTGTTAAAATTCATGCTACAGCGGGCGTTTTATGTCAACGTCACGGCCCTGTACCGACCTCGCCAAACCTCCTGCATAGAGTAGACAATTATTTGCTTGTGTGGTACCACAAGCTACTTTTTGTAGAAGCATTAAATTGGCACCAAAAAATGTTGACTACATTATTCCAGCTACTAGTATTCTGCATATGTGTATGTATGTAGGGAGAAGGAGCCAGGGTAAGAACCATTGTGCCTTATGTCCCAGTAGGCCCTTTGTGCAGACCTCCCCTGCTCACTTTGGTCTCGTTAGCCAGTCCATGCCCTGAACAAAGGCACCAAGACATGTATTCTGCAGAATTTTCTACGCGAACGAAACGACAATACGGACACACATGAACTGATTTTTGACTGAAGTTGGTCCGCCGGATCAAATTCTTTAAAAATCCGTTCATGTGTGTCCGCTAATACCTACTCAAAACGCTACAACACAAAATGAGCAAGCAGTTTGGGAAATCTTTAAAAATTATTTTGCGTTGCCAACTGAACGTGTATTGTAATAGTAAATTGGAAATATAATAAATGTTACTTTACATTTTTCTTAACTTCTGCCAATTTGTCATGAAATGTTGCCCACCTATGTTTGCATCAGCTTAATACTTGCTTAATACTTTAGGAGAAATTGATGCAAATATAAGTGGACAATGCGGACACACATGAACTGAGTTTTGATCCAACTTGGTCCGCCGGATCAAATTCTTTAAAAATCCGCTCATGTGTGTCCGCCTAATACCTACTCAAAACACTACAACACAAAATGAGCAAGCAGTTAGGGAAATCTTTAAAAATTATTTTGCGTTGCCAGCTGAACGTGTATAATTGTATAATACTTAATACTTGCTTAATACTTTAGGAGATATTGATGCAAACATAAGTGGACCAATCGCTTATAGTTTTTAACTAATTTCAAAATAATGTCATCACACATTCAGTAAACATTTCGGCGCGGTGTTCAGGACATTTTTTTTAATCATTTTTTTTTATAGGCGGTCATTTTACTTTGATGTTCAATTCGACATTTCCTTACGATTTCAATAAGTTGTTCATCCATGTATACTTTTCCTTGTTAATTTTCGTACAATACTCCTAGTTTCAGGTTATCTCTGCCGACTCTACCCGTGGCCGTGTTGCTACACAATTTTATTATTCATGCTATGACGGAACTGCAACGACACGGCGCCGCTCCGGCAAAACATGTTCTCCACATTCCGTCGACGGGGCCCGTGACCGACACGTCCCGTATCGCAGCCGTGACGGCGTAGCATGAATAGTTACATATAAAATGTACTCTCCTTTATTTAAAGGGTCCTTCACACACGGCTAAGTCACAAGTCAAGTAGCAAATAGAAACTTACTTAACCGTTAAATACCTACAATGTGTTCTAAAACGTTACTAAATTGCAATGATCACACATAAGTTAAGTAACTACTTGACTTACTACTTTATACAGGGTGATTCGTAACTAGAGACGGAAATTTAAGTGCCAGATATTGACAATACGATTTGATTATTTGCATTACAGCACAATCGAATAATCCGCGACAAGCTCTAATGGAAGCTGGACAGCACAAAATTCGTGAATAGGATTGGCGTGTCAAGGCTGTTTTGAATAGATATGGAACGAATTATTTGTTATTCCGTCGTGTAATTGTGGTTCGTAGCTAATTTCTATGGCATTCACATTTACTGTAATATAAATAATAATAATTATTGATAAAAAAGTCATATCTTTGTACTGCGATATTTCGGAAACAAAGCTAGATCAAAAAATATATAATAATCTCATATTTTTTTACCTAGAATTTGAAGCTGAATATACCCTTTTATTTTGTTCCTTCGAGTTATGAATCTTCTTGTTTATTGTCATCAAAATGGAACCGTTGACAGTGAAACAATGATGTTTTTCTACTTTGCATTCACAATGCACACATTATAACACTGTTTTCGGTGTTACAATTAATACATTGTAATACCGAAAACAGTAACATTTTTGTATAAGATTGGTACACAATGATATCAAATGCCATATGTCAAACGTACAATACATAACCCAACATAACCACACACTGCATCTTCTTAATCGCTTGCAATCGCATAAACTGCGAAATATCAATATTCTATACATATTTAAACATGCGTGTAGCCTGCTATAGTATGGCCAAAGGATTGGGGCTTTCTTAGTTTTGCTGTGTTCATGAAAATACGCCAGCATGACGTTTTCGGTGATGTTTTACGACTCTGGTAAGTGATCGTTATCATTCTTTGCAACTAAACATCAAATCCCCTTTTCAGATATAATTCAAGGACCACATTTACTTTAATAAGGTATTATGCGAAGATCAAACCTACATCGTAGATATGAACGATTTTAATTACTGCTGCGAGATTGTATATGCGCAATAAATGGTTTATCAGCATACACGTACAAAGCTATAGTACATTTAAAGTGTAGAGGATTTCTTAGTTTATGTAACGTATAAGTTTTCGGTAATATTTTGGATGCTTGGATGCTCGGTTCAATTAGTATTCGTTTTTGTCCGTCGCTTTCGACTTCGTCTTAGTTCTGGTTGTGTGCAACGTATTTGTATTACCTCCATCACATGTAATTTTACTAAGTATAATTTATTCTAATAAACTACTTTGCCGAAGTTAGAATTGGGTTTCAATTATAAGTGCTTGTAAATATATAAGCCGCAACGGCTACGTAGCGGAATTAGGTAGACACCGCTAATTAAATTAAACGTTAAGCGTTATAACAATTCTTTAGTAAGTTCTTGTTCTTCGAAGTAACTAATCAGTCACCGCCAAATACTTCTATTCTGGTTATTATACTTATGAAACCACTATTTTAAAGTTGTTAACTTTGTAGGTTAAGTTTAATGTATTTATCACAGTAGGGTTAAAAGTGTTGCCCCAAGCTCCATTATGATCATCGTTGCGACCTCGCTGAATATTTATTCAAACTTGTAGCCTAAAGTAAAGTAAAATTATTCACAATTAGATTTTGTCATGATTTTATCTCATCGATCTCATCCTTAACGAAGTTGCCAGTTACTACAGTGCTGCCACGTGGTACCCGCAAAATACCCTAGATTCTAATTTAGCGCGATATAGTTACCACAATTTCTAAATTTATATAAAATTAATGACGCAAAGTAGAAAAAATAGTATATTACACTCGTTTTATAAGACGTATTGGCGCACTCGTTCCATTTGGGCACTCCTCGCTACGCTCGTCGTGCCCAAAACAACTCGTGCGCCAATTTCACGTCTTATAAAACTTGTATAATAATATACTATTTGGTGATGATTTGTATGACAATTGAGTAATGGTACCTACGTATCAACTGGACGCTACGGACGCTATGTTCGCGACGTTGCTATGGGTGACGTTTCAAACACCTGGGCCCCGTTTCACAAGATTCGTGACTTCTCACTGATCGCGAGAAAACGTATAACTTTAGATGCAATCAATTCGAATCGTATTCTATGGGCAGTATCGGCAGTGCCTTTTTATTACGGCGCCTGTGTGCCCCGCATACTTCGCACACGCCTCCAGCCGGCCCTGGCTGGGTGTGTCCAATTGCTTGACATCTTTTGCATCGCGGCAGTACTCTTACTTCTCTGTTTCTTACTTTCATTCCTAGGATGGATTTAATATTCTAGAATTTTTTAATGTATCCCTTGTTAATGAACGTAAGTATAAATGTTGGTAGTGGAGTTGTATCGCTTTCTTTTAGTAAATTGGTGGTTTCAATTATTGAAATAATGAAAGGAAGTCAAGCAACATTCTTTGCTAAATGTTATAAACAAATGAAAATGTTTAACGACATACTTTGTCAAAGTAATATTATAAGGTGACATACAGGCGGGATGTAACTAATCAAAGTTATAGACATCACTAAAACAATAATAGGTGGAGAAATTATCGCTATAATTGCAACATTGTAAACAATTGTAACAACAAATGACAAATAAATAATGCAATGTGATTTATCTAACTTTATTAATAATGGACCTTCACCAAACACTTTAAGATTAAGTACTCGATTACATCAAAATGTTACAATTAATAAGTTATTAGATTGCCACACATGCATCAATATGCCTATATCAACGTATTTGTCAAGATTAGCAATTGCCAATTGTCGAGAACGAGATTATTTTTTACTATATCAATCAGATTAGCATTTCATTCCGTATAAAACAAAATAGAAAACAAATAAACGATTAATGTTGTAAAGATGTTCCAATTGTTCTTAGTTATACTCGGTGTGGTTCACTGTGGGCTTACCTTGCCCACGCAGGAGATTGAAGTGAGGGAAACCCATCCAGATGTAGGCTTGAATGTGGTGAGTAGAATCACAGTAATCAGTATTATGTTGACAACATTGCATAATTCTTAATTATTACTTGCTTTTAGATTGAAATGATTCAAAGGCAGGGTTATCCTGTGGAGAGACATAGGGACATTCAAACTGAGGATGGTTACCTTCTGGAAATGCACAGGATCCCCTATGGTTTAAAATCCGGCCCAGCAGACGACAAACCCGCGATTTTCTTGATGCATGGTCTCTTAAGTAGCTCCGCTGATTGGGTTAATATGGGCCCAGAGAAAAGTTTGGCATACGTGTTAGCCGACTTGGGATATGATGTGTGGATGGGAAACGCCAGAGGTAACACATGGTCCAAAAATCATATCACATTAGACCCCAGCAAGAACAAAGCGAAGTTTTGGGCATTCTCGTAAGTATAACTGTGCATAAAGTCTGTAAGTAAAGTCTGTAAGACCGGAAATGTAGGTACAATATTGAATCTATGTAGAAATCCAGTGGTTTCAAAATGAACTACTTCAGGACGAACAAGATATATAAAATCAAGAGCAAATGATGTCCAAGATATGACTTCCGGTATACTATTTGATTTATGTATGGTCGGAGGTTAATAGTTAATAGAGCAGAGCTTACTCCTCAAGCTACAGTCAGATAAAATGATCGTTAGTTATTGTATATTTTCAGTTGGAATGAAATTGGTGTGTATGATCTCCCAGCTATGATTGACTACGTTTTACACTACACACACCAAGAGAAGTTGTACTACATTGGTCATTCTCAAGGAACGACATCTTTCTACGTAATGTGCTCAGAGCGGCCACAATACAATGCCAAGATTCGTGTATTTGTAGCCTTAGCTCCAATTGCTTACATGTCTCACATGACAAATCCTTTGTTCAAGTTCCTAGCAATATTCGATGATACAATAGAGGTAACTTCTTTAGATTTAAATAGTGAACAACAATAGTTATTGTAAGTTGTAGTTCCTAGGAGGTTTAATTGGACTGCACGAGTTCTTACCTGACATGGACTTCATGACTGGTGTGGCAGGACTCTTATGCAAGGATGGTGCTATTTTCCAAGATGTCTGCGCTTCAATAATCTTCCTCATTGGCGGTTTCGATTCTGAACAACTGAACAAAACCATGATCCCTGTAATCGTCACGAACACACCAGCAGGTTCATCAACCAAGCAAATGCTTCACTACGCTCAAGGTATCAACTCAGGAAAGTTCAGAAAATATGATTACGGTTTGATTGAGAACTTGGTAAAGTACGGCTCTGTCTCTCCTCCATCGTATGGCATCGTTAACATCAGAGCCCCAGTAGCTTTGTTCTATTCAAGGAATGATTGGCTTGCAGCAATTGTGGTACGTTCCTGACTTTACCTTGGATTGTTTAGCAGTTAGTTAACTTAATATATCTGTTAAATTTTAGGATGTTAATCAACTGGCAGGAGAACTACCAAACGTGGTATACCAATACGTTGTTCCTTTCGACAAGTTCAACCATTTGGATTTCTTGTGGGCTGTAGACGTAGTGTCGCTGTTGTACAACAATGTGATTGAAGTGTTGAAAATGTACTAACAAACAAGGATATAAATGAAACAATCTATAATTTATCTAATATATGAAGTATTCTATGTACTTAGTTATAACGAGTAATCTGACAATATATCTTTGAGTAAGTCATTTATAATAATTCTTCTACAATACGTCAATAAAAACCAGACCTCTTATTTTGTTGTCCAATTATTTGTTAATTAAGTCACTTAATCTCAAATATCAGTGACGCAGTTTTTACTGAATGGTCACTATTGAAATATGAAAAATGATTGCAATATTCTTTTGCCAATTTTTCTCGGTGGACGAAACAGAAGATCTAGTTTCATAGGTGGGCGAAATAGAAGATGTTGTTTCACAGAATTTCTATTGGCTGGTTGATGGCTTAAATCACGTTTGGCGTTGCACAAAAGTGACACTAAGTTGAAAAAAGGGAATTGCGCTGTCGCTTTGCATGGGGCCAGTAGCAACCATCTTATGAAATGGGACCAAACCGAGGTGAAAACAACTATAAATCTAGACCTTTTTTGGAAATGTTTTACATCCAGCGGAATATTACCGATTGTCTCAACTTTAAATCAGACACTAATCAGTTGAGCAGCATTTATTCGTTCTTGATTAAATTAAAATTGTAGTAATTTACGCGACTCAGTTGGTCATGGGGTTGGCGGCCCTGCCACTTCTTGGTGTTTTGAACGGCTAACTTCATGTTTGTTGTCCCAGCTGTTCCCCTGTAATGGAGACGTGTGCAGTTTATTCTGTTGTAAATTTGTTTTAATGTTATATTTGCAGATGTATTTTACCTGTGAGCGTGTCGATGTGATCTGGGCAGTGCCTTTTCGTCATTGCTGTTAGTTTCCTTGTTCAGGCTGACTTCGCAGAACTCTAGTTGTAAGTTAATTGCTGGTTGTAGTCATCACTTGTAGAAGCCTGGATTTTTGTTCTTTCAGCCTGTTCCCGATGAAGCTTTTATATTAAAGCGAAAATTCGAAAAAAGAAAAAGGAGTTACTCTTATTTCGCCCTGGACCTAAAATTCCCAACATTTGAAGTTACTTTTATATATATATATATATATAATAATAATAATAGTAATCTTTATTTCCCAATACAGTTGTATTATTACAAAGAATATTACAGAAAGTCACAAAAAAATATCAAACAAATACAGCAAACAAGCTAAAGCGAGTACATACCAACATCGGATGCAACAAATTCTTCTATACTATAAAAAGAACATTGAATTAAAAATGTTTTCATGCAATTCTTAAATCTACCCAAGGGCAGTAGTTTTAAATCGTCGCTTAACAAATTATAAAATTTAACTCCGTGGTAAATTGCAGATTGTTGGCACATCTGTAACCGATGTAGCGGTATAGATAAATTACCTCTTTTTCTGGTATTATATTCGTGCTTACTAGACTGAGAATGGAAGAGCTGGAAGTTTGAGTAGATATAAAGTAGACAGTTCAAAATATAAATTGAAGGTATTGTCAACAACTTCATCTGGCTGAAGAGATCCCTGCAGGAACTCCTGCTGCTAACCTGCGCTAAAATCCTCACTACCTTTTTTTGAATTAAAAACACCCTACGAGCATGGCATGAACTGCCCCACAAGACAACACTGTAATTTATCGTGCTGTGGAAGTTTGCATAGTACAAAGTCAAAGCCGTCTCCAACTTAGTAACATTTCTGATTTTTCGTAACTGATAAGTAATTATATTCAGTTTTTTTGCACAGATCACCCACGTGCGGGCCCCAACTTAAACCGGAATCAATCTGAACACCAAGCAACCTAACACATTGCAAATCAGTTGGTCTTGCAGCAAAAGTAATTTTTTGTGTTTTTGTTGCATTTACACAAAACTTGTTGGCACAGAACCACTCTTCAGCTTCCGTAATGCTTATCTCTTCACCACGCAGTAGTTCACCAACTGTTGCTGCAGTATTTATCAGGGTTGTGTCATCCGCGAAAAGTATAGGTGCACAAGAACTTAAATTACTACATAGGTCATTTATATAGATTAAGAATAACACAGGACCCAACACGGAACCTTGGGGAACACCATGCTTTATAATTAATTCAGACGATCTTCTGTTCTCAGTGATGACAACCTGTCTTCTGTCTGTTAGATATGATTTAAACATCATTAAAGCTTGACCTCTAACACCATAATGCTCCAGCTTGTATAAAAGATTGACATGATCAACACAATCAATCGCTTTGGAGAGATCCATCAGAAGTGCGGATGACTTATTGGAGTTGTTGAAGTTTGTCAGTATGACTTCAATCAGGTTTATTAAGGCTTTCATGGTTGACCGATCTTTTAGATATCCAAACTGCTCCGAACAGAAATATGAATTTTTATTGAAATAATCTAACAGTCTACTTTTCAACAACGTTTCCAGTACTTTTGAAATTACTGGCAATATCAAAAATTCCAGGTGTACAAGCAGAGGACATTCGTCAAGAGGTTTCCAGGATAATTAGGAAAGCTACCCCGCCAAAGAGCAATATTACCAAAGAAGAGGAGTACTCTCTGAAAACCATCAAGGACAACAAGGATATCACAGTGCTACCAGCAGACAAAGGGAATGCAACGGTGATATTGAACAAGGAGGACTACAACAGGAAGATGGACGATCTATTGGACCCGAATACGTACCGTAAAATTTCCAAGGACCCAACAGATAAGATAGGTAGGCGAGTGAAGGAATTGGTTAAATCATCATCGATTCCCGTACAGGAACAAAGAAGCCTTTTTGTTCAAGCCCCTAGGGCACCTAGGATCTACGGTTTGCCAAAGATCCACAAGGATAACGTACCTTTAAGACCAATCGTTAGCGCAATAGGCTCCCCAACCTATTTGTTGGCAAAATACTTGGCGAAAACCATCCAACCGTTTATAGGACAAACTACATCTTTCGTCAAGAACTCTGAACATTTTATTCAGATTTTGAAGGAAGTTGTCATTGACCCTCAGGATATACTCGTAAGTTTCGACGTAACATCACTATTTACGTGTGTTCCGGTTAAGGAGGCAGTCGAAGGCCTCCGGACAACACTTGTCCCCCTAGGTCTACCAACCGATGTTCCGGATCTTGTAGAGTATTGTCTCTCCACCACATACTTCAAGTGGGCGGGAGCGATGTATGAGCAGGTAGAGGGTGCAGCCATGGGATCACCTTTGTCACCGGTAATCGCCAATTTCTTCATGGAATTGTTTGAAGAAAAAGCCATTACATCAAGTCCCTTCAAACCCAAGCACTGGGTCAGATATGTCGACGATACCTTTGTGGTTTGGCCACACGGTAGAGATAGACTTAATGAGTTCCTTAACCACCTGAACAATGTTAGTCCTTCCATCAAATTCACGATGGAAATAGAAGAGGACAATCAGCTGCCTTTCTTGGATGTGCTGGTATACAGAACGTCAACGGGTAGACTTGGACATACAGTCTACCGTAAGAAGACACATACCGATCGGTACTTGAACGCCAAATCACACCACCACCCCCAACAGAAGAGAAGTGTTATTAACACTTTGTTCAACAGAGCCGAGAAGGTATGCGACTCTAGCACCTTGCACGACGAACGGAAACACTTGGAGTGGGCCCTACGCCAGAATGGATACACCAAGTCTTACATACGGGGTGTCACACAAAGAAAACCGCAAGTCTCAGAGGAACCGCAAGAGTCAAAGGGGTTCGCTTGCTTACCATACGTAAGTGGGGTATCAGAGAGAATCGGTAGAGTACCGAAGAA
Organism: Aphodius sticticus; assembly: GCA_963966075.1. Lineage (NCBI taxonomy): Eukaryota > Metazoa > Arthropoda > Insecta > Coleoptera > Scarabaeidae > Aphodius > Aphodius sticticus. The sequence goes on along the minus strand of OZ014511.1, from coordinate 21,239,646 downwards.
ATCGGGTATCACGGTAAGGTACAGAGCACCAGCTAAGGTAAAGGATCTTTTGCCTAACCCAAAGGATATCACACCACTCCTGAAGAACGAAGGGGTATACAAGATAACATGTGAGTGCGGAACATGCTATGTAGGACAGACAGGACGAAGCATCGAATGTCGAATCAAGGAGCACAGTAGGGACACCCGGCTAGGCAAGATCCAACAGTCCGCTGTTGCTCAACACTACCACGAGTCGGGACACACAATGGATTTCGATGACGCGAAGATGTTGGCAAGGGTGGGTAATTATCATCGAAGGCTTATTAGAGAAGCCATCGAAATTTACAAACATCCTGACAACATCAATCGCGAGGACGGTACTGACATTAGTAGGGTCTGGAAATCGATCCTAACGCGGTCAGGTGGAAAAACACATGGAGCGGTAGCGCCAGATGTGCGCAGTGAGGTGTAAATTCAGGTATATAAGGGAGACTTTCTTGGTAGGTCTTCAGTATTCAATTAGCTTTGAAGAAGCGAGCAACATGGGTCGCGAAACGTCAGCATTAACAAATCTTGACACACGGCATAACCCGGAAGCAGTTTATTTTCTATAAGAGATGTTTTTTTCTTGTTTTGCACGTTTTATTGCTTTCTTGTAGTGACATCTGTATTCTTTAAATATTCTTTCCGATTCCTCCGTTTTTAAGGCTGTATTCATAATATCCAAAACATGCATAAAATTTTTTTGTGTCCTCCAGGTTCTTGTTATACCATCCCGGTTTAAAACAGGTTTTTTTTTAATTTGGTGGGTCTTACATTTTGAATTGTTATCAAAGGCCAAAAGTAGTTCCTGGAAGAAGAACTCAAACGCTTGATTAGCAAATAATGTAGGCTGATCATATTCCCAATAAACTAAAGACAAGTCCCTAAAAAGATTCCTCAACCCAACATCAGAAATGAACCTCCCAGACCAACTGACACTACTCACTGGGACTTCTAATGTACTTGTAATGGAAATTGCATGGTGGTCAGATATTAATGGATCAAAAACATTTACATGAAAAAGAGCCTCATTACTGTTCGTGAAAAAGTTGTCTATGCAAGTAGCAGACACATTAGTAACTCTGGTAGCCTTGTAACTTTGTTGTACAAGATTAAACGATTCAAGCAGATCCATCAACTCGGTACGCTCATTCGACACTACTAGGAAATTGATATTAAAGTCACCGAGAAACATTATCTTGTAATCTAACCTATCAATTTCATTCAAAACTTGCTCAATGATATCCAAGAAAGCAGGAAAGCTACCCGTGGGCGACCTATAACAAACCACAACAATAAGATTTAATTCCTTTAACTCTATACCACACAACTCCACATCAAACTCCTGATTATAACTATCAAACAACGTCAAAGGTTTATACTTTACATTTTCTCTTACAAAGACACACACGCCCCCATGTATACTTCGTTTTCTACAAAAGCTGGCGCCTAAAACATAATTTTGGAATTTGATTTCTCCAAGCTCACATTCACCTAGCCAGTGCTCCGAAAAGCAAAAAATGTCCACATCATAATCCCCAGCTACAACCTCCAGCTCTTCCAATTTATTGCTGATGGACTGCACGTTCAGTAGAAAATTGATAATTTTGCTACGTTACCTTCAGATCCGCACGACCGTTCTGAAAATTTTTATTTGAATTAAAGTAAAAGCGATTTACAAAAACGTTATCTGGCCAAAAATCTGCTGTAATTACAGTTTCCGCTACTGACACAGGTATACCAAATTTAAAAGAAGAATATACAGGGTTCTGCATTTTTATATATTGTCAGCTCTAAGTTTGGTCATGAAACTTCTAAATATGAAGTTTGGTCCCGATACCTTTAGTAGTTTCTCCGGAATCGTCGCCACAAAAAAAAACGGGTATACACACACACACATCCATCCACACACACATACACACACACACAGACATTTCTTTGTACCTTAGTCATAAATAAAGCTGTGATTATATGCCGAATGCATATTTTGTAATATTGATATGCGAACAAGTTATTTTGTGTATTTACAAGAATTACGTAAAAATAAAGCATTTGAGCCTATTTTCAATTTGCATATTTAGCGTCGTTTTCAAGCATATTATATAAAAAATTGCATATTTGATGATATTTGCATATTCTTGTCATTTTTTACATATTTTACAGAACTAAGCAGACAATGTTTAGCCAGCAGAACACATGTTAGGAGTTAGCAGAATAGCAGAAGAAATACGAAACACATTTCCAGATATTAATAGTTTGGTTAATTCTACAAAAAATATTTACCAAAGCACCATTGCGTATCGAATATTATAAAAATAAATTACCCGAGTTACTTCTTCCCCCACAACCTACAGGCGTATTTTATGAAGACAATTTTGAAGGCAAAGAAATTGTGAACTCCTTCTCATCCAACATCCAGATAGCATGGCAATCCGGGACTGTAAAATTATATTGAATTATGTTCCGACTCTTCCTCAAGATTTGGCATTTGTTAAAGCCAATTATGCATTTATTTGCGAATTGCTGACTAAACTAGAAACTCAAGGTTTAGAACTCACTGAATCTGTAGAAATGGTGCAAACGTTGAAAACAAGAATCGACAATATTAAAGGTCCAACAGCAGAGAAGATAAAAACCAAATTACGGGACATTATAAGAAAAAATAAAGGGGTTCTTCTGCTGACAAAAATAGCGAATATATTGCAGGAAACAATGAAGAAAATGTGCAGATGGATCCCACAATTACGGCCAAACTAAAATTCGCACCGATCACGTCTGTTGATGTAGAATGAAGCTTTTCATCCTACAAACAATTATTGTCAGATCGCAGACAATCATTTCTCGTGGAAAATTTGGAGAAACATTTAATAATTATTAATATTTTCTGTAATACAATAAGTAAGTAAATATATAAAAATATGTCTTTTTGGGTCCCCTGAACATTTTTGACCTGTATGTCACCATTATATTAACCTATAAATATTAATTTGACAAATTATGTCGTTAAACATTTTCATTAAGTAAGTTCTTATTTAATTTTTTCTTCACTCATTTTTTTTTGTACCAGTTGTATGTACTTATTTTTGTCATTAAATTATCTTTTGTGCCTGTATTTTACCTTACCTTTCAGCTTATGTCTGCATATTTAGTAAGATTCAGTGCATATAATTTACAAAATATATGCATATATATGCGCATATACCCCTGTTTTTAGTGCATATAATTCACAGCTCTAGTCATAAATGTACAGGGGACCCAAAAAGACATATCTCCGCTAGAATCTCAAAAAGTTTTTGTTCTATTTTACACCAGTAAATTTATATACCTCAGAATCCAACTTTTGAATCTAGATATCAGAACATTTCACACATTTCCAAGACCGTAATTGGTGAAAAACACAATAATCTAAGCTACTGACTATCCTGGCCAACATAGAACAAAATCTGACATGTGAAAAACGTTTCTGGTGTAATTTATCCGTACAATCTGAATCTTAAAGCAGAAATTCCAAATTCTTTCTAGTTTTTGAGAAAAAATGCATTTGTGGACGTTTTGCAGGTTTTTAGCAGTGCTTTTCACAAAAACTATGAAGTCGACATTCTGTATTCAGATTCAACATCATTCTACAAAAAAAGCATTCTTGTTAGATTTTATTCATTGTTGGTCAAGATAGTCATGTACCTTAGATTATTGTATTTTAAACGACGAAAATATGTGAAATGCTCAGATAGCTGGAATAAACATCTAATTGATACTTATTGATTTTTTCTATAAACTTAATTACTGGTATGTAAATTTATTGTAGTAAAAGCAAATAAAAAGACTTTTTATTATTTTTTTAATAAATTACATTTATTCTCGAGTTTGAGACCCTTGGGCACGTGTTAATATAAATATGACGCAACAAATTGAGAGTCCTGCAGAAAAAAAAATAAAAATTGAACAATGAAGACCAACCCCATGTGCGGGTTACTTAAGTTTATAAATATGGTAAATTTCTGCTTGATATCTTTATTCAGTACAAACGTGTAATACCATAAGGGTGTTTTTCAACCTTTCAAGGACGAAACTTCCAAGAAATTTAAAAAAATAGTGCACAAGAAATACCATGTGCATTATTGTATAACAATGCAATAGTTTATTTCCTAAACTCTTAGAAGTAAGAATAATAAGACCTTACAACCTTGCGACTTCAATTAGGTCTTTGAGACTTTGGTTGTTCATCTTGTGCTCATAACCTTAGTCATAAGTTTGTTCGTTATTCATATTAATTTATACGCAATACAACGATGTTTTATTTATAAACTAATCAATAGCTTATCTACTAATAATGATTGATTATTGGTTAATTGATTAGATGTTGTCAGTGGCGTAGCTACATATTCCGCGCCCAGGAGCAAGAAAAATCTGTGCGGGGCGCACAGATTTTTCTTGCTCCGAAGGGGGCCTTCGGAAGAGGTCTGGCATTTTTTGAACATTTAATTTAATATTGGTGAAGTAGACGAAGGAAACCTGTTTTGATAAATATTTTATTTTAATTTATATAGGATATACCGGGTGATTCAATATCGAGGCTCACCATAGGGATCTCGCTTATTAGTGGAGATAGAGGCTATGTTTAAATTTGGCAGCAAAGTCTCGTATTTTTGTGCTGATCAATTATCTGAAAAGAAATTTTAGCTATCATTTTCCATTTTAAAGATATCCGCAAAAAACTGAAATGTTAAGATATCGTTTTTAATTTTTTATTCAAAACCAAACGTAGCTAGACATTTGAAACAAAAACATTCTACAGCTACTTTTTAACAAGGAATGCAGTGTTCAAATCAAATCAAATCAAAATCAAATCAAATTTATTCATTTCTTATTGCATAGTATACACAACAAAAATATAATACATAAACTCGCCTAGGCATATAGCCTGTGTGCGAGAGAAATTATACAATTCAATATAAATATCCAAATATACAAAAGCCACGTCAAGCAGCGACAGTGACACATTACATAGCAACAACAAACGAAACGAACCACAGCAATACAATAACCGACCCCCAGCGACAAACCACGTAGGCACTCATTTTAGTACATCTGCAAAAAGTTGGAAGTTCTCCAGAATGTATGATGTTATCCTCTGAGAATACAATTTAATGTTGTTATATCTTCTAAAATGTTCAGGTAATAAATTACGAAACTTTACTCCCATATAGGTAACATATCTCAACGAAACTGTTAATCTAGCTCTCGGCACAGTGAGAGACTGAGCCGAACCCAACCTGGTCTGATGACAGTGAGCTACTCTTGTCCATTTTGTGGGATTTCTATAGATAAACAGTAGGCAATTTTTTATATATAACTGCTGTACACTCAAGACTTTAGCCTCAGAAAATAGTTCTTGAGATGGATAACCACATCTCCTGTCTAACATGACCCTTAAAACGTATTTTTGAGCAATATCTACGACCTTCAAATTTGCTTTATATGTACCTCCCCACACAAGTATACCATATCTTAGTATTGATTCTGCTAGTGCAAAGTATACTATCCTCCGAAGCTTAACAGTGAAAATGTTTTTTAGTTGGTACAATTTATAAATTAACTTTCGAATCTTTCCCGATACATAATGAGAGTGGTCAGACCATTTAAGATGTTGGTCAACAATGATACCGAGGTATTTAGTTTTGCTGTCAATATATATCCGATCATAGTCACAATCCTGCTCAAAATCACCCCGACATCCCGTTTTATGTATCATTAGTGAATTATAAATAGGGCGATTTCTGTCAATGGGACTGAACGCCACAAAATTGGTCTTCGCAGTGTTCAGTGTTAATATATTCGAATCTAGCCACCTCTTGAACCTACTCAACCCTATTTCAGCTTTTTGCTTTACTTCTTGCCATGAGTCACCCTGGAACAATAGAGCAGTATCATCTGCAAAAATTACCATAGTGTTGTCCTCGTTACATTGCACAATATCGTTACTATACAATAGGAACAGTATGGGACCCAATACTGTTCCCTGAGGAACTCCATATTTAACTGTCTTGAACTCACTTATTGCATTATTTACCCTTACACATTGCTGACGATTTTTTATGTAACTTTTGAAGAGTTTCAATGGTAAGCCCCTAATGCCGTAGAGCTCCAACTTCTTTAATAATATGTCATGTGATACCGTATCAAAAGCCTTGCATAAATCTAGGAAAACTGTTATTTGTTTTTTATTTTCATTTATTGTGTTATGGATATTGGTAGTCAACTCAAATAGGGCATCCTCGGCACTCAAACCCGCGCGAAAACCAAACTGACTGTCCGTGAGGACAGAGCACTTATCAATAAACTGAACCAGTCTCCGCTTTATACATTTTTCAAAAACTTTAGAAAGGTTTGATGTTAGTGAGATTGGCCTGTAATTATTTAACATTACTCTGCTCCCAGTTTTGAAAACCGGGACTACCATAGTGTCTTTAAAAAGTTTAGGAAAGATACCCTTTTCCAAAGCCATATTAAAAACGTGAGCCAAAGGCTTCGCAATACAAAATACCACTTTCTTCAGGAGCAGTGAACTCATTCCATCCACACCAGCCGATGAATTCATTCTCAGGTCTCTAATAAATTTATGTATCTCATCCTCCAACACTGGTGTTAGATAAAGCGAGTCTTTATTAGGGACGATGCCATTTATATTTCGGTTATGGCCTGATGGTAAAGCCTTACTTGCTAATTTTTCCACGACGTCAGTGAAGTACTTATTGAAAGCAGCAGCAATGTCACATTCACTCTCCAGAATATCCCCATCAGCACCAGCAATGCGTATGTCTTTTGTGTTTTTTGAAGATTCTCCCGTTATATCCTTAAGTATCAACCACACCCTTGAGGAACTCCCAGTTGCAACACCCAGTTTATCTCTGTAATACTTTTCCTTTGTTATTCGTAAAAGATGACCCAAATAGTTCCGGTAGGCTCTATATCGCTGGTAGTTTTGCTCACTATCAGGTGTTTTATTTAGTTCAAGCTTGAGCCTGTCACGATGTCTAATACTCCGAATGAGACCCAGTGTGATCCACGGTTTTAATTTTCTGTGCTTAGAATTAACACCAATTAGACGGACCTCTGTACATAAATCAACGCTCTCTCGCATTTTCTGTAAAAATGCACGGGCCGCCTCATCCACATCTTGTGCGGCATACACATTAAGCGAATCACAATTACCCAGTAGAGTCTTAAGTTTATCATAATCCACTCTACTAATTTCAAATTCCTTATCTTTTTTGACATTACTATTCGAATCCAAAAGATAAGTGCCAATAATAATCCCTGTGGTATAATGATCAGTAATTGCTGTTTTTATCACAAAAGGTGTTAAACTGAACTTTGAGGACATTTCATCCGCAACTTTTATAAAAATATGGTCAATGCAGCTCCTTGAAATATTGGTAACCCTAGTGTAAGCATTGACGCACGACCTGTAGCCCATACTACTCAACATATTTTTATACTCAATCTCATCCACGCCCGTTCCAAATAAATCAATATTTATGTCACCCAAGAGCATCCCAATGTTATTTTTATGTTTAGTCACCAGCAACTGCCCAAGCTCCTCAATAAATTTCATAATATGCACCGAGTGCAACCGATATACTGCAACTATCTCAAATATCCGATAGTCCTTCTCCAACAGAAGCTTGGTATACGTATTATCAGTAAACTTATAATTTTCTAAATTTATAATTTTTATAGAGTTGTGAATATATACAACCACACCATCACATTTATTAAATGAACCGCCACTATTATGTAAAGTATAATTTGGGACATTGAACCACTCACCATCACCAGGCAGGCCATGAGTCTCGGTAAACACAATCAAATCAAAAGCTATTTCCATACCCTGAAGAAACACCATAAATTCATCGAAATTTTTTTGTATACTTCTAATGTTCATCTGAATAACTCTAATCAATTCTTGGTTCTCATGTGGTAGTCGCCCCAGTAGGTCATCGCATGAGGGCTCATCATACACAACGGTTTCAATTTCTCCATATTCATCGATACACCTAGAAAGTTTCAATACATCAGACATGGCTGGTAATTACAAAGAAAACAAACTAAATACTAATTTCAACCAAATAACCAAATACCCCTTTAATTCAACCCAATAAGACAAAATCTGATAGCACTCAACAGTGACTCGCTACAAGAATCAAACTCTTAAACAACAACAAAAATTAAACACCAACCAATAATTCTCTATAAAAACTTGTGAACCGCTGACGCGTGCAAAGGCAAACAAAGCAACCAATTAATTTTATTTAATTTACGGAAGAAATGTTACTTATCCAATGTCAATGTTAAGGTCGTATTAACAAGTTCGTCTTCCAGATCAGCTGCCCCTCTAATCTCAATCTTGGAACCTTTGTGTTCGGCGTAGATCCTACCATCGATGGTCCAGCACTTTCCTTGTCCATACTTTGCAAGTGCCTTCTTCAACAAACGATATCTTGTATGGGTCAGATCGTCGTGTATAGTAACGCCAGATCCCTTCAACTTCCTTCTGGCTTTACACACAAGGTCGCGATATTTGTAACTTGTGAATTTTACTATAATTCCTCGAGGATGGCCCTTCGTCTTGGAGAAACGTCCGACCCGGTGACAGCGATCGATGTTTTCCTCAGCAATTGAGACACCAAGTTGGCTATCGAAAATCGCCAGAATTTTAGATTCTAAATTCTCTTGTTTATTTTCACTCACGCCGAAAACACGAACACTATTTCGACGTGAGTACTGCTCAATATTGTCCAGTTTTTCACTCAACAGCTGGTTCTCCCTCTTCAGTTGTTCGTTTCCTTCTTTCAATGTCTCCATTTCAGCAATAAATTGCTCTTTTACAATATTAACGACTTTAGACATGAAATTCTCACTTTTAATTAGTTTATCTATAGAGTTTGAAAACAGTTGATCAAGTTCACGTAGATTTTCTTCGGTAAATTCCATCTCTTCCACCCAAATTTACTGCCTAAACACGCGGTCAACTAAACGATGTTACTCGGCTGGTGACATGTTTTTTAATTTGAAATAACATCAAAGATGCCGGCGTAACCATGGCCAACTTTTGTTTTATTATGGGCGCCATGTTGAATTTTGGCACTTTCCGATAGCCGTGTTTTTTTCTCATTTCCGCAATGTATAACATGTTGGCATTATTTTTTAAAACAATGGTTTAATAATAAAAAAAAACTTTCTTTTTTTCTCGTTGTTTGTCGTGCCTATCAGGTACCCAACTGGTGCTTGGTTACAGACCACCGGCGCCGGACTGACCAGAGTGCTTTGGATTAAAAACATTCAGATTGTAAAGAAGCAAGTTTATACAACAAAAAGCTTATTTTTTAAGTAAATGTTTAAGTAAATTGGTTGCTATTTTCTTGAAGGCATTAATCCGAGCCAGCTTTTCTACATGTGCTCTTCTAAATGTTCTTCCCGGAATAGCATTGACCGAATTTGTTATTCGATCCCGCAGATTCTCGATATTTCCGCGAGTACCGTGATCAATAGTCTAGAGGACTTAAAGCAGGCGATCTAGCAGGACATTCCACCACTCCACCATTACAAATCCAGCGATTTGGAAATTGTAGATTCAAATAACTTCGTACAACTGCAAAGTTTGACTTGTGTGGGGTTTGTACGGTTTCAATTACTTTGTTCGTAATGCTCTCCAAACACGTGTTTGCGGCAATTCCAAATTAGGGGCTACTTCCCGCGTAGAAATTCGAGGATCGTCATTTATGTAAAAAATAGTAGTTAAAGCATTGCAAATTATCTAACGTTTACCATTTCCAAAATATCTCTATGATCGTTTCCAACATTTCCATGAGGATTATAAGAGTTTCGGGGTTTACTAAACGATCCATGGTCTGCTAAATGTCTGTCTAATGTTAGGAATATTGTACGATGGGGCATTTCTATGAGAACAATAATAAACCCTTATTATATCACGCCTTTCGTTATTGATAAACGGCATTTTACATCCACAAACAACCACAATTAAGGTTGCGCGCCGCTTGATACAAGTGCATTTTGTTGACGTTGCTTGGCAACGAGTCCGGCGCGGCGGTCTGTAACCAAGCTCCAGTTAGGTACCTGAAGATATTTTGATTATTACATCATTATTTTACACCATTATTTTAAAAATAATGCTAACAAGCTTGCATTTAGAGCTTATGGCGATATTTTCACTGTGCTGTGAATGTAATTAATCAAATTTTGTTGTCTATAATTTCTTCCCTTTTTTCGTTTTTTATAATTATTAATTTAAAAATTCTAATATCTACAAAGTTACAACCGCAATATACAAAAGCTATTAAATAAAATTACCATTAAAGTAACAAAATAACCGGTTTTCCTTAACAAAATAACTTACAACCTCGCAAATATTTTCGCAGCACAGTTGAAGGTTGGTTGTGATGCCACCGTACAGTTTTCTAACTCCATTCAAATGATGTTTAAGGACATTTTTTCAAGTTTCGTAAAAAGAGATTTTTTTTAATTTTCAACAAAATTATTTGGAAGAAAGCGTTTTAGCCAATTGAAACTTTTACTTATGTACCACTAAATTTTTTTAATTGGCAATTTCTTTCTTTTAAAATAAGTAACAGTATGTGTTTCAAGTGAATAAGAAAATACTGAAAACTACTTACATGCTTATCAGTTTATGAAACACTGATTTAGTAAAATAGCCATTTAAAAGTCATTACAGTTGTTTGAACAATATACTACAACAGTACACTCAATAAGTAAATAATAATAAAACGAACATTTACAGAAGTTAAATGTCCATGGAGTTATACAGGGTTAGCCAAAATTTCCGGAACACCCAAATAATTCTACAACGGTAAAAAAATTCAAAAAAAAAATCAAACAAAAGTTTTTAGGCTTTAAACAATCCATCGTTCAAATATATTTTGAATATACAGGGTGTTCATTTTAATATAGAAATCGCGTAAATTTTCTTTTTTCAAATGGAACACCCTGTATCTTTTTACATTTTATAATTTTAGGACCAATTCTGGACAATGTTTATTAAAATAATTTTTTTATAAAATGCATCATTTTTGAGTTTTAAGCAATTAATTTAAATTTGTCAAAGTTACCGGAACACCCAAATAATTCGCCATCGGTAAAAAAATTTCAAAAAACATTCAAACAAAAGTTTTTGACATTAAACAAGCTATCATTAAAATATATTTTTAATATACAGGCTTTTCATTTTTTATGCAAATTTGGTTAACTTTTTTTTTTAATGGAATACCCTGTATATTTTTACATTTTATAATTCTAAGACTAATTCTAATAATTTTTTATTGGAATAATTTGTTTATAAATTTCATAATTTTTTAGTTATAAGCAATTAGTCAAAACTCCTGAACTTCAAATTAAGAATTGATTTGAAGGATGCAATGTGGGATAGCTTACCACATAAACTATTGTCCTTTCAGTGATTTCTTCCGGTTTTATTGGAATATTGAGCATAAAATGAAGTAATACCTCATCTCCTAGTTATATTCAACGAATATCTGAATAATATTTGGTTTCAACAAGATGGTGCACCGCCGCATTACGGTGTCCAAGTTCGGAATTATTTAAATTCAATTTTCCCGCAGAGGTGGATTGGAAGGAGAGGATCCATTGAATGGCCACCTAGGTCGCCGGATTTACAAATACTGGATTTTTCTATTTGGGGCCACCTAAAGTCCAAGGTTTACACCAATAGGCTGCAAAATATTGATGCGTTGAAGCAGAGGATAGTGGACGAAGTTCAGAGTATTACTGTCGATCATTTAGACAACTGTTTACGGGAATTTGTTGATATGTTGGGGCATTGTCAAGCCGCTCAGGGATGGCAGTTTGAAACTTTAATTTAATTGTTTTGTTATTTTTTCTTCACATTGTTATTATTTATCCGTTCGGCTAAAACAAATGTTTTGGAGTTTTGATTAATTGCTGATAATTAAAAAATCAATCAATTTATAAAAACCTACTTGAAAAGAAATCTTAGAATTAAAAAATAAAAATGTACAGGACGTTTAATGAGAAAAAGGAAAAGTTTTCCATACTTCCATAATAAAATAAACACCCTGTATATTAAAAATATATTTAAACGATAGCTTGTTTAAAGTAAAAAACTTTTGTTTGAATGTTTTTTGAAATTTTTTTACCGATGAAGAATTATTTGGGTGTTGCGGTAAGTTTGACTAATTTTAATTAATTGCTTAAAACGCAAAAATGATGCATTTTATAAAAAAATTATTTTAATAAACAATGTCCAGAATTAGTCCTAAAATTATAAAATGTAAAAAATACAGGGCGTTCCATTTGAAAACAAAAGATTTACGCGATTTCTATAATAAAATGAACACCCTGTATATTCAAATTATATTTGAACGATGGATTGTTTAAAGTCTAAAAGCTTTTGTTTGAATTTTTGTTTGAAATTTTTTACCGTTGTAGAATTATTTGGGTGTTCCGGTAATTTTGGCTAACCCTGTATATGTCACACTAATACATCACACCAATCTAAAAATCAAAATTATAAAAATTAAGTCAAGATCACTAAACATAGGTCCTTAGAGTTTTATTTAGAAAATCTGGCCAATAGATTTTTTTACAGAAAAGTTTTTTATTGCCCTTCCAATTTTGCGCCCCTCTACTCGTGCGCCTGGAGCAGTTTGCTCCCACTGCCCCCCGTAGCTACGCCCCTGGTTGTTGTTATGACGTGTCTACTTGACCAAATGGAAAATATGACAGAGATTATACATTATGAATAGCGTCGTCCTGAATCATAGGTAAATCTGCAGTACTCTCGATAACATATTTATATCAAAATCAATACCGAGTTGACGTGTACCGAAAAGGAGTAACCTGTATAAACTGTCCACCAAATATATGCAACACAAACAGATTGAAAAATACCTTAAGTATGTGAATCCAATGAATCTTATACAAATCCCTTTTTTACCTCGATAAGATAAATGATAAAATAGAAATACACCGAAAAAAAATCAGTTCAGTTCAACATTTGCATTGCTTAAATAACATTTTGTCTTGGGTCAACTACTCCACTATTACTTTGCTAACGATGGATAAACGACGTTCTGCTCCACCACCTTACACCCCAGAAGACGAACCAACCTCAAATCCTGAAGTAAACAGGGAAGAAGGAAAATATGATAAGAAAAAGCAACAAAAGTACGTCTGCGTAATCTGTACGATATTATAGAGCATATTCCTAGCAGTATAAAACACATTATACAAGTTAGAAAAATATATTGTGTGCAGTTTGATTTATTGTTAATCAATTCCAGAATATAAATAATAGTAGACATTTTAGTGAAAAACGTTATGTAAATTGGTTGATTAAACCTAATAAAAACTGTACTAATAATTTCTTTATTTGTCCTAATATTTAGATATTCCATTGTTTTAGTTGTCGGGAACAAAGTGTATATGTTACAGCAAAAGCATAAACTGGATAAACTCCGTAAATGCATACACTTACTAGTCAATGCATACATTTACTGATTAGTATAGTAAAAGTATTTACAGCCAATAAAATGTCCACTTTTACTAATAGATGCATATATTTTCTAATCCACTTTAATCGAAGTATCCACAAAATAATACGTGAGAATCTAAATGTACGCTTTTACTAGTAGAATTGCGCGCAAATAAATTATCTTGAATTCTATTTGTTCCCGCTGTGCTCAACATAACCTAGCATAATTCTTAACAAAACAAAACATGATTAAGAGGAGGCGTAATACGAAAAAAGACGAATTGGAATAATATTATGAAACATTATTCTAAAAGTATATTCGAGTTCTCATGCGATGCAGGTATGTCCTGCGTAGTTTCAATACAAATATTCCAGCAAGAATTGTCCCCCTGCACAACTAGTGATCACAATGTTTTGTAAAATGCCAAAGCAAAATGCATAATGAAATATTGTAGTTCAAAGGACCCACCATGTTGTATTGTTTTAGGTTTATCTTGTATTGTAATAAATAAACTCATGAACACGGACATGTACCTACGAAGTTTTATGGTCAATAGCTTGTCTACTTGACCGGTTTTTAATGCTTTTTTTGCAGCACTTGTAGTATTGTTATGTGTTATTATAATTTTGACCAAGCAATTGCCCCTTTGAATTCACGGAGACAAGATTCCATTTACACCATTAACAAATCATTGCACAATATATTTATAATAATTATGTGTTTCTACAGGAACAATTCGTTACGATGCAGGACTACTGGTAATTATTTGTTTAAAGACGTAGTAAGAGTGGTAATTTGTAATCATTTTAACCCATTAATGCACTATGTTGTAACTTAATAGTGTTTGTGACATTTTAACTTTTAGTTTTATAAGAAAAATATACTTACCAGTTAACTACAGTAGTAAGAATGTAACAATGAGCTTAAAAAATCAAAGTTGATAAATTTTTCATAATCAGTCAAGTAATTGAAAATATTGTAAAATCTAATTTCAACAATATTCTACATTTGCGTTAGTTAGTAAATGTTTATTTAATGTTGCTAACACAACTACCAAATGAAACGAAAAGCCATGTCAAACCGTTCTGGAATAAAATCATTTTTACACCGGTTTTTATCAGTTTATTTACAGGTCTAAAAAGGAACACCAAACGCCGAACCTTTTCACTAACCCTACATTTCATGAATATTTGATTATGAATGAATTGATTAGATTGTGGTGTAACATTTTCAAAAATTAAGGATTTTGTTTTATTGCTTATTTTTATTACACAACATTTAAAGAATACACTGTAAACATTTCACAAAGAAATTCGAAGAATGAACGATTCCAGGGCCTGACGTCAAGCGGCCCTCGAAACGCATAATAAATCATTTTTCGGCACCTTTTGTCAACCTCCTCCCGTACCTACATCGTTCAATAGTTGTATGTAATTCTCTTCTTATAATGGACCCACATTTCTCTTTAATATGATGTATCATTTGCGATAACCTTCATAGTTTTTGATAAATGGATACAAATATGAGTGGTCAAGATTAAAAGATTGAAAGGAATGACGTTACACGTCTACAACAAACGCAGTTTTCTCGAAACATTGTTTTGTTGGGCGGTTGACACGATTACACAAGAACAAACGGGCCGATTTAAAAAATTCTTGCGGTATTGTATTCGTAGATTGACTCGCGTAAACTAGGATTATTCAAAAATATTGAAAATTGTGGAATTGACAGAACCTGAGAGGAAAAAAATCTACGAATGCAATGCCGCAAGAATTTTTCAAATCTGTCCGTTAGTTTTTACTAATCGTGTCAACCGCCCAAGGCTGGTACGTTACGAGAAACCTGCGTTCAAATTGTAGACGAGTAGCGACATTCCCGAACTTTTCATCTTGTCCACACATATTTTTATCGATATCTCCAAAACTATCAAGCTTACAACAAATAATACGTCATTTTAAACAGGAGAATGTGGGTATAGTACAGAAAAGAATTTCTGAAAAATATTGAAAAATGTACGTTTGGAGGTGGTTAAAAAAAGGTTCCGATAATCGAGATATAATCGGCATCGGCGGCCCCTCGTCTTTAGGCTGTGGAATCGTTAGTTTTTGGAATTCCTTTCTGAAATTTTTACAGTGTATTCTTTAAACTTGCGGAATCAAAATATGCAATACAAAAATTATTAATTATTAAAAATGTTACACGAGAATATACCCTTAATGCCCGTAATCATAAAGCATAGTTACACGTATAACCTAACCAGTCACTACACGTAATCAACTGCCAAATAATAAATTTTGACTTCATAACCGCTTGCAATGCAAAAATTCGTAGATAAAACCATAGTAACTATAACATTTAAAACGATCATCAAATTATAACAAGTGGTTAGGTAACAAAAGGTTATACGATTCTTTATGAATACGGGCATAGGTATTCATGAATACAACTAGTATGTCTAGTTGTCCTAAAAAATCAGTTGATGCATTTTGCATAAAAATTAAGTAATTTTGATAATATCGTAATATAATTCTTCAACAATAGTCTCCATTTATGTTAGTACATATTTATGTAAATCTATCTTTAATTTTAGTTGATTCTTTAACTACTCTGTGGTAGCAAGAATTGCTGCTACTAGGAATAGTGCAGGCCTACATTTTTATACTGAGTTGATACTTCTATTAAAATGGCCTGTAAATGTATGCAAGTGTATCCATTTACTCCATTTTGCCATATATAGGTTTCAACGTCCAATGTCAATGGCGTCAATGTTAATTTTACATAATTTACACTGAAACAAATAGTGCTATTGGTCAAACTAAAGTAAATGTGAGGTTTGTCGACGTGGAACAATACAGGGTAATTATAAATGATTGTAGTCTAAGTAGGCCGTGTCCATGTTAATATTTTTTGCCGGTATACCCAAACTGTCAAACATGAAATAGGTTATGCAACCAATTTAACTGTGGTGTCAGATTTATGACGTTATGCCGAACGACGTATAGTATGCAATAACGTATAAATACCCTCCTCGTATAGGTGGATTTTTCCTCCAGTATGACAACACTGATTTCGTCTTGAATATTTATACCGAAAGATGAGGTGAATTGAGATTGAGATTGAGTATTTACCAGCGCCATCTAACAGACGGTAGCAGCTCATGTGGATAAAATATTAGCGCTGTTCGCGGTAACAAAAATAACCATTTGAAAGCCGTTGGTTACCATGGAGCTTGAGCAGATGTATCAGTGTGAGAAAGGTAAGGGAGAAAGGTTGTATTTGTCCTTTATAATCAACGGTTTCCAAACGGTACATTTTGTTACTGCATTTATACATATTCAATGTTGTCAATGAAATGTTATCTCGAGATTGTAAAAATAAAAATAAAAATAAAATAAAAACTAAAGTAAATGTGAGGTTTATCGACGTGGAACAATACAGGGTAATTATAAATGATTGTAGTCTAAGTAGGCCGTGTCCATGTTAATATTTTTTGCCGGTATACCCAAACTGTCAAACATGAAATAGGTTATGCAACCAATTTAACTGTGGTGTCAGAAATATGACGTTATGCCGAACGACGTATAGTATGCAATAACGTATAAATACCCTCCTCGTATAGGTGGATTTTCCCTCCAGTATGACAACACTGATTTCGTCTTGAATATTTATACCGAAAGATGAGGTGAATTGAGATTGAGATTGAGTATTTACCAGCGCCATCTAACAGACGGTAGCTCATGTGGATAAAATATTAGCGCTGTTCGCGGTAACAAAAATAACCATTTGAAAACCGTTGGTTACCATGGAGCAGATGTATCAGTGTGAGAAAGGTAAGGGAGAAAGGTTGTATTGGTCCTTTATAATCAACGGTTTCCAAACGGTACATTTTGTTACCACGAACAGACCTATTGTCAATAAAATGTCTCGAGAATGTAGATATATATGTTGCATTTATATATATATTCAAAGTTGTCAATAAAATGTTGTCTCGAGATTGTAAAAATGTGATGCACTTATGTAACAAAACATTAGCGCTGTTCGCGGTAACAAAAATGACCATTTGAAAACCCTTAGTTACCATGGAGCAGATGTATCAGTGTGAGAAAGGTAAGGGAGAAAGGTTGTATTTGGTCCTTTATAATCAACGGTTTCCAAACGGTACATTTTGTTACCGCGAACAGACCTATTGTCAGTAAAATGTCTCGTGAATGTAGATATATGTTGCATTTATATATATATCCAATGTTGTCAATAAAATGTTGTCTCGAGATTGTAAAAATGTGATGCACTTATGTAGACGAAATGTTGTCAATACAATGTTGTGTCGAGATTATACAAATATTATACAATTATGTAGTAAAATGTTTCAATGTAATATTATCTCCATGTTGAATACATTTTGTGCATTTATGTAGATAAAAGTTGTAAATACAATGTAGTCTCGAGATTGTATACATAACACATTTATGTAGCTAAAATTTTCAATGTAATGTTATCGCCATAATGTAGACATGATGTACTTGTGTAGATAAAATGTTGTCAATTAAATGTTGTCTTGAAATTGTTAAAATATGATGCATTTGTGTCGATAAAATATTGGCAATGAAATGTCTCGTGGTAGTAGAAACATGTTGCAATTCTGTACATACAATGTTGTCAATTAAATGTTGTTTCGAGATTATACAAAATATGTTGCATTTATATAGCTAAAATGGTGGCATTCTTACAATGTTACAGACAGTTGTTGCAATACTTCATGATTAGTGGGTAGGTTTCTGTAGGGTTCTATGACACTATCATGCGGCAAAAACACATTTATCAGATATTTTCAATTGTCTTTTTCTCGAAAAGCTTCTTGTATGTAAAACCAACATCATGGAATTCAGAAAATAAAAGTTCTACCAAATTTATGAATAAAAAATTTACCGACCAGTTTGAAAAACTGGACAGAAAATAGTTTACAGACATATGCCTGTAAAACAGTATGGCGCTACAACCACTGGCTTATATTTACTATAAAATAAGCCATTACGTCTACTATTGATTCACATCAATCAAATGATGAACTACCACGTTATGGCCTTTTTATATTGCCCTCTACCTCATGTAATCCTTTATGAAACGATATAGTGTTATAAACCCTCATTTTCACCTAATCTATACGTAGGTATTAGTAATGCCTACTGCAAAAATTATAGAATTATTTGTTACAACCTCGTTTTATATAATCCACCAGAAATTACTTTATAGAACAGAATCGTAAAATAGAGCTTTGTTTTTCATTTTATGTATGTTTTTTAATTACATAATAGAAATATATGATTTGTTCGTGTATGTTGCAAAGTGATGTTCAAGCGATAAAAATTTTGCACAAAAAAATCATACCTGCATTTATTAACAAGTTATTTACACAAATGTGGAATAATCGTTCCATATATACCCACTTGATGGTACCCCTATATTAGGGGGGTCCTAGTTTGAAAACCGATGTACACACGAAAAAGTGGTAAATATCTTTTTTGTGCACATTATTTTTGTGCAGTAGCTAAAATTACGAAATCGTGACCGTTTAGCGGTAAAATGCAAAAACCGCGACAGTGCACGTTAGGTGGTGGCGTTTAGGGGTGCCAGGCTCTGATAAAATTTGGAATTTCGAATATTGTCATCTTTCTTATGTTTATTAATGTGCTATAAAAATTACTGGATCGTGTTAATCGGAAACAGTAGAAAGGCGACAGTAGTTTGAATTCAGTCGAGTAAAAAGTTATTTGGACCACCTACGAAGAGTTCTGTAACCATTTTTTTAAAACCCCTCCTGACGGGCCTTGTCTGTTGGGTATCCTCACTACGAAGACTTTTTCCCTACATTACTTAATTAACAATATACCGGGTCACCTACGCCATAGGAACTGCAGTTTATTTTTTTTTATTTATGAAGCTGGACAAATGAAATTATGAGAACTGCTAATAGACAAAACCTGCCATTTTTTTGTGATACTCTTGAGGTTAGTATGACTTCCGGTTTTTCCGGAAATGATGTTAACATTGAAATTTTAAATGGAACTCTATATTATTTGTCTGATATTGACACAATCATTATGAACACAAAATTATATCGATCGTAAATTTTTATCACCAAGAAACAACAAAAATTTCATTTTCGTTTATTTGTCTAGGCGGCTATGAATTTGTGAAAATAGCTGAAAATTGTCAAATACATACTACCTAAATCGATTTTTGCCGATATTGTATTACTGACGCCCTCTAGCGTGATTTCATTTATTTTTTGCCAATAAGTCATTTTTTTCCATGCACCCTGTGAGTGCATCGTGTAGATAACATTTTTCCGATTACAATGATACCACACACTTGATATTTACCTGAAAATCGTAGCTTGTGAATGTTGTTTAATGCAGAGAAATAGACAAAAAAAAACTAGTAAGAAAATACTGAAGATAAAAATGGAGTGAACCGCTTTTTCCCATTCACTAACGGCCTTCTCGCACGGGACAAGGCGTCCGTGCGGTTTTGTCCGTGTACGGTTCGAAGTGTATGAGATTAAATCGAACCTTTCACACGTACCGTGCAGTGCCGTTTGAAATCCGTGTTGTGTGAAAAGCTACACAACGACCGTACACGGATAAAAACGCACGGCCGTGTACCGTGTGAAAAGGCCGTAACTTGTTCTTACTTTTTAAGAGATAAGCCTGTATGCCAAAATTCAGATCAATTACTACAAAATTACGGTAGTTATCGTGTACACAGACGGACAGACGGACATAGCTAAATCGATTCAGTTTTCAATGCTGATCAAATATATATACAGGTGTCTCACGGAACTGGTACATTAGAAGTTTCTCATGTTCTACTATTTCTGGAAACTTGACATTTTGGAATTAGAATTTACTCGATCTGAACTCTTCAGCTAAAATATTCTCAAGTTAACTGTCACGTCCGGTCACCGGAAGTCGGTATAAACTTTGTTACTTTAAATAGAACGATATAATTTTTATTTTATTTTTGGGTTCTACGTATCAAAATACATTATTTTTTATTATAAGGTTTCCCTATACCTAAATAGCACCATTTTTGAGTTTTTTTGATTTTACTTATTTTTTGGTGATTTTTGCGGTTACGTTTAAAATTGAATATCTCGGTTATTATTGAAACTAGATGTTTTATGATTGGTGGTCCAGAACTACTACCATAACCAAATAGGTCGATGTTTAGTTCATCATGATATCTTATACAGGATGTTCAAAATTTACACAATAATTGAATTTTCGAACGTAAAAAACTCATTTTTTTCAGATGGAACGGGCTGTATACCGATACGCCATTCGATAGGAAATTTTATTCCCCATAAATCAATATTAGGGTTCCCTATATCTATCTTTAATAGTTTTTGTGATAGTCAGTATAAAATAATGCAAACTAAATACAAAACGATTTAGTCTTCATTTATAGAGAATGTAACAACTTTGGAACAGCAGGAAAACAGAAAAATA
This sequence comes from Aphodius sticticus, assembly GCA_963966075.1. NCBI lineage: Eukaryota > Metazoa > Arthropoda > Insecta > Coleoptera > Scarabaeidae > Aphodius > Aphodius sticticus. Next base: position 21,218,564 of record OZ014511.1, on the reverse strand, counting down.
TTGAAAAGGTTGGCTAAAACTAAAATAATATATTTGGGATAACTAACTTAAATTTAAACTTAATCATTTTGTTCGAAATCCTGCCCGTTCTGCTCCAAACGTTTTAAAACTCTTCGCTGTACTATTGTCATCGTCGCTCTTTGGAGTTCTTGTCGCTGAAGTCCATTAATGGCGGCTAGTACTCTGTCAATTCTTCTGGAGTATTAACTGGTGTGGAATAGACCTGACTTTTCACATGACCCCAGAAATAAAAGTCTAATGGTGTTAAATCTGGTGACCTTGGTGGCCACCGCCACAGCCCCCTATTTTCGAACCACCTATCGTCAAACATCTGATTAAGTTGAATGGATGGACCACATGCGAAGAATGTGCCGGTGCACCATGCGTTTGATAAAAGCAGTCGCGTAAAATATTGAGCAAAAAACAAAAAAGGAACAAAAAGGTTATTTTTTCGTAGCCATGGTGATAAAAATTGACGATCAATATGTTTTTCTGTTCAGAATGCCATCCTGATTGGAAACATCACACAAATATTAAAATTTCACTGATGAATCATTTCCGAAAAAACCGGTCATAGTAACCCCAAGAGTATCAAAAAAGTGGTTAAAAAAAATTAACGGGAGTACCTATGGCGTGGGTCGCTCGGTATAGTAACTTCCTTCGCTCTACTATAAGCCAAAACAGTTGATTTTATATTGTAAGCAAATATATTGTTAAATTGTTCAGTCATAAACATTAATAAAGTCAATAAACAATAATCGTTAATACTAAGTAATATCAAGAATTGTACACGTAGGTATGAGTGGAATATATTGAGTATATAAAATTATGTAATTGCATATAATAAAATGTGAACTATATATTTTAGAGATTCTCCCGCTCAAAGATAAAGAATGTTTCCACTTCTCCCTTTCCCTGAAAAAAAATATGTATATAATGTATGTCACTATTATGAAACAATTTTGTATTGTTACAAAAAGCCTTACCTTCAATCTTGTCAAACCCCTGCTTCTTATATCGTAGTGTCCATCTGGTAATAATGCTTTTGTAGCAAGAGATATGTGCACTCTACCAGGCTATAAATTAGAATAAGATGAATTATAAATGAAATAAGAATTATAAATGAGGAATGAAACTCGTAATTAAAAGATAGATATTAGTTACTCACTATACCCGATGATTGCATCCTCGATGCCATATTCACTGTGTCCCCGAAGAAACAATATCTGGGTACTTTGATGCCAACAACGCCTGCAACACTTGATCCAGAATGCATCCCTTGAAAAAAAAATCAGTTCTCTTAGCAGAAAGAAACTCAAACTAAATTTAAAAACAATTACTTAAAGAATAATCCTGGGTTGCTCAGGTAAAGTGAAAACTAGGATTGCGAAAAAATTTGGAGGCTTGATAAATGTTATTAATTAATTTTCGCAAGTGACAAGCGGTATTAACCATGCATTTTGTCATCAAAAAAATATCTTAAATATTCAATTTATTGGTTCGTGCGTAATCTAAAGGATCATGAAACATAAACTGTACCAATTCTGATTTCCAAGCCGCCTCCGCTGGGGATTTTCAGCCGTTTCACGTTCTTAATCATGCTGAGGGAGAAATCAGTCACGTTCTGGGCATGATCCTTTGTCCTTTCAGGAGCTCCGCTTACAGCCATATAGATTTGTCCCACTGTTTCAACCTGAAATTTAATAACGCATATCATAAACGCGATACTGAATAATAATGATGTTACTGTAAGAGCCTGGAATACGGTTAAACCTGAGAGTAACGCGTTATTCCTTTGTTGGACCAATTTGTCTTTGTTGTTTATATTGGTTTATATTGTATTCATTTAATTTTGGGCTTTTACCAACCCATGTTGGTCAATCCTAAGATTTGCCACTTTGTATTGATACGAGCTAGTTTTCACAATTTAGCAAACAAAAAGTTACCGCAAATATTTTAATAGCTCTGTTCGCAGAAATTGTTTGTTACGAGTTTGTATACTACATTGTCAGTGTGAAGAGGGTACGAGATAGATAGTATATCGATGATAGATAGTATATCACAATGTTCTCAAACTACTTACTAAATGTTCGTGAAAGAAAATAATATTAAGCCCAAAGAAGAAACGACAGCGGTTAAAAGATAAGTACTTCTATTTTATTAAAGGTACTACACAATAAACATGTTGATTCTAAAATAAAAATAAAGATCGCGTTACATAAACCAAACATAGCTCTTCGTTTTGAATTTTATTTTATTTTATCTAAGTATATTTATTTGTCTGTCGATGCTACACTAGAAGAGTAGAAAACTACAGTGTAAGTATTTTTATTTCACTAAAACTGTAATAAATGATTTTTTACTTTATCATACGCAGTATGTAAAGTATTGTAATCATGCCAAAAAAGTCTGATGTGGCCAGGCACATGACTTTATCATACTATATAGAAAATTAATAGTTTAGCTGCATGAGATTCTATTTGAACGAGATCGGCTGTCTGCATTAAAATAAAACTAGTAGAACTAGACAGATATCTCGATTAAAGCTGCGTTCGGATATTGTACTCCGTTGACACCGGGTACACCGTCCAAATGACACTGACGTGTCATTGGGTGCAAAAAGTGTAACGGTGTTCAATATCCGAACGCAGCCTATATTGACAGTAGTATTTACAAAGCATTAAGCCTGTTCCATAATGAGTCGTCCCGTTGTCGTTAGTCGGTGTCGGAAGTCGGGCGCATGCGTAGATGACGTTTTTATGACGTTTTTCGGTGTCGGCAGCCGACTGTCGCTTGTCGGGACCAAGTTGACCAACTCTCATCTTTTCCGACTCCCGACTAGCGGCTACGTTACGAGCAACCAATCAGAGCGCACTTTATTGATATTTGAGTATTTGACAGAAATCAAAACTACTCGACGTAACGTAGTCTTTGTGGTGTTATTGTTGTATTCATCTCGACGAGATGAAAGATGATTTACTAATCTGTATCCAACATTTACAAGCTGCGAGTCAATACATAACGTTGGTTCGTAAATATATTGGCCCGCAAAAGAAAGCAATGCAGAAGATGGTGGGCAAAACCGCATAATTTTCCATCAAATGGAGAGGTTTATGGAGCTTATGCTAACATTTTTACTTATTTTAAATTAAGCGATCGCGAGGAATTTCTTAATTTTTTTTTTATTGAAATAATGTTGAATCATTAACAATCAACGAAATCGACAAATTGTCTATTAAAAAGAAAGATTTTTAAATCAAGGGTCGATTGGTATGAGTAATGAGTATAGCTTTCAAAATTTCGAAAATTTTCGAATTTCTCCTAGTAGAAGACTATTTTGAGAGGTCTGTTTTCTATTAACGATAGTTTAACGAACTATGGATGACGGAAAACGGTTGATACATGAAGTAGAAGTAAATTATATAGAAAAAAAGTACAATTCAATGGATAATTTTCAGAATTTCCTAATCGTCTATAAGCAACATTTATGCCTTTTGTCATATAATATTACCCTTTCCTGCACGACGCGTCGCGACGCTTAAAAACTCGTCTATATCGGGTTTTGAATTCCTTGTGATTGATTTTTATGCACAACATGGACATAGAAACTTAAAAAAATTCAAAATGTCATGTCGCCTTCTACAATGACGTGTGAAGTCCGACCATACTATACACATTACACCTTCTGCTGTGGTAGTATCACCCACCGTTTATTAACCTATACGTAACACATCATATCAAAAGGTACGATATTATCTGACAAGGGGGGCGGGGCATAGTTCGTGCGACATTATAGCGACAATCCGTTTGGATGTGGACTGTGTGTTGTTATCAGTTGTAATGTTTTTACTACTTCCGACTTCCAACAACGACTAACAACAACGGGACGACTCATTGTGGAACAGGCTTTAGCGTTTGACACTAGCTACTGTCATTAGAATCAAAAAATCTGACATATCCTGGCTACTAGTTTTAAAACAGTACGACCGATCTCGATGAAATAGAATTTGCTCATGAAGCTAAACTATAAACTCTACCAAAAAATGTCATATACATAAATTATAGAAAATTTCCTCTCCTTTAATTTATTATTTAACTATTTTGACGACATTACACAAATAGAGGCTCATTTGCAAAATTTTCGAAAAATGCTATGAGTAAACCACCAGTTCCTTTGGACCCTTTTCAACAGAAAGCTTTTCAGCTCTAAGTTTGGTTATGAAACTTCTAAATATGAAGTTTCGTCCCGATACCTTTAGTAGTTTCTCCGGAATCGTCGCCACAAAAACGGGTACACACACACACACACATACACACACACACACATACACACACACACAGACATTTTTTTGTACCTTGGTCAAAAATGTTCAGGGGACCCAAAAAGACATATTTCCGCTAAAATCTCAAAATTTTTTTTTGGCACGATTACAATACTTTACATACTGCGTATGATAAAGTAAAAAATTTGGTGGTTTACTCATAGCATTTTCCGAAGATTTTGCAAATGAGCCGCTATTTGTGTAATGTCGTCAAAATAGTTAAATAATAAATTAAAGGAGAGGAAATTTTCTATAATTTATGTATATGACATTTTTTGGTAGAATTTATAGTTTAGCCGCATGAGCAAATTCTATTTCATCGAGATCGGGCGTACTGCTTTAAAACTAGTAGCCAGGATATGTCAGATTATTTTGATTCTAATGACAGTAGCTAGTGTCAAACGCTAATGTCTTGAAAATGCTACTGTCAATATAGGCTGCGTTCGGATATTGAACACCGTTACACTTTTTACACCCAATAACACGTAAGTGTCATTTGGACGGTGTACCCGCTGTCAACGGAGTACAATATCCGAACGCAGCTTTAATCGAGATATTTGTCTAGTTCTACTAGTTTTATTTTAATGCAGACATAGCCGATCTCGATCAAATAGAATCTCATGCAGCTAAACTATTAATTTTATATATAGTATGATAAAGTCATGTGCCTGGCCACATCAGATTTTTTATTCTAAACATACAAGTAAATATTATGTATAAAAAACAATTCTACATTTTATTGTATGTAAGTATATTATTTATTAAGGACCAAGTATAGCGACGTGACGGCACCGTAATAACGTAGCGTAAAAAGATCAATGTTCATAATTTTCATTCCGGAATTATAGAGAGTCTCCGTAAACCGTAAACCGAACCGTAAACCGTTCGTTCTCGACCGCAACGAATTTCATCTCCTGCGTGTTATGTCTTACGTTTTCCGGCGTATGCGCGCGTAGGGCGCCTAGTATACGTGTACCGGCTAGTGAATAGCAGTTCCCAGTAAGTTGTAGGTTAACTGATAGCATTTTGATAGTTTCTGGCAACGAGAACACAGAACAAGAACGACTTCAGAACGAATTGTTGCAGCAACAAGCACTTCGTTCATAATTTATGATATCTACCAGGATCTACCACTGGTTAATGCAATCAGCAATAACACTGACATGTGAGGTTATGTGCCGTTGTGTATATACTTTTCCGCTAGATGGCGCTCAATTTGTTTGAGATCATTGCGGCACTATAAATATTAATTCCTTCGTCCGGGACGGCATGCGGTACGGCACGTGACGGACTGCGTTTTTGCGGCACTATACTTGGTCCTTAAAGTTGTATAATGAAAGATGTATAATCTTTTTGTATGAAAAATATTATGAACTGCAATCAATTATCTTGTTCTAAATTCTGACAGCTTCCGAGATAATCGCCAAAATGAATTTTGTGCCATTTCGTCTACTATATTTCTTTTGGAGCAGTCGTATTGAGGGGTCATTTTCTGGCCGATAAACCAACAACGTGACTAAAACATAAATAGTTTTATTTCACTAAATACTATAAATCAGAGGTTTTCCACCCGGTCTTCCAACGACTTTTGTGTGCCCGCCACTGCCCGACCATAATTGTCAATTTTTCTTATAATTTAATTTTTATTTAACACCTATTAAATTGTTTAAACTTTGAGTTACAGAGAAATTGCAAACCTATAGCTACAACGCAATTACAAACCTTGAACCAAATTATAGATAGGTTTCATTTGACTTCATTTGTAATCAACCGAGCTTCAAGAATACTTCAAAATGCGTCAAGAACAATTTGAGAAGAGGTTTTATTAGTCTTTAAACTCTTTAAAGGAATCTTTCATAGCAAACGTTATTTCACCTGAAATGCTTAGGAAAAGCTTACAAATGCTTAATATTCTATGCATTAGTAACATTTTCATTAATGTCTTCTTGGGAAGGTAAGTGTCTGCACAAATCATCTGAGGTTCTCCAAAAGGTGCAACACGAACCAGTAAATCCTAGGTTTTACCTTTATGTATTGATATGTATGACCGCTATATCTTGGTAAAAGCCCGAAATTATGTTATTACAATTTTTCAGGCATTTGCCAATTCAAATTAGTCTAGGATAAACGCGTTAATCCTAGATTTGACCGTATTTCGTGCTTTTACTGGAACAATAATAATAATAATAATAAATGATGATAAATGCGCTATGCTGTAATACTTAGGTTTTGCAACCTTATGACCAGGAATTTGTACGTATTGTTTTATGATAAATTACTTTTGTAATCTTTGAACGATTTTTATGATTACACCATCCGACGTAAACTATAAGTGGCAATAAAGAAGCACAGAAAGACATGAATACAGTTCATGGCACGACTCTAGATTACCGAAGGTTTTTTTCTTACAAACCTCAAAGCTCCAATACTGATCCCAAATAAACAAATTTACTACGCTAATATCACTAACCGGCCAACCTGGTATTCATACATTAAAAATAGCACCGAATTATATTTTAATTAATTATTTTGCATACGATTTTACTTTAGGTAATAGTAGGTGGTATGTCGACTAGTTTACAAAAATTTCAAATTTAATGAATCTCCCTATGTACTGAGAGTGCATCCACACTTTTACTATGTTTTGTTTTACTCTGTTCAGAAATGGTGGCCATTTCTAAGTCATCGAATCAGACATTTTTGGCATAGGTATGTGTTTGCGTTAAACTAAATTACTTTGTTTGGCTTCGTCATAGACCGTTGAAAAAAAACATTCAATTCAGCGCATTCAAAGCAATCTGTTAAGTATATAATTCATAAAGTTCACACTTATCTTCTATTTAAAAAAAAATTTTGAAGTCAAGCATCAGTATGGGTTTCAGTCAATAATGTTTTAACAAAACTAACAGCTTTAGAATTAACAATTGGCTATATCCATATTGCAAAGTTTATTTAAATTCAACTTAAATAAAAATAAAAACCTCTCCTTCTTTGCTATTTTTTATCGTACTCGATTACATGTTTCGATCTTAACAGATCATCATCAGTCGGGAATCTACAAAAAATTAAAAAAGCCAATCAACTGCCCTTAATTATAACACTTAATCCAAACCGGGTTACATAATATTGTACAACAGGTACCATAGTTTGTATTTTAGTGATAAAAACTACTTACAGTCTCGAGTACAATAAAAAATAGCAAAGAAGGAGAGGTTTTTATTTTTATTTAAGTTGAATTTAGAATTAACAACTGTGACCCCCGGTGACAGTTGTGTCCCAAAATCTTTGTGAGGAAATTTCTCAGCCCTTAGTTTCGCACAGCTGTATGGTATAAACCTCTTCAAGGACACATTACTCGTTAATTGTACAAAAAAATCTGATGTGGCAAGGCACATGACTTTATCATACTATATATAAGATTAGTACTTTAGCTGCATGAGATTCTATTCGAACGAGATCGCTCGTGTCTGCATTAAAATAAAGCTAGTTAGCCAGGATTTGACAGATATTTTGATACTATTGACAGCAGGTAGTGTCAAAACATCAGCGTTTGACACTACTTACTGCGATTAGAATAAATATTTTAAAATGACTTAAATTAAATTATGAGATAGTCCTTTATCACCGGAATCTACGATTTTTTTTAGATATGATGCAAAGGGTTTGTAATATAAAAATAAGCCCACTTACTCCTAACAATTGAAATTTGAAAATTTTTAATTTTCACGGTATTTAATCCCTAATATCTCTAGAAGGACCAGCTCTAAAAGTCTGAAACTGTCACAATTAATGTATCTTATTATAAGGTTTAAAAATATATAAAAACACAGTGTGTTTGGTATAACGCCCCTTAAAACTAAGAGAAAATTATATGACGCTAAAACATTTATTAGAAGATTTTCAGCAAACACAAAAAAGAGCATACCATGAGCATGATGATGATACCAACTAATAACATTGATATGATTATCAACTATCATAACGTTAGATAGTAGATGAAAATACAGTGAAGTGGTTTATTATTGATCTATTAGCTTGATCAAGTCAATCAATAATAAATACGTTAGAAAACCACTTCACTGTATTTTCCTATACAATAAATAAAAATATACCACAAATAACTTAACTTTTGTCACAGTTGTTAATTCTAAAAGTGTTAGTTTTCTTAAAACATTCTTAACGGGAATCCATACTTTGTCTTCATCAAACTTCTTAAAAGAAGTTCTTGGGACCAACGGATACATCATCATTCTCAAATTTAATACCTCACCAATCCATCACTGACGTCATAAACAGGCAAATAATTATTATATAATGTATAAACTTCTAGTTCGTCATATTTGCGCGGCTTTGAAATCGATAGTTCTGTGTTGCAAAACCTCTTCTTCTTTTACCACGATGTATTCTATCCCTTGAAGGTGTCCATAAGAAAATGAAAACATCGTCAACAGAAAGGATTTAGCTATTAAGTGACCATCGCCACTAGTCACTTTGTTCCCATACGCCCTAATAATAATATTCTAGTAAAACGTAAATTTTAAATCTAGTCTCACCAGAAATATTAGGCATTTAATATCGTGATAATAGAAAAAATTCAAATTTCAGTAGGTTGTCTTCAAAAAGGGGAAGGAGTAAGAGGGTTATTTTTTTTTATTACAAGCCCCTTCCATGCAAGTTTATAAATACAAACTTTTGAATGAACAAATTAAGTACCCATTCATACCTGAAAAAATCTTGAAAATGGGTCCTAAGAGACTGTTGTAAGTAAACTGTTTTTTAAATATTTCCTTTTTAAATAGAAAATAAGTGTATACTCTTCAAGTATGTAATACAGAGTATTACATACGTAGGAATGTTGAAAGCTTTGAATGTTCTAAATGTAACGGTTTTTACTTCAACTCTCTATGACAAACCCAAAGTTATTACACGTCTTAAATTAAATTAGCCACAGGCAATAATTTTTCGATAGTATCACTTGGATGACTCATGTGTATATTGAATTGAGTGTTAATTGAATGATCAATTGATTTTTATTTTAGGTTTATTTGGATGCTGACTCAAACTAATAAGCTAATAGGAACTAATAATTATAATAATGTTGAGTATGTATTACAATCGACCATGTATAGCTCAGTCTATTTTCATGAAAAGAAAGTGAATCGGAAACTTAAAAGGCCTTAAAAATAATAAATACAGAAAAATTCGATTGCGATAGATGGAGAAACGGTGATCTCATAAGAATTTTGTTTGCTACTTCAAAAGTACGGAACACTAAAAATACTGATATCAGCTTTGATAAAGATTTACATAAACTATTCGATATAAAGTACATTCTGTTACTCCAGTACATTGGTTTATTACCAAATCAACTTGCTTTCGTGTACCCTCTTAATAATCTCTAAGTTTGTTGGTGTAATCATGGGACAGCTTGTATAGCTTGTATAATATTAATTATCTTCAAACTAACTTTATTATTGCTTTCAGGACTATTTATCTAATCAATTAATTAAATTCTTCAATAACAATCACAAAAACGTGATAATAGGGTATTTGACTGTATTACAAATATGGCTTGTATTATAGTCCTCCTAATAGATTACAGTTTAAGAAAACTATTTGTTATTACTTTTCAAAAAATATGCTAACACCAAAATTAAAATTTAATTGTATTCACGTCCTATCACGTGATTGGAAACGCTCTGTAATTGGCTCAGTCTCCAGTGACGTCATTCGTTAGTACGTTAGTATGCTTCTCCCGTTTGAATTTAATAGCACTAAAGTGCCATGTAAGCATAACTTTGTAGGTTAGGTTAGCCCTAACCTTAAGCTGTCAGATCAGATAATACCTGGTTCGAAAATACGACAGATAACTTATTCTAGTCAGCTTTACTTATGTCGAAGTAATCTTCACAATAACAAACACTTGTATTGGCTGCTATTTATTTCATTTGGATTTCTACGAGCCAACCACTTTCTTCGCAGTTTCAAATCTTGTGGAACAGCTACAAATAGTTTATCCGGAGTATTTATTGACGTATTTCTGCATTGTGGATTTATACACCATTTATAACCCATTTTTATGTATAAATTGTGAAAAAAACATATCATACAACACAATTACCAAACGGCGACGATGCCGATGCTGACAGACCATATGGGCCGATTTGACATCTACTATCATGTGACGGCACACAACAGAAAGTATCGTTTTGACGGGACTTTTGTGATTCAATTTTTAACTCTGTTTTTTATGAAATATTGAGGAAATAATTACGAAAAATAATGCATTTACAATGTAGAGTGAAGGAATAAACATACTAAGATGGTTTTCCAATAATAGTCAAATACCCTATTGTACTTTTACTATTTCCTTAAAAGTAAAAACCTAGATGTTTGTCACTTATTTCAACGAGAAACTAGAAAAGTCTGAGCGAATGCGGAGTGTAACAAAAGTTTCTCTAATGCTTGGAAGTTCGAGAAGTAAGAAACTTTCTGAAAGCTCGTAGCTAAATGTAATTTTGTCTACTGAAGTACTAACGACCGACGTGGCATCACAAAACAAAAGTAATTATTGTATGAGATTCATTAGTTTTCTGTTCTAAAGCAACTTAAATTACATAATGTAACAAACAATTGCGTAAATCCAGCAGCTTAAATAGCTATAAGGGTTTTGGGAATTATGTATTCACCAACAAACACTAGTTTTGGTCATGTTTGGTGATTGTCGACACCTTTGTACGCGGTCTGGATGAACGTGTACTAAACGGTTGCAATCAACAATATGCATACTACACTTATGAAAAAAGTTAACGCATCAGTAAAAATTTCACAGTTTCAACGTGGTTTTTCTCCCGATCCGATAATTCAATTTTACTGATTTATCTAATAAGTTGTAGGTACATTTGTCAAAAAAGATAATGTAAAAGATATTTTGATTTTCAGTATTAAGAAGTTTTAGTAGCGAGCATATATTTGTGCAAGAATGAGGGTAAGTGTTTTTGTCGACATTTCCAGTGCTAGCGACCATCACTGGTATTAACTGGAATCAAGCAGTAGGACATTAGTTTGCAATATTTCGATTCTCTTTTCACGTTATTATCTGTATTACTAAAAGAATATGCGACAAGAACAATAGTAACTAGCGAAAAAATTTCGACGCTGCCTATTATTAAAAAGATGAATAATGTGAGTGAACAACAAGTAAAACAACAAATTAAAAAAGTAACAGTAATTATTTATTATTTTGGATATTTCCGATATAATATGAAACAAATATGATTTAAGTGGGTTTCTCGATGATCTAGTCAAGTGTTTTTGCCAGGAAAGTTGTGGAGTAATTTTTATGTCTTCCATTCTTTATGTTTTTTTGGGATGTTGAATCCAAATCTGAGGCTTGCCAACAAAATTTCGTGACGTAACATTAAAGAAATGCAAAAAAGGTAAAAAAAAATATTTTTTTGCGGGTTTTTGCTAATTACTCGAAAAGTATCAACTTTTTGTAAAGGATCTCTCAATTCAAAATGAAAGTGCATGAAATTTTCTACAAGCTTCACTACTATTTTTTTTCCGAGTAACCATTCGGGCTCAAGCGATAGTTGGCGTATTTTATGTCTTCTGCAAAACCCCGCTTTTTCCACTTATTCCACTTTAAAACTATAATTTATTGTTAAAGGCTGTCATTTAGTGAAGTCCTTTTTCCACTACAATGTAGACTAGTTTAAACAATTATGCCATCAATAGTTTTTAACATATTTCATTGGGATTTCAACTTTTTTGTAACTGAATTTGTACAATTTCGGACTTCATTAAATAACTGGAACATTATGTTATTTTTTTTTAATTACCTACCTGTACCTTTACTGGGATGTATTCACTAATTGACAGCTTTTAATAATAAATTAGAGGTTTGGAGTGAAAAAGTGGGTTTTTGCGGAGACAGATAAAATACGCAAATTCTCAACTATCTCTTGGCCCGGGCGGTTTGTCGGTGAAAAAACCTAAATAGTGAAGTTTGCAGGAAACTTCGTGCACTTCATTTTGAATTGAGATGTTATTTACGAAAAGTTAAGAGTTTCGGAGTTCTAAGCAAAAAAGCGCCAACAATTTAAAACGCTTACCTTTTTTTGTGTTTTCTGTTGTTGTAATTTTGTTAGCAAACCTCAGATTTGGATTCAGCACCCCAAAAAAACATATAAACTAGAAGAAATCAAAACTACCCCAAACTTTCCTGATAGGGAAAGTTCCTTTTGAGCACTTTCTGTCATTTTACAAATTAAGCCAAATTTAGGTTCTCATGGGTTTCATATGCCTAAACTCAATTTATGATTTAAACAGGCATTGAAAACGCCAGCCTTGTTTTTCTAAACGCTATTATCGCGGAGCGTTAAACAACACGTGTTTTCCTCCAAGGGTCTTCTGTACTATTGCAGCAGTTTACCACATTTGTAGGTGGTTAGGATACCGTGTGTCGTACATTATGTCATATATAATGAATTTAACTTTAGTATTAATAAAAAACAAATGAAGCAACATTTGTCAAAATGTTTGTATCCAATAACCATGATTAAGATTCGTTTTATCTAGCCAACAGTAATAATAAATTTATTTAAAAAATAACTGTCTTAAAACTACGCTTTATAAAAAAGAATTAAAAACAAAAAAAAATTGGAATATTTCCCAAACATTTTCCATTTTTTTTATTAATTGTCACCGGAAATCCCTCAATTTGCAAAATTTCAACACGATTGGACATTACTTATATCTTCGAATATCTTCTGTTCGTTCTTAAGCTCTAAATAGGTGGGTGAAACAAAATTTTCCAAAAGTGAAATTGGTGTGTGCGGGAACGTGAAAGCTAGGCAAAATATAATTCAAGTTGAAATTTTTAACTATATCGAACTAAGGTTAACCGTGACCCACTCATTTGAAAATACGTAACTGATAATATGATTCCTAACAGGCAATGAGTATAGAAGTAGACAGATATGTCGATTAAAACTGCGTTCGGATATTGTACTCCGTTGACCCCCGAGTGCACCGTCCAAATGACACTTACGTGTTATTGGGTGTAAAAAGTGTAAGAGCGCGTACGGTTTGTCAGGGTAGGGTATGGGGAGAGCAATGCTCAGATAACTTGGGTCGGCTGTCTCTCTCTTATATGCAGATAAACGCCGTATGACGTTAGTCACTCTCACCGTACGCTATCCGATTATCCGAACGCGCTCTTACGGTGTACAATATCCGAACGCAGCTTATATTGACAGTTGGTATTCTCAAAAAAAAAATGACTACCTACTTTCATTAGAATCAAATATCTGACACATCCTGGCTACTAGTTTTAATGCAGTACGACTGATCTCGATGAAATATAATTTGCTCATGCAGCTAAACTATGGATTGTACACAAAAATGTCATAGTCATAAATTATTCAGAATTTCCTCATCTTTAATTTATTATTTAACTATTTCGACGAAATTCCAGAAACGGCCTATTTGCAAAATCTTTCAAAAATGCTGAGACTAAACCTCCAGTTCCTTTGGACCCTTTTAAACAGAAAGCTTTTCAGCTCTAAGTTTGGTTATGAAGCTTCTAAATATTAAGTTTCGTCGCGATACCTTTAGTAGTTTCTCCGGAATCGTCGCCACAAAAACGGGCACACACACACACACACACACACACACACACACACACACACACACACACACACACACACACACACACACACACACACACACACACACACACACACACACACACACACACACACACACACACACACACACACACACACACACACACACACACACACACACACACACACACACACACACACACACACACACACACACACACACACACACACACACACACACACACACACACACACACACACACACACACACACACAACACACACACACACACACACACACACACACACACACACACACACACACACACACACACACACACACACACACACACACACACACACACACCACACACACACACACACACACACCACACACACACACACACACACACACACACACACACACACACACACACACACACACACACACACACACACACACACACACACACACACACACACACACACACACACACACACACACACACACACACACACACACACACACACACACACAACACACACACACACACACACACACACACACACACACACACACACACACACACACACACACACACACACACACACACACACACACACACACACACACACACACACACACACACACACACACACACACACACACACACACACACACACACACACACACACACACACACACACACACACACACACACACACACACACACACACACACACACACACACACACACACACACACACACACAACACACACACACACACACACACACACACACACACACACACACACACACCACACACACACACACACACACACACACACACACACACACACACACACACACACACACACACACACACACACACACACACACACACACACACACACACACACACACACACACACACACACACACACACACACACACACACACACACACACACACACACACACACACACACACACACACACACACACACACACACACACACACACACACACACACACACACACACACACACACACACACACACACACACACACACACACACACACACACACACACACACACACACACACACACACACACACACACACACACACACACACACACACACACACACACACACACACACACACACACACACACACACACACACACACACACACACACACACACACACACACACACACACACACACACACACACACACACACACACACACACACACACACACACACACACACACACACACACACACACACACACACACACACACACACACACACACACACACACACACACACACACACACACACACACACACACACACACACACACACACACACACACACACACACACACACACACACACACACACACACACACACACACACACACACACACACACACACACACACACACACACACACACACACACACACACACACACACACACACACACACACACACACACACACAACACACACACACACACACACACACACACACACACACACACACACACACACACACACACACACACACACACACACACACACACACACACACACACACACACACACACACACACACACACACACACACACACACACACACACACACACACACACACACACACACACACACACACACACACACACACACACACACACACACACACACACACACACACACACACACACACACACACACACACACACACACACACACACACACACACACACACACACACACACACACACACACACACACACACACACACACACACACACACACACACACACACACACACACACACACACACACACACACACACACACACACACACACACACACACACACACACACACACACACACACACACACACACACACACACACACACACACACACACACACACACACACACACACACACACACACACACACACACACACACACACACACACACACACACACACACACACACACACACACACACACACACACACACACACACACACACACACACACACACACACACACACACACACACACACACACACACACACACACACACACACACACACACACACACACACACACACACACACACACACACACACACACACACACACACACACACACACACACACACACACACACACACACACACACACACACACACACACACACACACACACACACACACACACACACACACACACACACACACACACACACACACACACACACACACACACACACACACACACACACACACACACACACACACACACACACACACACACACACACACACACACACACACACACACACACACACACACACACACACACACACACACCACACACACACACACACACACACACACACACACACACACACACACACACACACACACACACACACACACACACACACACACACACACACACACACACACACACACACACACACACACACACACACACACACACACACACACACACACACACACACACACACACACACACACACACACACACACACACACACACACACACACACACACACACACACACACACACACACACACACACACACACACACACACACACACACACACACACACACACACACACACACACACACACACACACACACACACACACACACACACACACACACACACACACACACACACACACACACACACACACACACACACACACACACACACACACACACACACACATACACATACACATACACATACACATACACATACACATACACATACACATACACATACACATACACATACACATACACATACACATACACATACACATACACATACACATACACATACACATACACATACACATACACATACACATACACATACACATACACATACACATACACATACACATACACATACACATACACATACACATACACATACACATACACATACACATACACATACACATACACATACACATACACATACACATACACATACACATACACATACACATACACATACACATACACATACACATACACATACACATACACATACACATACACATACACATACACATACACATACACATACACATACACATACACATACACATACACATACACATACACATACACATACACATACACATACACATACACATACACATACACATACACATACACATACACATACACATACACATACACATACACATACACATACACATACACATACACATACACATACACATACACATACACATACACATACACATACACATACACATACACATACACATACACATACACATACACATACACATACACATACACATACACATACACATACACATACACATACACATACACATACACATACACATACACATACACATACACATACACATACACATACACATACACATACACATACACATACACATACACATACACATACACATACACATACACATACACATACACATACACATACACATACACATACACATACACATACACATACACATACACATACACATACACATACACATACACATACACATACACATACACATACACATACACATACACATACACATACACATACACATACACATACACATACACATACACATACACATACACATACACATACACATACACATACACATACACATACACATACACATACACATACACATACACATACACATACACATACACATACACATACACATACACATACACATACACATACACATACACATACACATACACATACACATACACATACACATACACATACACATACACATACACATACACATACACATACACATACACATACACATACACATACACATACACATACACATACACATACACATACACATACACATACACATACACATACACATACACATACACATACACATACACATACACATACACATACACATACACATACACATACACATACACATACACATACACATACACATACACATACACATACACATACACATACACATACACATACACATACACATACACATACACATACACATACACATACACATACACATACACATACACATACACATACACATACACATACACATACACATACACATACACATACACATACACATACACATACACATACACATACACATACACATACACATACACATACACATACACATACACATACACATACACATACACATACACATACACATACACATACACATACACATACACATACACATACACATACACATACACATACACATACACATACACATACACATACACATACACATACACATACACATACACATACACATACACATACACATACACATACACATACACATACACATACACATACACATACACATACACATACACATACACATACACATACACATACACATACACATACACATACACATACACATACACATACACATACACATACACATACACATACACATACACATACACATACACATACACATACACATACACATACACATACACATACACATACACATACACATACACATACACATACACATACACATACACATACACATACACATACACATACACATACACATACACATACACATACACATACACATACACATACACATACACATACACATACACATACACATACACATACACATACACATACACATACACATACACATACACATACACATACACATACACATACACATACACATACACATACACATACACATACACATACACATACACATACACATACACATACACATACACATACACATACACATACACATACACATACACATACACATACACATACACATACACATACACATACACATACACATACACATACACATACACATACACATACACATACACATACACATACACATACACATACACATACACATACACATACACATACACATACACATACACATACACATACACATACACATACACATACACATACACATACACATACACATACACATACACATACACATACACATACACATACACATACACATACACATACACATACACATACACATACACATACACATACACATACACATACACATACACATACACATACACATACACATACACATACACATACACATACACATACACATACACATACACATACACATACACATACACATACACATACACATACACATACACATACACATACACATACACACACACACACAGACATTTTTTTGTACCTTGGTCAAAAATGTTCAGGGGACCCAAAAAGACATATTTCCGCTAAAATCTCAAATAGTATGTTATTATACAAGTTTTATAAGACGTCAAATTGGCGCACGAGTTGTTTTGGGCACGACGAGCGTAGCGAGGAGTGCCTAAATGGAACAAGTGCGCCAATACGTCTTATAAAACGAGTGTAATATACTATTTTTTCTACTTGGCGTCATTAATTTTATATAAATTTAGAAATTGTGATTACTATATCGCAATAAATTAGAATCTAGGGTATTTTGCGGGTACGACGTGGCAACACTGTAGTAACTGTCAACTTGGTTAAGGCTGAGATCGATGAGATAAAATCATGACAAAATCTAATTGTGAATAATTTTACTCTACTTTAGCCTACAAGTTTGAATAAATATTCAGCGAGGTCGCAACGATGATCATAATGGAGCTTGGGGCAACACTTTTAACCCTACTGTGATAAATACATGAAACTTAACCTAAAAAGTTAACAACTTTAAAATAGTTGCTTCATAAGTATAATAATCAGAACAGAAGCGTTTGGCGGTGACTGATTAGTTACTTCGAAGAACAAGAACTTACAAACTAGAGAATTGTTATAACGCTTAACGTTTAATAGCGCTGTCTACCTAATTCAGCTACGTAGCCGTTGCGGTTTATATATTTACAAGCACTTATAATTGAAACCCAATTCTAATTTCGGCAAAGTAGTTTATTAGAATAAATTATACTTAGTAAAATTACATGTGATGGAGATACAAATACGTTGCACACAACCAGAACTAAGACGAAGTCAAAAGCGACGGACAAAAACGAATACGAATTGAACCGAGCATCCAAGCGTCCAAAATATTACCGAAAACTTATACGTTACATAAACTAAGAAATCCTCTACACTTTAAATGTACTACAGCTTTGTACGTGTATGCTGATAAACCATTTATTGCGCATATACAATCTCGAAGCAGTAATTAAAATCGTTCATATCTACGATGTAGGTTTGATCTTCGCATAATACCTTATTAAAGTAAATGTGGTCCTTGAATTATATCTGAAAAGGAGATTTGATGTTTAGTTGAAAAGAATGATAACGATCGCTTACCAGAGTCGTAAAACATCACCGAAATAGTCATGCTGGCGTATTTTGATGAACACAGCAAAACTAAGAAAGCCCCAATCCTTTGGTCATACTATAGCAGGCTACACCCATGTTTAAATATGTATAGAATATTGATATTTCGCAGTTTATGCGATTGCAAGCGATTAAGAAGATGCAGTGTGTGGTTATGTTGGGTTATGTATAGTACGTTTGACATATGGCATTTGATATCAAGGTGTACGAATCTTAGACAAAAATGTTACTGTTTTCGGTATTACAATGTGTTAATTGTAACACCGAAAACAGTGTTACAATGTGTGCATTGTGAATGCAAAGTAGAAAAGAATTTTTTTGGCACGATTACAATAGGGGTCTTGCATGATTTTACCTAACTTAACAAATAAAATCCTTAGGTGGTAAGAAAACCGCTTAATATTGTTGCAAACAATTGTTATTGAACATCAACGTTTAAACCGCGCCAAAACACTCCGTGACGTCATAAGATTGGTGAGAAGCTCAGCGAGCCTAGGCCGTAGAGAGCAGCCGTAAAAATAGGACCTACGGGCACGAGAACGGCATCGAATTGAATGTATAGCATCTGGAAGACGTTGTGTGCGTTCTGATAACGAATAAGTATAGTTGGGTCATGGAATCTTTGCGTGTTGTCAAAAGTGACAGTCGTCTTAGAAGACGTACGTCCAACGTTAATGTCAATCTTTACACCTGTTATAGAAAGAGTGAAGGCATGACAATCGCATCGTAACTAGCTCATGTCACGTAGCCTTCGACCAGGCATGCTACGCTACACCAATCACAGCGCGTTTAAATTTAAAGGGGCGAGACCGATTTTAATATTATTAATTGTGTAGGAACCGATTTAAAAAAAAAACAACGTTTGCGGGCGGTTCTGGTATACGTGTGGCACCAATATAGTGTATTAATTTTTAATTTTGAGACTTAGTGCAAGACCCCTATACTTTACATACTGCGTATGATAAAGAAAAAAGACATTTTTTTATTTTTTCAAAATATCTCTGAAATCATTAGAAATTCGACTGTTTTCTCAGAGCACCTAATTCTGAACTAGGTTGTGCCGAATTCTGCGAATATCGGTGTTTTTTAGTTAATCGCAAGAAGACTACGACATATATTATAATCGCCACCAATAATCTTAAAATCCGTCACCTACACTGAACAGAATTGAGCCGGATATTTTTTACATTATCGACAAATGTTCCAAGTTCACTTTAACATATAATTTGAATGGAATTACCTAATCATTTCGGTGTAAATGTGATTACAATATTATGTATATTTGGTTGTCTACTCAATCCGAAGCCAACCTTAAATAAAGGGTCATATTTCCGAATCTCAGTAACAATTTAAAATCTCTCCTTATTTTGTTAAACACACAGGGATAAAGGGATTAATAAATTTGTTCATGTGCCGAAAAAAAAAAGAATCAATTTCGGTTAAAGGTTTAAAGTTATCGAACATTAAAACTAAACTTGCAAAGTTTTACTAGTAAAGCATTATCTTTTACAAACATTCAGAATCAGATATTGGGGCAAATAAAAATAAAAAAAAGTTGAGAGTTAATAATACGACTGTGATACCATCACGTTGTTTCTTCTGGTACAAAAGTTGTAGGAAACTATTTTTTATTTTTAAAATTGGAAGAATATCAATAAAATATTTTTTGCAATATTTAATGAATTGTTCAGCTGCTCATTGTGGCCGAACGAATAATAGGAAATTCTCTTAATTTTGATGAATAAGGAAAACCACACGTTGTCGCTTAACTTTGGAAAGTTCTAGTTCGTCTAAGTATACTTCGAAGTCCGATTTTTTACATTGTAGATGATCGAGCTATCATAATTAGCACATTGATGTTTGTTGTTGGAAATTGGAAATAAACTATATATGCGACGCGGCAAGCGACTCGCAATAATCATTTTGCTCATCACTCACCACCAATCTGTGTGTTTTGCAGTTAAATTATATTTACATATCTAGGTAGGTACTTTGTAAAAGACCTAATAATATGTTTAGTTAATCGATTACTATCTATTGAGGCAACGGCCATCTCGCATGTGTTTTTCTACATTATTTAAACATGGACCCGGAGTCGGAGTCGGTACATTTTTTCCGACTCCGACTCCTCTGAAATTTGTCTGAACTGCGACTCCGACTCCACCACTCCGACTATACAGTCCTGGTTATGACACCGCAAATGCACCTTAAGATTGGCATTTTAGAATACGAAATCTGAAATCTACGTAAAACCTGCTTAAGGCTCCCGTCTCAATTCAAATGGCGTGTTTTTCTCCAAAGCTTCGAAATAAAATAATCATCAGATATAGCTGGCGCCGCTATAACCATGTCTCAATTTGTTTCGTATTTATTATATTTGACATATGGAATAACATAAAACAATAAATTTTTCGCTTTCTATTTGTACAAATATTCAAACTGGGGTGCATACTGCATACTGAAGTGATTTGGTGTTTTCTAGTCGATGATACAGTTCTTTCACAATCGACATCGCACCATCTAGTTGTTGATACCTGAACCGTCGTTATTTTAAACATGTTTTCAAACTCACTATAATCACACACTACAATACCCCAGAATGTAATTCTAGAGAAGTTCAGAAAAAATAACTCGTGCTCTTATAGTTAAGATTTAACTATATTTTTATGATGTATTACAGCAGACAATAATCTGACGCAACTGCAATCAGAAAGCATTTCCATATTTGTAGTCTACTCTAGAATTTGCGTAAATATTCATTAACTATGACGCAACGTTGGAATAAAAAAAGATTCCAGCATATCAAAATGGGTAATTACATGTTTCCAAAATCTAATTGATTTCAGTCTCTTTTGAGTCAGATCTTACTCTCCACATTATCTTGCACCACACATAAAAAATCGTAGCGATGTCTTGTAAGAATAAAAAATTGTCGCGGGCTCTCCGTCTATGTCAACATATCCAAAAATGTTTCCTCACCTTATATACATGAAACTCGTCCATCAGAGCATCGAAACAAGAGAAGACCGCATTCATGGAAGATACTACGTCCATGGCATCTTGCACAGTAGCAGAATTGAAGCCAACCAACTCGCAAAACATTATTGTCACTGCATCGAAAGTTTCGCACGTGCTCAGTGGCGAAGCACCATTTTGCAACCTATCCGCCACAGGTTTCGGTATCATAGAATACAGCAACTCATCTCCCTTTTGTTTCCACTCATCCAAAAGCGTATAACTATGCTCCAGGTCATGAGACCACTGTTCAGCTTTATCAAACATAACTTCCAACCTGAAACAGTAAAATTTTGAAAAATTGAAAGTTTTGATTAGTTTTAGCTTTACTTTGAGTTGTGTTGCCAGCCTGCTAGAACCATCTCTTTGCTCATGCCATGAGAGTTAAGGTCATTGAGGTATAAACCTAATTCTGGGAGTTCATCCATATCGTTAATACTGAAATTAGAATTTTTAGATAAACGTGTACCAGAATAATAATTATGTATTAACTTACAGTGGACTACATAAAAATATAATCAAATTAATCTCTTTGATAAATCTCATCTGTCCTCTCAGGTGAACATTCTTCAGCCCAAGCTGGCTATCCCTCCTTAGCTGATACGGCGACACTGGTTTATCCTTTTTCTTTGGATCCGGTGTATCTTCCGGTTTTAAACTGGTATCTATCATGTTGGTGCTTGCCCTCAGAAATTCCAGTTCGAAAAGTACAGATTGAAGATGTAAAGCCTACAAAGATTGTACAAATAGCCGAGTTCTATAGAGAGCTGAGGTGAGCTCACGTTTGACCAGGAGAAATCAATGCCTTTAGGTCGACGAAATCGGAAATGCTTGAGTACTGGGTTGCCTAATATTGATTTCTTGCCAATGGAGATCTCCATGAGCTTCTGGCCGACGCCTGCTATGTTCAAGTATGGGTCGATCATGATACCAAAAGGAAAGAGCTTTAGCAGGAGATCGCCGGATACTGGAGTCAACTGAGAGTCAATTGTGTTGGCTAGTTTTTTCTTCTTTGAGTCCATCTAAATTTTAAAGTAAATTATACATTTCCATAAACTGGATTAAACTACATGGGAGCATCCTTCCTGACAACCTGCTATCAATGTAGTTGTCTGTAGTGCAGCGTGAGTGCACCACTGCATATAATTAACATACTGGATTTTCATTTCCAGTTTATATCACGTTTAGGTCTAAACCGAGGTTAGATCGTAAGGATTTTGTATATTTAAACATGGTTTATGGCATAAACCAATATTCAAAATCCCGCCCATAATGTATTTCGAGCAATACTGAGAATACGTAACCAATTCTTATAAGAATATCGATTTTTATTTGTTGATATGGTGTATTATTTCTTCTAATTCACGCGAAAATGCACTCTATATTTTCTAAATTTAACATTTAGTAAATGTGTACTACAGACTGGCGAAAAATACAGGTACGTACTCCATATACAGTGTGTCCCACGGGACGTTGGATTGTCTTCGTTTTTCTCATGAGCGCCATATTGGTTTTATATACATTCGGGTTTATCATTAGCAAGTTATTTGGTATGGCACAAGTTAGATACTTAATAAAATCAAATGGGTAACTTTACTGAAAAAATCGTTCTTCACAGAAAATCGCATGGAAAATACAAATTGTGAAACAACGTGTGCTATGTACACTGAAAAATTCGGTGAATTTACCGTGATACAATAGGTAATTTTCTTGAGCGCAATATGGCTGGTATTATTAAATTTCCACTGTACAACTGTGTATCTGCAAAAAACAAGAAGTTTTTGAGATATTTAGTTTTCCAATCAAAATCAGTTTTTTCAAAAAGAAATTCTGTGGTGAAAAATCTTCGTACAGAGGTCTTCTTGTCCTCATTTATGTTGTTTTTACATGTAGTTGTTGATACAATAATAAAAATAATAGAATCTATTTAACAACATGCTCAAAAATTGAAAAAACTCAAAAATGACTTTTGCAACAATGGATTTTTCAGCAAAAATTAATAATTAGATTAAATTGTACGAAAAAAAACTACAAAAGAAACATTTCAAGTCTCTCATGTCTAAACTAATTCTTTATAGAATTAGTGCTTATGCATTAAATTAGAATAATAAAGCTACAGATATGTAAGCAAAATAGTCACTTTTTGTCTTACAATCAAATAGTATACAATACAAAAGTAGTAATTCATACAAAAATTTAGAATTTTTTGAGAGGTTACTACATAACATAACCTCAAAACGTCCGAGAAAAATGGGAAAAATCCATTTCTTAGTATTTTTAATTTTAATTATCGCATAAAAAATTTAGTTTTTACGAGAAAAGTATATTTCAGTTGAATATCGAAGAATCAGTACAAGAGAACCGATTGTGCGTATAATTTGAACACTGACATCTTTTCCAGGTCTATTTGTAGATATAATGACTCCCCCTCTATCTCTCCTTCTAGCAGAGATGTTAAATTAACGAGGTAATTTAGCATGTCTATGTTAATCTTATGGGGTTAATATAGCTGTAAACTTCTTTTGCAGATAAAAAATGTATGCTTATTTAAGACATAAATAGGCTCGCTTCTAAAAAATTTCATTAAAATTGAATTATTGTTGCGACAATGAAAAGTAAAAAACAGAAAAATCGTTTTTGCATTGGAAGTCGCATTTTGTTCGGAAATCTTGAGGTTATAAATAAGTAACCCTTATAAATGTTGTAGATTTTTTTATGTTCTATTATAACTTAGTATAGGTCGTTTTTGGATAAAACGTCAAGTTTCGCCGGAAAACGCAATAATCTATTGTGTACCTGCTTTCAATCCCCCCAAATAAACACTATACCGATCCGCATTTAATTTTTTACGGACACTATGCGCCCCTTTACCATTTCTAATGATAAAAGCCCTGTCTACAATTAATACCAGTTGTGGCTTCTAATCAGTTAATTTGGCTGCACTAAACTGTGAAATTACCATTTTGAAAGCTGAGCATGACAGTCCGCGATGCACGTGAGCTTCTTCGCCTTGATCACATGGTTACTGTGTGATCATTATAGATGTACTCAGATGTACTCAGATGTAATTTTGCTGCAGAATTACCATGGATTTTAGTCTTTATTCTGTAGAATAGCTGGATGAAAATAATACCAATAGATTCAGAAAAATGTTCTGAACGTCAAAATGTTTAATGCTGAAATCTTATATCTTTGATGATATGATTATTGAAATTAAATAAAAACTATCAGTGTTAAAAATTCGTCGTGAAATTTTGTCCGCATATGTTTGCATCAATATCTCCCAAAGTATTAAGTTTCGCAGAACCATATTTTTAGCATGTAAAGACGAATGATGTGAGTACATGGTTAAAAAGGAATTACTTTATATTGAAGTAATTGGAATATGTAGGTCTTGGACAAGGGGTTTTGTACAAAGTAGAAAACGGGTTGTCAGAACCCAGATACATATGTCAATATCAATTGTGTCAAAAAATACAGCAGTTTGCTGATGACAGATGTCTTGAAAGAACAGATATTGACAATAATATCTCGGTTCTAAAAACCCCTTTTTACCTTCTCCCACACCAACATCTTTCAATACTTTTAAGTAATTCTTAGTTTATCATGCCCCACATCTTTTGTCTTTAATATGGGGTAAATTGTTCTGCTAAGCTGATTACTTTCGGAGACGAATTTTTTAATTAGTGATAGTTTTTTTTATTATCAATAACAATATCATCTAAAATTCAATAAACATTTTGATATGATGTTAAGCACATTTTTCTAAATTTATTGTTATTATTTTAATAGGCGGACGAATTTGTTTCAATTTGCGAGCAGGTCGCACCTGTGTAAATATCAAATAATTTGATATCTGACCACCGTTCACCGATATCTTCTTTAGCTCACATGCTATCACTGAAAACTTTTGATGGTTCATTTGGGTATAGCCTACTATAGGTACCTACTAAATGAAGGTTTAAATGACTACTAATTATTTGAACAAGTTTATGTGAAAAAGATACTATCCGATCGTGTTAGCATTTACAGCGTTTTCAAATGACGTTGGTACCCATGGTAATTTGCACCCAAGGAAAACGACTGGTTGGACGATAATAACGAATATATCCTTTGTTGCCTAATATACAATATTTATTAATCTTTTTACTCAGTATGACATGTAGTATCCGAAAAAAAATATTTTGCGGGGAAAAATGGGACATGTTATAAATAAAAATAAATATAAATAATTGAAATAACTTATTAACTACGGTCCTAATTTAACAGCAATCGAATTATCGTAATGAATACATTCATTACAACAAAGATTTGCACAAATATTTTCCAGCATTCTCTTGTAGAATTGCATACTCACATATATTGAATTGTCGAAATTCAATCTAAATTTCACTGTCACTCCGCTACGCCCATTCGGATTGGTTTGTGTATCCAATACGGTGATTTCTAAAGCCAGATCGAATACTTCTTTGGATATCTGACGTAGAAGGCCTGCAAATACATCATTGCAACTCAATATCAGTATTAAAGGGATTGGAACGAAGAACGTGATAACAGAAAGGACAAATAAAGCCCCTTTGATCTCAACTTAATTGCAAACTTGGAAGTAAATGAAAAAAAAAAACAAATACTGTTCGCGATTTATTATTTAACTATTTCGACAAAATTCCAGAAATGGCGGCTTTCTTGCAAAATCTTTCAAAAATGCTAAGACTAAACCTCCAGTTCCTTTGGACCCTTTTCAACAGAAAGCTTTTCAGCTCTAAGTTTGGTTAAGAAACTTCTAAATATGAAGTTTCGTCGCGATACCTTTAGTAGTTTCTCCGGAATCGTCGCCACAAAAACGGGTACACACACACACACACACACACACACACACACACACAGACATTTTTTTGTACCTTGGTCAAAAATGTTCAGGGGACCCAAAAGGACATATTTCCGATAAAATCTTAAAAATTTTTTTAGGCACGATTACAATACTTTACATACTGCGTATGATAAAGTAAAAATCTGATGTGGCCAGGCCCATGACTTTATCATACTATATATAAAATTAATAGTTTAGCTGCATGAGATTCTATTTGATCGAGATCGGCTATGTCTGCATTAAAATAAAACTAGTAGAACTAGACAGATATGTCGATTAAAGCTGCGTTCGGATATTGTACACCGTTACACTTTTTACACCCAATGACACTTGTGTTATTGGGTGTTGTTATTATATGATTGTACCAAAAAAATTCATAGTCATAAGTTATTCAGAGTTTCCTCTACTTTAATTTATTATTTAACTATTTCGACGAAATTCCAGAAATGGCGGCTTATTTGCAAAATCGTCGAAAAATGCTAAGAGTAAACCACCAGTTCCTTTGGACCCCTTTCAACAGAAAGCTTTTCAGCTCTAAGTTTGGTCATGAAACTTCTAAATATGAAGGTTCGTCCCGATACCTTAAGTAGTTTCTCCGTAATCGTCGCCACAAAAAAGGGCTACACACATACACACACACACACATACACACACACACATTTTTTGTACCTTGGTCAAAAATGTTCAGGGGACCCAAAAAGACATATTTCCGCTAAAATCTCAAAAATGTTTTTGGCACGATTACAATACTTTACATCTAGGTATGATAAAGTAAAAATCAGCTCTTGGTAACAATTAGGATAATTCCTTTCTGAAGTAGGAACAGTATAATTACTAACTTAATTCAGCTTAAAATAATTATGATTTAGATGCAGAATTGATTTTTCTTTGAATCACCACATGGAAATGCAAAGGAATAGAGGGGACAACGAAGCGACTAGTGAAGATATGTTCTCCTTTTGTGTTGGACACCTTCCAGGAATAAAATACATCTTGGCAAAAAAAGAAACTGTTATGCAACACAAACCATGCTTGATCATCGATCTCAGAGCTGGAAAATGATAACTGGAACTAGATGTTTCAACAAATACTCTCGTCAAGAAACGGAATAGGTAATAAGAAATAATTGCCTTTGTTTATGACCGTCGTTGGTGGATTCGTGAGATATTAAATTTTATTTTTTATTACAAGTTGTTTGCATACAAGGTTCTAAATAAAGAATATTGATGAGCAAAGTAAGAGCACCTTCATATCGGAAAAAATATGAGGCAAAGCGGGACAGAAGCGGGGGGGGGGGGGTAGTGATTAAAACAAAAAATCGTCGAAAAGATAAGTCGAAAATCGACAAGTTCAGGATTTGGTTTAATATCGAAAAAAGTATTTTTTTTATTTATTTACTTTAGCCCTAAAGAAAATAAAATAACAATTATGGATAATGAGACAAATCTGAAAGCCGAAGAAGATAAAAAACAATGTTTAAATTCAACGGTCCTGAATTATACAATAATAATAATGACATTTTTTGTGGAATTTTATACGTGTATCGGGGAAGGTGTTTTATAGATCAATTCTATTTTGTTTTGTGTTTTTAGTAAGAAACCGCAATTGTGCAAAAACTAATCATCGGACAACGCGTGGGTTGTGCACACTCAAAGTACCCATCAATGGCTACTTTGTCGCGAAAACCTGCGCTACTACTTTGAAAATGCCGGAGTTATGAATTTTAAAAAAACGCAGATTTTTGCGGGTTTTCCGAATTTCCTCCGTTAATATTAATCCGATCGGGTCCGTGTAGGATTTATTTTTTTCGTCTTTTCAGTCTCTATAATTCGTCTGTTGAAAGCATCAAGATTGCACCAGCGGTTCAGCTTTTACAAGCGAAAAACGAAAAAACGCACAATTGTTTGAGGTATTTTGTGTATAACAAATTAAGTAATGATATTTGCGAGTCGAAAACACATCACAATCATCTACGGACTGTTTCACGTAACCTGGGGCCGTCGGCTTGCTGATACTATTTTTGTCAGGAAAAAATCCCTATTGCCTGGTCTATTGGTGAAAATATTACATTTTCCATGGTTCCCACAAAAATATTTTGAAAACGCCAGCTTAATCTATTCATCATGTATGCTATCGTAGTTAATATCCCCACAAATTTCTTCTTTAAACTGTCTCCAGAGTAAAAAAATCAATCGGGGTTAAATAGGCGATCTAAGCTTCCACCATGAACCACCACAGTTTATTGTCTTTGATAAATATTATTTAAACAACTTTAGAGTTGTACATAAATTTTTAATTCTTTGCCTTTCAAGAAGAAAATTGTGGAAGAGAGTAAATGAAGTCTTTGCCCGCAAATGGTCCCATATGCAAGCAAATGAGGCTCACCTGATTGTACTTAAAATATATTACCCATTAAATATTGCGTATATCCTTGTCTTGAGCTCCTGTAAACCAATATACACCCATTTTCATCCACCTCAGTAACACACATTGACGGACTTTTCATCTTCGGATAAGATAACCGGAATCTGATATGTAAATTGTCAACATTTTGCAGGAAGTCCGTGAAGTACCTCCCAGTAGCTTTGATGGTTTGGTCATATCTAAACCCAGAGATCGTATCCATCTATTTTATTTCAATTCGTGTGTTTGTCTTACCCTAAGTGGCTGAAATATCTAACGAAGCATCTTCCGAAGAAGTTCATGACGTCATCGTAGGTCAATGATGTAGCTTTCGCACAAGCGCTTGCTATCGTCGACATGATGTCATCGGGGTACACCTGATGCGTGTTGAAAACAGTGAATTTGCAACCACACAGCTGTTCCACTTCTCTCCATACCTCATCGCCATATTCAAGCTGAAAAGAAAAAGTTACTGTGATCAAAAATCGCACCATATTAAGCACGGGAAAACCACAAATTCAGATGTAAAAGGATATAATTAATGATAACGCATTGCTACTAGCAAATAATATACATGCAGCTGGACTTATATTTCAGCAGTTAGTCAATGTACGTTTTCCAGTTTCTATAGATACCTATACATTTATTTCTTCGACTGTGAACAATGGACGATAAATTATAACAAGTAATTTGATGTGAAATTTGTTTTTATTTCCGATTCGTAGTCAGCACATTTATAGTTTATTTGACCAACAAATTTGCCGTGTTTGGATTGTTCAAAACAAAAAAGCTTTTTGTTATAATTTTTATTAAAAATGTTGGTTACCAGATTTGTAGTCTGTAATGAAATCAAAATACAATGTCAAATATTTTGAATTGGTAACTTGGTAAATACTTAAGTTATAAATCACAAAAATATGAACAAGTTACTAATGGTCGTACACAAAAAGGCCTAATTTGTAACACAGTGGCTACGAAGAATTTATTTCACAATTGAAAGGAAACCTATATTGTGAACACTGATGCCAATTACAAAGAGTTGAGGTAAAAGTGAAATTAACAAATCAATTTCTTGCAGAAACGGTAATACTTATTTGTGAATTCAGACATTGTTTATGATTATTTGGCATTATGTACTTGTATATTAGGAAAACAACCTTAGAAAACATTATGATTAAAACAAAAAGCCAATTCAATATGATAACATATTGCTGAGTGCTCGAACACTCAGTATAGTATAGCAATATCTTTAGACACCAGCGTACATGTATTGGTTTCGGTTATTATTTGACCAAATGGTCAAATGACAACATCTGCAAAATAAAGTTTTTTAAACCATTTAATGTGTCACTATGATAGCTCTAAGAAACAGAATGGAACTGGAGCTGGCTTCTCGTTGTCCTTCTGTTGTCCAGGCGAATCCAAGTCAGGCAGAAACATAGTGATTATCACTGACAGTAGGCAATCCATCCTTGCTTCAGAAAGGTGTCGTTACACCTCAGGGCTAACATTGGAATGTCACAAATCCCTAGTAAAGGCATCTAGGAACAACATAATCACCATCATAGGATCAAAGGGCACTCCAAGAACGAAGGTAATCAACATGCCGATAGACTTGCACGCAGAGCTGTAGGGCACGCGGCCATCGCACCTGAACCTTTCATCCTGCCTTCCAACACCGCCCTAAGGAACATGGTGAGGGACATCACCCATTGCGAATTCCTTCACTGGTGAGATAACACACCAGGCTGTTTGCTGGCCAAGGAGACGATTAAGTATCCCTCCATTAAAGAAGCCAGGAAATATACGCAGCTAACCAGCAGCAAGCTTCGTCTTATTACGGGGCTCCTTACTTAACCCTGCAGACTAAGGAAACATATGTTCTCTGTATCTGTCAGTATCTCCCACACAGCCTGTGCGAATGCCCCGCCCTAAAAGACCAGAGGATAAGTGCTTTTGGGGATCACTGGCCAACCATGGACAGAACAAGAAACGCTCCTCTACCATGTCTCGTTGCCTCTGTCCAGGGCCTGGACTAGCTTACGAGACCAGAGTGAGCAGGGGAGGTCTGCACAAAGGGCCTACTGAGGCTTAGGTGCTATGGGTCTTTTACCCAGCCTCCTTCCCCATACATTCACATCTCACTAAACTATTATCGGTGCAGAAGTTTAACAGTTACAGTTAAAACGACAATGTTCACTATAATGTAAAATATAAACGGTATTCCACTTAAAGTAACGTATGTTTTTACAGTACGCTTAAATGCAACAACCTGTAGAAACGAAAACAATTGTTTGATATAGAAAGTGATGTATTAAACAGACTTATCATGTATGTGATAGAACCACCAAAAAATTCAAACCTCAGATTAATGCCAGCCTGTATAATGGTTGTCTGTTTATCAAACATGTGCTCTCATTGAGCCGTACTAAATAGGTACTAAATAGTTGTTTTTTTAATAACAAGCGTGGTATCGTATACTATCTCTCCTACAACATGAAGGGCGCTAACAGTAAAATGGTAACGTTAACGTGAATTACATTTTATAAATCAGTAACGTTAGATGTCAGTGACATGACAATGCACAGGCCGGAATTACAGAAAATGTAACTGCATTTTTTATTAAACAAAACTTGGTCTCGGTCAATCCATATGAAATTTCCCAGAAAGAAATAAGGACTAAACCAGTCAAACGTTTTAGAAAAATTTCATTTTTAATGATACTCCCTATGTTCCTGGAGTGCAAAAAGAATTTTAAATTTTATAATAAGAATTTTATAATTTTTTCAGCGAATCCGTCAATTTGACATTGGCATGTATTTACTTTAAACTAAATAACTTTGGTTAGTCGTAGAGTGTAAATAAAAACAGTTCCATTTAGCGCATTTCGAGCTATCTGTTAAGTATATAGGTAATACGTACATACGGTTTACACTTATTTTCTATTTAAAACAAAAAATCTTAAAGTTTACTTCCGATGGTCTCTTAGGACCCGGAAGATTTTTTTTCTGATATGAAGAGGCACAATATATATATATTCAATATTTAGTGTTTATAAACTTGTGAGGAAAGGGCGTGTAATAAAAAACAGTCCTCTTACTTCTTCCCCTTTTTGATAACAATCAGGCCGATTCTATAAAAAGAGGTTGCTTACTAACCATTTGGAGACGTGGTTAAATTTCTTAGTAACAATAATTGTTACCAATAATAGTTGGTATGAAATTACTTAACGACATTTCCAAGTGCTTAGTTAGCAACTTTTTTTATAGAATCGGTCTAAAAATATTAATAAAATAATAAAATTTTTACGTTTGAAAAAAAAAAATCTGAAACAATTAACTCATCTTATGATAATGTATATACAATAAAAATATATACAAACATTCTTCTGTATTTCACTGTGTTTGGAATAACATACTTACGCTTACTAACAAATAATATATATCGCATCAGTATTATAATTAATTAAACAAATTACATTTTACTATAAT
Source organism: Aphodius sticticus (assembly GCA_963966075.1). Lineage (NCBI taxonomy): Eukaryota > Metazoa > Arthropoda > Insecta > Coleoptera > Scarabaeidae > Aphodius > Aphodius sticticus. The sequence goes on along the minus strand of OZ014511.1, from coordinate 21,184,347 downwards.
ATTATCAACTTTTAGAAAATAAACTGCTTCCGGGTTATGCCGTGTGTCAAGATATGTAAATGCTCCCAGACCCATCAAGGAAATCTGGCTTAACATGTTCCGCACTCACATGTTATCTTGTATACCCCTTCGTCCTTCAGGAGTGGTGTGATATCCTTTGGGTTAGGCCAAAGATCCTTTACCTTAGCTGGTGCTCTGTACCTTACCGTGATACCCGATTTCTTCAGTAATCTCCCGATTCTTTCTGATACCCCGCATACGTATGGTAAGCAAGCGAACCCCTTTGATATTTACGGTTCGTGTGAGACTTTGTGGTTTTCTTTGTGGCCCAGTCCAAGTGTTTCCGTTCGTCGTCCAATGTGCTGGAGTCGCATACCTTCTCGGTTCTGTTGAACAGAGTTAATAAAACATCTCTGCTGTTGGGGATGGTGGTGTGATTTGGCGTGCAAGTACCGATCGGTATGAGTCTTCTTACGGTAGGCTGTATGACCAAGCCTACCCGTTGACGTTCTGTATACCAGCACAGTCAAGAATGGCATCTGATTATCCTCTTCTATTTCCCTCGTGAATTTTATGGAAGGACTAATATTGTTCAGGTGGTTAAGGAACTCAATAAGTGTATCTCTACCGTGTGGCCAAACTACAAAAACATCGACATATCTGACCCAATGCTTGGGTTTGTAAGGACTTGACCTAATGGCTTCTTCTTCAAACAACTCTATCAAGAAATTGACGATTACCGGTGAAAGAGGTGATCCCATGGCTGCACCCTCTACCTGCCCATAAATCGCTCCCGCCCACTTGAAGTATGTGGTGGAAAGCCAATTCTCTACAAGATCCGGTACATCGGTTGGTAGACTTGGCGGGGGACAAGTGTTGTCCGAAGGCCTTCGACCGCCTCTTTAACCAGAACACACGTAAGGAGTGAAACGTCGAAACTTACGAGTATATCCTGTGAGTCAATTGCAACTTCCTTCAGAATTTGAATAAAATGTCCAGAGTTCTTGACAAAAGATGTAGTTTGTCCTAGAAACGACTGGATGGTTCTCGACAAGTTATTTTGCCAAGAAATATGTTGGGAGCCTATTGCGCTGACGATTGGTCTCAAAGGAACGTTATTCTTGTGGATCTTTGGCAAACTGTAGATCCTAGGTGTCTAGGAGCTTGAACAAAAAGGCTTCTTTGTTCGTGTTCGGGAATCGATGATGATTTAACCAATTCCTTTACTCGCCGTGCTATCTTATCTGTTGGGTGCTTGGCGATTTTACGGTACGTATTTTGGTCCAATAGATCGTTCATCTTCATGTTATAGTCCTCAACCTCCTTGTTCAATATCACCGTTGCATTCCCTTTGTCCGCAGGTAGTACTGTGATATCCTAGTTGTCCTTGATGTGCTTCAGAGAGCACTTCTCGTCTTTGGTAATATTACTCTTCGGAGGGGTAGCTTTCCTAATTATCCTGGAAACCTCTTGACGAATGTCCTCTGCTTGTACACCTGGAATTTTGTACAATTCGGCTTCTACTTCCGTAATAATTTCCTCCTTCAATCCTTTGCCTAGGACCGACAATTCACCAGTGGTGATTAGACATATTTATAACTACTTTCTCCACAATCTTCTTAGCCTCTAACTTAACAAATTTCTTCTTCGATTCGGTTGCTTTGTCAAAGTGGGATTCCGCTTTTCTCCATGTGGTGGAATTAAGCTTACTCCAATCTTCAGCTGACAATTTATTTGCTAATTTGAGATGAAGTTTTAGCAATTTATCTGTAGTGTCCTGCTTTATTAATATTATTATTATATTATTATTTTATCAATATCTATAGCAATGTGTCTGTGGTGTAAATTTAGGTATCTAAAGGGAGATTTCTTTGGTAGGTCTTCAGTATTCAATTAGCTCTGAAGAAGCGAGCAACATGGTTCGCGAAACGTCAGCATTTACAAATCTTGATACACGGCATAACCCGGAAGCAGTCTATTTTCCAAATGATTCTGACCGTGAAAGTCTACGTGCTTAATTATTAACTTTATTCATCTTAAGGTAATTATGATTTATATGCAGAATAGATTTTTTTATCGGCACAGACCTCGTAATAGCCAAATCCTTACGGTTGGAGAAATGTTCTGCTTTTATGGTGGACATCTTCCAGGAATAAAATACTCTTTGATAAAAAAAACAAAATGTTCACAACACAAAATCACCCTTGATAATCGATTTCAGAGCTGCAAAAAGATAACTGGAACACATTTTCCACAAATACTTCCGTCAAGAAACGGAATAGAAAATAGGAAATATTTGTCTGTGTTATGACCATCACTGGTGGATTGGCGACAATTGAGAATGATGATGTATACATTAACTTTTGCCATCCATCAGTCCCAAAAACTTTTTTAAGAAGTCCGATGAAGACAAAGTATGTGTTCCTGTTTTACGAAAACTAACATCTTTAGAATTAGCAAATGTGACCATCCGTCCAATGCCACCACCACAACATCTCTCAAAAACTTTGTGATGATTTTTTTATATTAAATTAAATTTCAGTAGTTTGTTATCCAAAAGGGGAAGAAGTATGAGGTCTATTTCTTATTACAATCCCTTTGCATACAAGGTTATAAAGAAAAAAATAATGAATGAACAAATTAATCGGATTAATATCGGGAGAAAAACTCTTTAAAACGGGTCCTAAGAGACAATCGGACTGTCCCGTCTTCAAAGGTTCTTCATACCAGAAATTGTGGATAAAATGTGTAGATAGTTGCAAATGTTCTAAGGATTCTACCAATAAATCAATAGACAGAACAGTTGCATAGTCGCATAATCCACAGCGATGCCGTTTTCAACACAAAATCACCCTTGATAATCGATTTCAGAGCTGCAAAAAGATAACTGGAACACATTTTCCACAAATACTTCCGTCAAGAAACGGAATAGAAAATAGGAAATATTTGTCTGTGTTATGACCATCACTGGTGGATTGGCGACAATTGAGAATGATGATGTATACATTAACTTTTGCCATCCATCAGTCCCAAAAACTTTTTTAAGAAGTCCGATGAAGACAAAGTATGTGTTCCTGTTTTACGAAAACTAACATCTTTAGAATTAGCAAATGTGACCATCCGTCCAATGCCACCACCACAACATCTCTCAAAAACTTTGTGATGATTTTTTTATATTAAATTAAATTTCAGTAGTTTGTTATCCAAAAGGGGAAGAAGTATGAGGTCTATTTCTTATTACAATCCCTTTGCATACAAGGTTATAAAGAAAAAAATAATGAATGAACAAATTAATCGGATTAATATCGGGAGAAAAACTCTTTAAAACGGGTCCTAAGAGACAATCGGACTGTCCCGTCTTCAAAGGTTCTTCATACCAGAAATTGTGGATAAAATGTGTAGATAGTTGCAAATGTTCTAAGGATTCTACCAATAAATCAATAGACAGAACAGTTGCATAGTCGCATAATCCACAGCGATGCCGTTTTCGGTATACGAAAAACGTCGTCAGCGTAAAACAATGGGACAAGTTTTGCATAGTATCTACTCCTACAGAAGTAGTCCTTTTTCTTTTACCTATATGAAAAAGTCGAAAGGTGATAAATTTGGAGATCTTGTTTGTGTAATTAATTATGCCTTCTCTCTCATCGTAAAAATGTATTACTTGTAACTCTTTTAATAAATTGCGTGCTTCATACCATCCTTCAAATTTAGAACATCCCGCAGTACACTATCTCACTTTACAGCAATTAGTGAGTCGTATTAAAGTGCTCAATAATTCAAACTCGAATACGCTTAATAGATCCCTTCATTTCCATGGAGACTTTGATTATGAATATTCGATAAGGAGTTACGACCAGTCGAATATAGTAGTGGCTTGATCTTAATTACTGATAAACGATTAGCCGTCAGTCCGTTACGTACAATTCGCTTCCGTTTCCAGCCTGTAATTGGAAACAATGCGCGCTTCCTGGTCTTGTTGCCAAGGAAAGTAAATTGTGTTGGTGGTTGGGAAATGCATTAAGGGTTGGGTTATAAAGCACGCTTCATTATATGCCTCATAGATGACCTTAGTTGGCTCACAAACATAATGTTCATAAGAATTAAATGGTGCTCCACGTCTACGTATAGCTTGATCATCTAAACTAGCGCTCGTCAATAGGGTGGGTCGAAAACAATATTTATTTTTCGAAAAGTCTTTAATGCTGAATAGTTGCCTATTGTAATAAGAAGCAAAACGCCATAAAAAGCCGTTCGCACATCTTACTTAAGTTAATGAAAAATTGCAAAACTCGCGCGTATATTTTTTAAGTTAGTTAAACACGCCTAATAAACACGCTTTAGTTTTTTCTGCTCGTTTTATGGATTAAATAACTTAAATAAATTAATTCTGATCAATAATCTATTTTTATCTACGACTCACATATAATAAGTTCATTGAATACGTATCTATGACTATATAATCTCCATCATGATCCACGCTAATGATTATAATGACACTAGCGTTGTATAATAATGACAGTTCGTTGATATAATGACTTATTATATGAACGAACTGTCATCATTATACAACGCTAGTGTCAAAGTCTGTCAAAACCTACGTGGATGACAGTTATGTGACAGTTCGCCGCGCCATCATTGACAAATATATTTAAAATTATTGATACAAAGTGGAATTTGTGAGTCGTAGATAAAACGTCGTAATTGACTCGTACACAACGGATATAAATCGCTCGCTTCATGCTCGCGAGTTATATCCTTAGTTATGTGCTCGTCAAATAATATACTATTTTTCGTTCGCGCAAGCGGAAATGTTTTTTGACGGTATTTTGACGTTGGGTTAACCATTTTTTCGGGCGTTTTTCTTTTTATTACAATAGGCAACTTTTCAGCACTAGCGTTCTAAAAAAAAATTTTTTTTTTGATCCGTCGTAGTGCCAAACTTTTGGGCTTCATGGACCCCTATAACAATACTTTTTATGAGGTATTTTAAATTAATGATTATACAATGTGCTGAAAATGCATACAAGGAAGATAGCTACAACAGGATATTAAACGATGAAAACAAATCTGAAGACAATATGGAACAGAATAGACATGGAAACAGGAAAGACAAAAAGATTAAAAATGTCAGAAGACACCTTCTTGGGAACAGCTCAGTGAATATTACTGTAAAGCTTCTCTAACACCAAATAACCTGGTAAACAACATGACATAAACACTCAAAGTTTAAGAGGAATTTCTTTCTTTCTTGCTCCAACCTAACCAGAGGGAGTCAGGGCGCTAATACAGAGCATGAAGTAAAAACCAACTGAAGACATCTACGGAATATCAACAACAATAGACCAATATCGATACTACCTGCGATATCAAAGATCCTTGAGCAATAACTTCAGACTAGAATTATAAAATATTTAAGAAACATAAGCTACTTTCAGAATGTTAATACGCTTACCAGCATAAGAAGGGTACAACGGATGCACTACAAGACCTGAAGTATGTCTGTTCCCCACTGAACAATGGTACCAGTCTCCTGTGACCTCAAGCTTTCGACAGTGTGGTTCACACCAATCTTATCCCAGAAGATGGAGCAATATGGGTTTCGAGGAGCACCATCATTACAAATGATGGCCTCATACTTCCAAGACCGACATCAACAGGTAATATTACAAGAACAAACAAGCACAATGAGAAGGATAAATGCAGGAGTACCGCAACTCAGCGTTCTCGGTGGTCTTCTCTGTATTACCTACATAAACGAGCTGCCTAAACAACTAACATGTGATACCATCATATATGCAGACGACACTACTTTGTTAATATCAGGGGTGGACAAGACGGAAATTGAGATGAGTACCGCGAAGAACATGCAAAGGGTGGAGCAAACGTTTATCCACAATGGTATTACACTAAACGATAATAAAACAGAAACCATCCACTTCGAAATGGACTGCTGGGGAAAGCGTACTGCTCTTTCTGGGAGTGCAGATCGGTCCCCGTTTGGAATGGAGCAACCACGCAAAGCGACTGTCTGGGATGCTAGCAAGAGTCACCTATGCAATAACAAGAGTAGAAAAAACCCGCTGTTTACCATGCGGCAAAAATAGCTTACCACTCCCTTTTTCACAACAATATGATCTACGGAATGGAGTTTTGGGGCCACAGCAACCACGTAAAGTCTGTTTTTACACAACAAAAAAGTGCTATACCATAAGTATGAAATTACAAACTGGGAGAGGAATGGCTTTTGAAAATAAAAATAAAAGAAATGTGTTAAGAGCTTAATTGAATAGTTAGCAAATAAAGCGCAGTTGCAACTCAGAACAACAAAAAGTACTGTGCAAAAATTATTCTTGATATTGATTTTCTTTTTATGAAGTATTACAAATTTAAGCCACTAAAGCCTATGTCGACATAGGTCATCAAAGATTGGCGCGACTTGTTTATATATGATCTCATCTCTTTAAATTATTAAATGTTGTATATAAACAATCATAATAAAGTTAAGTACATAATGTTCCAAAATCCATACCAAAGGATTATACAAGTATACAACCCCCATTATATGCCTTTAATTTGACGTATGATAGATAGAACATATTTTTTTAGCCATTTTTTTAAGTTATAATTATTTTGCAACAACTGAGAACACCGAAATGTACATTCCACTTTCAGTTGAAGACAAACAATATCATTATTTATTTGGCGCCAACTAATTACCTACAAGTTGGGGTATGATGGAAAGTTATCCAATATTTTTTAAAAAAATTATAAACATTTTGTTAACTTAGCTAACCAAAATATCAATTCCATCCAGTCGATGATCTACAAAATATCGTTTCTAATAACCTTATGATAATTTGTATCTCCTCAATGTGCATCACTCTCAAATAAGTCGTATAGCATGAGGACAGTTTTCTTGAAAAAGAAAATATGATGTTAGGCCCTTGTACACTTCTAAAATTCTTCAAATTGTGTATTACCGACCAACAGGAAGCATTGTAAAAAATAATGCCATAATATCAAATAATTTATGCGCCGTCTACTGGGTTGACAACAATATTGATCCTGGAAGGGGGCAGGCTATAATCGATCTTTTGATCTGAATATACTATTGACCCGGCAACACATCATTAAGCTACGTTTACATTAGGATAGTAAGAGGTAGAGTTAGTAGGTAGAGTAAGTACTATCCCGCTACTAGCTTAATGTAAACAAGAAGAGCTAGTATGAGTAGAGAACTAAAGATAGTAACTGGTAGAGTAGAGTCGATAGCACATATGACTACTACACTATCCAGTTGCCTTCCCCCACCATAGGTCGCACTGTACTCTACTCCAACTCTACAGGTGTAAACAACAGTGCACGGTAGAGTAGAAATAGTTGCGGATTAATTAACATTTAAATTTTTTTAAACGGTTTGTTCTATAAAAACTAGACATTAAATCTTATTTAAAGAAAATTTTACAAATATAATGTTCCATTCTAACATTCTCTATCTGTACTCTACTCTACCAATTATTATTTTGTGTGTAAACGGTTACTCTACCGAACATGGTAGACAAGAGTGACTTAAATAAATAGTAGGCAACTGTACTCTACTACTTACTATCTTAATGTAAACGTGACTTAAGTAAGTTGGTTTTGGTCGAATTGCTATTAGCAGAGCGCTGAGCGAGATAGACTACATCGTTTATCTGTATATATCTGAGATAGATATATTATATTCTCAGCGCTCTACTAATAATGACTAGAACATCGAAATGAATTTATCATAGTTGGAGTTGGCTAGGTGTGGTGGTCTTCAGGGACCAAAGTTCAAATAAAATAATATTTCGTGTGAAATTTCTAACGTAACTTTATTACCTAACTTCGTAGAAAGCATGCACATTGCACAACTGTAGAAGTTGGAATCGTATTAGGGAAAACGGGAGCTAGTTGAACACAGTTTGGTATTTTCGATGTCATGAAAAAGGGAAGGCATTGGTGTAAATTTGTCATACAGATACATGATCAAATAATTTTAGCCTTGAAGTTAAGACGTAAGCCATGATAACATATAAAAGTGTCTTATAAAAGTGATTAGGTTAAACTTTATATATTTAATGATTTAATATTTAAAATGATGTTACGGATAACGTCAGTACTTAGAAAAGTAATTATTACGGTTAACTGTTAGGTTGGGTTTTTCGATGCCAGTTTAACGTGGCGTTTAAATTGGAAATTCAGTTATAATTTTAAATCGGTTATTACATCTGCATGTTTAAGTTTGTGCATTAGAAATATACGTTTGAGCAAACTGTCTACTGTTGCTAATAATACAAAAAAGTAGCTGGCTCAATTCTATCAAGTGTGGGTTACGAATTCTGTGAATATCGGTGTTTTTTACTTGATCGCAAGAAGACTACGACATGGCTATGTTTAAGAGTATTGGTGGCTACCAATACTCTTAAAGTCCGTCACCTAGACTCAACAGAATTGAGCCGAATATTTTTTGCATTATCGCCAAAGGTTCAAAATTCACTTTAACTTATAATTTAAATACAAAAATCTAATGATTTCGGTGTAAATATGATTACAAAATAATGAAGTATATTTAGTTGCCTACTCATTTCGAGGCCAACCTTAAACAACGGACCCAGGCCACATATTGTATATCTGAACCAGGGTTGTTATGTTTTAAAACATATATTTTGTTTTAAATCATCTTTTTTAAAACATGTTTAAAACAGTTTGTTTTAAATGTATAAAACACTTTTTTTTTAAACATTGTTTTAAACATGTTTTAAAACAAATATTTTGTTTTAAACATGTTTAAAACAGTTTGTTCTAATGTTTAAAATACTTTGTTTTAAAACATTATTTTAAACATGTTTTAAAACAAATATTTTGTTTTAAAGTATTATATCTTCAACTTGTTTAAAACAGTTTGTTTAAATGTTTAAAATATGTGTTTTAAACAACCGAAATTTGGACAACATATTTAATTATTTAATCAGAGTTGTATGCTGGTCTTCAAGATTTTTATGCATGGATCAATTAAAAAGTAAAAAAAAATATTTAAATATTGTATTTATTAATAAAAAAAGTTCTTTATAAAATATAATAATACATTCAGTAATAACATGTAACTACAATGAACAAAAACTTTTAGAATAACTTAATAACATACCGGGTGACGCACGCAATTGGTACTCCCGCTTATTTTTTTTGTTTATAAAACTGGATGAATGAATTTTGGGAAAGTGTTAATATAGACCAGGCAATAGAGACTTTTTCGTGACAAAAATAGTATCAGCAAGCCGCGGGTCCCAGGTCACGTGGAACAGTCCGTAGATGTATTGTGATGTGTTTTCGACTAGCAAATATCATTACTTAATTTGTCATAAACAAAAAACCTAAAAAAATCGTGTTTTTTTTTCGTTGTTCGCTTGTAAAAAAAGCTGAACCGATGGAGCAATCTTGATACTGTGTTAAGTAGAGCTCAGCACAGCAGAAGTTCAGAGAAAACGAGTAGTGTAGTGAATTGGTAGTTTTCTATTAATGACACATATGTACATAATATGTTACCATAACATTATATACAATATGTAACAACGATGTTCCGCTATTCCGCTGCCTACTTATCTCTAACATACTGTCTATTCTGATTTTGCGTTAAAATGTTGCAAAATAGGCGAAAAATGCTTGCAAACTTGACCGAAATCTGCCGCGCGCTCAAACGCTGTCGAGTAGTGGGGTAGGCGGCGTTTTGTAGCACAATACTTCTACTTTCTAAATACGTAAAAAAAATTCAAATCGGACCACCTCCGAAGCATCCAGGCTCGCCGAACCATATTGCATAAAAAAGATTCAAATCGCAATTGTGCAAAAACTAATCATCGGGCAACGCCTGGGTTGTGCACACTTAAAGTACCCATCAATCGCTACTTTCTCGCGAAATGCCTGCGTTACAACGGAGGTTACGCGGAACAATGGCGGAGTTATGAATTTTTGAAAAAAATGCATATTTCCCCGGTTCTTCCGAATTTCCTCCGTTAATATTAATCCGATCGGATCCGTGTAGGGTTCATTTTTTTCGTCTTTTCATTCTCTACAATTCGTCTGTTGACAGTATCAAGATTGCTCCATCGGTTCAGCTATTACAAGCAAACAACGAAAAAAAGCGCGATTTTTGTAGGTTTTTTGTTTATAACAAATTAAGTAATGATATTTGCTAGTCGAAAACACATCACAATACATCTACGGACTGTTCCACGTGACCTGGGACCGGCGGCTTGCTGATACTATTTTTGTCACGAAAAGGTCTCTATTGCCTGGTCTAATAGACAAAAAATTCCATTATTTGAGATACTCTTGAGGTTAATATGACTTCCGGTTTTTTTTCGGAAATGACGTCATCATTGAAATTTTAAATGGCACCCTATATTCTTTGTGTGATATATTAATATATGTAATACATATTCTATCAGGATGACATTCTGAACACTGAAAATATATCGATCGTCAATTTTTATCACGAACGCAACGCCAACATAACTTTTTTGTGTATTAAGTTGGTGACTATGAATTGGTCTATGAATAAACTATGAATAAATAAACACTAACTAAATCGATTTTGGCCGACATTGCATTACTGGCGCCCTCTAGCGTCACAACAAAAAGTCGTTCACACAACAGATTTACCTCTACTGTGAACTGACGTATGAAAAAACGCCGATGAAAATGTTTACAAATGAACAATTGCGTGATTTAAAACATGTTTAAAACATTTTTTATTCCTTATTTAAAACATGTTTTTTTTGTGATTTAAAACATGTTTTTTGCAAAGTGTTTAAAAACATTGTTGCGTGTTTAAAAACATCATTTTATAAAAAAGAAAATGTTTGTTTTGTTCAAAATAAAAAAAAAAACGTTTTTTATAACAACCCTGATCTGAACTCGGGTTTCGGACATCTGATTAAGAATTACTTGAATTAGATTTGATTAAAAGCCAAGCATATTTCTCGTGTTTCGGGGTTTTGCAATTTTTTCGTCTATTCCTACGCAACAATGAGAGCATAATTACAAACCTTGCAAATAATGGAATAGGATAGCGCGCACCGGTTAAAATTTGGCTCTGACAACGCCCGCAACTAACGTGAAATGAAATTGGTAATTGATAATAAATTTAAAAAATTGGAAAATAGATTATTCCATAAGTACAAAATGTTTTGCGGTTCGCAAACATTTTTATCCAGAGGGGTCATCTATTTTCGTAAAATTTAAAATTTGTTAAATGAATCTTCATATGTTCTGGGAGTAACAAAAGAATTTTATTATAATATATTATTTATTATATTTTATTTTTCATAAGCTATTGAAATTTGAAAACTTTTCATTTTTACGATATTTAATGCCTAATAGCAGCCCCTTAGAAATGAGAGAAAAATCACATATGATTCATAATACAAATTATTAGAAGGTCAATGATTTAAAATTGTATTTTCTAGTATATAATTATTCAATATCTACCAACATTTTCTTACCTTCTTACACGTATGCGTTTAAAGTATTTCAATCTTGGAGTGTCCTTGATACACACATATGTGAGTCAAAAATACGCTTGTAGGTAAACACAAATTTCAATTCGAATAGTTTTTTTGTACAATTAACGTGTAATGTGTCCTTGAAGAGGTTTATTCCATACAGTTGTGCGAAACAAAGGGCTGAGAAATTTCGCCACAAAGATTTTAGGGGATGTTGTGCGGTCACAACTGTCTCTGGGGGTCACAAAGTTAATTAAAAAGTGTTAGTTTTGTTAAAACATTCTTGACAGGAACCCATGGTGAGACTTGATCAGAAAACTTTAAGATTTTTTTTAAAATAGAAAATAAGTGTAAACATTTTGTATTATATATTTAACAGATAGCTTGGAATGTTCTAAAATGAATGGTTTTTATTTAATCCATCTATGATAAGCCCAAAAAAAGTTATCTAGTTTAACGCAAACACATAAAAATGTAAAAAGTGACTCTAAAATGGTCGCCATATCTGAACCGGGTAAAATAAAAAAATAATAAAATTGCTTTTGCACTCCCAGCACATAGGGAGTGTCATTAAAAAGTTATTTTTTCAGTAATAGTCAAACGATTTTTTCTGGGCTGACCCTGAGGTATCTTAAAACCGCCAGCCAGCCCAATGTAATCTTCATATACATTTATGATATAAAGGGGCTGTTAGGACCGTCTCAAAGGGGCTGTTCATAAAAAAAAACCGGAAAGGAACATGAAAAGTATATTAAAAGAAAAAATATGCCGTGTTTAAGCTCCACACTGAAATATAGTCACCTAAAGAAATTATTAAATACCCACCGTCTTGATTACGCACCTAATTAAAAATTAAGTTTAAGAAATTGCATCTATTCCTGTCTACCACTCATGCTTATAATTACACTATAATTATAACTGTCGCCTGATATCTTGTTTCAAGACAATGTGTAAATAAGGAAGGGCGAAATGTTTTTTCTTCACCCTCTTATCCCTAGGGACTTTATGGCTTAAGGCACAACCGACTCCGGAAAATTGCATGTCTCGTTCACTAAGCGAACTTGTACAAAAATAAAAAGATACCATGTAAAAATGAAGGAAAATTCTAAAAGGATTAAAAAGCGATTAAAATTACGGAGCATATGATTATATTATTTTTAGATTTTTCCATAAATCTTTTAAGAGTAATGACATTGAGAGGTTTTCCAAACGACAACCTATGTTTTTATTATTTTATATTTACTTATTATTTTTATTTCCCATCTCGAAAGACTTTTTTAATCTTTGTTCAACTGGATACAATTTTCAACAGCATGCATAAGAAAAACTCAAGGTCGACTTCAAGTTTATTATACTTGAAATTTAATCCATTTACGCAGTACCCCAGTTATCAGAAGCATCACAAAAATAAAAGCATAAAGGTGAAAAATGAGGTTTGAAATGATTTGAAATGACCAGATAATCCAATTCGGTACCTATCTTGGTTTTAAACAAACATTTTGAATATTTTTACTTTGGCAAACAGTTGTAACAAATGAAGTCCGTATCCTTTTCTTCCTTGATTGCTACGTGTTTCAAGTAAATGTTAAATACTTATATTACACATTTTATTATCATTACATTATTAATTATGATAATATAATTTTTTTTGTGTTCTTTTTGGGGTTACCAGGGCTTAAAAACACATGTTGTTTGTTTGACTTTTTTAATTAATCCAATATTTCGCTAAAAATTTTAGCTTCTTCAGGAACTATACAAAACAAAATTACAAATATATTAACATTGCTACATTAGAAAAGAAACTGAACAAACGTACCAATTAATGTAGCAATGTTAATATATTTGTAATTTTGTTTTATGTAGTCCCTGAAGAAGCTAAAATTTTTAGCGAAATATTGGATTAATTATAAAAGTCTAACAAACATCTGTTTTTAAGCCCTGGTAACCCAAAAAAAACTTATATCATCATTACGTTAAATATCAACGGGCAAAAAATTCCTACACTGTAATTATTAATTATCATCAAATTGTGTATGATAATAGACTAACAAAGAGTAGTACAAAGAGCCTTCGAAGAGGGATACCAAAGCATAGCTTCATTCTACGACCTTACTAAAGCCTTCGACTGCGTGTCGCACAACATCCTCCTGGAAAAGCTGGAGCGACATGGTATAAGAGGTGCTGCACTAAACATAATTCAGTCCGACTTGAGAGATCGACAGCAATTGGTGGAGTGTCACGGCCAGAGAAGTAATCGACTCCCGGTTGAACATGGCGTTGCCCAGGGTTCATTAATAGGACCCGTGCTGTTCATCCTGTACATAAACGACCTGACATCCTATATAGAACAGGGGGCCCTGGTCCTATATGCAGATGATACTGCATATATAACCAGGTGCCAAACCAGAGAGCAGGGTGACCACAAAGTAGAACAAGCCACTTCAGTACTTCAGGCTTGCTTGGATGCAAATAAGTTAACTCTAAACGTTGCAAAGACCATGAAGGTACATTTCTTCACAACTAGGAGACAGAACTTTCAAACACAATCTGGTAGATTCCTTGGTGTAACCCTGGACTCCTGGCTCACCTGGTTGCCTCACGTTGTGCCTCTGGATAAAACACTGTCAACAGCCAGTTTAGCTATAAGGAAAATCACTCAGTGTGTTCATAAATCAGCAGGACTCTTGGCCTACCATGCACTTTTTCACTCTCGAATGACGTACTGCCTGCAAGTGTGGGGATTCACCAGCCATGCCGCAAAAATCTTTGTGTTGCAGAAGAGGGCAGTCAGAATAATTGATGGGGCAACCACAGGTGAACATTGCAAACCATTGTTCCAAAAGCATCGAATACTTACCCTACCATCAGAAAAAATTATGCGCGCCATCACTGCACTACACAAGGAGAATTGCCCGAGACGAGGTGATATGTACCACTACGACATACGAAGCAAAGACCACATAGAGACACTATACAACCGTCTCCGAACCACAGATACAACGACGATGGCAGCCAAGCTGCACAATAGGCTCCCCATCGAGATGACTAACCTCCCTTACCACAAGCAGAAAAGCCTCCTCCTACAGGATGCATTCTACACCGTGGAAGAATTCCTTAACAAAGCATACTACTAAATTAGTTTTGTAAATGCTGTTTCTTTGTTTTTCTTTGATCTCTCAGCGAACATGATTTTGACGTGAACTGTAAATATTTTGAGTTCAATAAAGATTATTATTATTATTATTATAATGGTACGGCCAGAAGGTCTCGAGCGCTCGCTTTCTTCAAAGCGAACACAGTTCGGCCATAGATGCCACGCGCTCGTATTGTTACGAAGTATAGTTTAATTGCATTGTACAATTGAGGTCAGGTCATCCAACCCATCCTGCAGACAGTTGCTTGTCCAGAAATGCAGACGTCAGGCTTTTCATATCGGAACAAAGACATTCCTTTGTGGCAAGCGTGCAAATTAACGATGATTTATATCAAAGGCCGTGTGCAACCAAAAATCCTAACTCAGGATTTTTGGGGCCTCAAAACAGGTCATGACGTCTTGCCAAATTCAATATAAAAGCCACGGCAAAGGATGGGAACGGGATCAGTAGTTTGCAGCACCTACTTGTAGTGTAGCGCGACTATTGTATTTTAGATATCAGCTGTAGTATTGGAATTCTGCATGGTCAGCAATACACGAACAATGTAAACAACACTGCGACTTTTATTTACATCTCCATCCTCACCTAGAGCCGCCCCATTAAGAGCTACGTAACATGGTGGAGGCGCAAAATGGTCCCAAGGAAGATCGGGAACGGCTCATTTTGGTCAGGGTGGAAACATCTGAGAAAATCCAGCGCGACGAAGAAGCATGGCTGAAGCGACTCGGAGACAAGGCGAATTGGGTTGGCGGTCAATCTGCAGGGAGGTTTTGTAAAATTTCTCACTCCCCCAATGAGAAATATACCGTTCCAAGGGCAGCTATTGACAACCGCATGGAAGGATAGCGTTAGGGTCAAATACCGCCCAACTCTTCGTCGTAGAAATTAGTTAATTAGAAGTTAGTACCTATTGTGTTTATTTTTTTAGTTTGATTGTTGAAGGTTGATGCCGCCACTGTAAGGAAGTATATGCATTTGCCCGTTCTCCCTGGATGCAGCTGGCTGGTCCGGGATCACGAAGAGATAAATACACGGATGATGGTCATCTACAAGAAGCAGTCGACACATGACGAAACGGGGTACCATACCGGCATAATTGAGTTATATGCGAGTTCTAGGGTTGCCGATACCGCCAGAGGAAGCTGGCGATGTAGACTGGAGGGGATTTGGCGCTACGGATTCTACCGAACCACCCCGCACGGGACAAGGGATGTCTCGACCAGTCTGAGAAGAAACAAACAAATCGACTAGAGAGGAACGGTCCTATGGATTCTACCAAACCACCTCGCACGGGACAAGGGGCCCCGACTAGTCCAAGTAGAAGTAGAACCAAAAATCCTGAGTTAGGATTTTTGGTTGTACACGGCCTTTGTTCATCGTTAATTTGCACGCTTGCCACAAAGGAATGTCTTTGTTCCGATATGAAAAGCGTGACGTCTGCATTTCTGGACAAGCAACTGTCTGCAGGATGGGTTGGATGACCTGACCTCAATTGTACAATGCAATTAAACTATACTTCGTAACAGTATTATCAAGCTCAAGCTCAGCCAGATCTCTTCATGCCGCTCTAGACCTGACAGGTCCATCAGTTTTTGACCACAGACGATCAAACTTGCACGCGTGTATTGACTCTACGTGCAATTGGGACAATTTTGCATGACCGTGTGTGGCCCGGTTGAAAGAGGACCAGTTAGCAAGGACTGAGTTTGTTCATAGGAAATAATTATGTGGTCAAAACGATGGAAATTTTCAATCTTAATCCAATGATCTCGCGGCGTTATAATCTTTTGAGATGAAACATTGAAACCATTCAACACATGACAAGTGCATTTTATGAGCGACTTGTCCATTAAGCTGGATTTACGTTCCAAGACGGGAACGCAAACGCAAACGCGACCACAAACGCGTTTGCAAACGAAAACGCAAACATGAAAGTAATGCAGTTTGTATTCCACGAGACTCCATCGCAAACGCAAAGAAACATTATACATTTTTGTATTTAAAGGATTTGGTTGATTTAGGATGGTCGCAGAGCGGCGTTTGTTTGCCAATTTCCATGTTTGTTTTTTTTTCGTGATTGTTGTGTTTAGTATTCGTCGTTCGTGATAAGCTACGTTTGTTTCTAGCAAAGTTTCTTGGCGACCAATTTCTTGGTTATGATCGTCAACCTTGACACGGGACGCGAGCGTGAAATGTTGAGGAATTTTGACGCTTTGCGTTTGTGTTTGCGTATGCATCTTGGAAGGTAAACCCAGATTTATAAGCAGGTACAGAGGTTGGCGCATTTATTGTGATATCTTGACTATAGATCTTGATACTTTTGACTATGTCAGTCAATTTTTTTTAGCTTTATACTTAGATATCAAGATTACTTGTAAATTGTTGCTTTATTCCTCTCTAATAGTCTAGTCATTTAAAATTTGGCGTGATAAATAATTCGCTCACCTATGAAAATAATTCCAAAAGATTCAGAAAAATGTCCTGGACATCATATCAAAACGTTTACTGACGATATTATTACTGAAATTAATTAATCATTGATTAAAATAATCATCATGGTATGTTGTCCACCTATGTTTGCATCATTCTCTCCGAAAGGATTAGGCTAGGCCGAACAAACTTGCAACCAAATTAAAGACAAAGTATGTGGGTACATGATAAACAAAATTTATGTAAAACATACATTTTTTTAAAACTATATCTTTATAAACAAAAATTCCAAACATTTTCCTAATTTTTCGAAAGTTCCATTTATATTTACTGATTCATGTATTGCCATCGGAAATCTGTCCACATGCAAAATTTCAACTCGTTTGAACAATTTTTTAAATTTTTTTATTGATTTATGCATTGTCACCGGAAATTTGTTCACATGCGAAATTTCAACTTATTTGGACAAACTTTCCAAATTTTGAATTTTTTTCCAAATTTTTGAAGATTTGCCTAATTTTTTTATCGATTTACGCATTTTCACCGGAAATCTGTCGATGTGCAAAATTTCAACTTATTTGGACAAACTTTCCAAATTTTGAAATCTTTTCCAAATTTTTTAAGATTTGCCTAATTTTTTTTATTGATTTATGCATTTTTCACTAACCTGAAATCTGTCGACGTGCAAAATTTCAACTCAATTGGATAATTTTGATCTTGGCAAATTTTCCGATTTTTTTTTAAATTCATGCATTGTCACCGGGAATCTGTCATACAAAATCCACATACAAAATTTCAACTCGATTGGACACATTTTCCAAATTTTTTAAAATTTTTTGGTGATTTCTATTGATTCATGATGCATTGTCACCGGAAACCTGCCCACATGCAAAATTTCAACTCGATCGGACATTGGCAAGTATGTAATATATCTATTACAAATTTTGAACGTAACAAACAAACACCAAGTGAAGTTACTACAAGCGTAGGAAAAAATACTAAAATTTACTGATGACAGATGACTTGGCAGAATTGCTACTGACATAATATAACGGTTCTGAAAACTAGCTTTTTAACCTTCTCCAAACCTCACATCTTTCGGCTTTAATATGCTGTATAATTTGTTCCGGTGAGTTTAATACTTTCGGAAATATTGATGCAAACGTTATTTGATAATTTTAAATAAATTTCAATAATCATATCTTCAAAGATTCAGTAAACCGGTGAGCTTAATACTTTCGGAAATATTGATGTAAACGTTATTTGATAATTTTAAATACATTTCAGTAATAATATCTTCAAAGATTCACTAAATAATATTCAGACTATTTTCAAGACTTTTCAGATTCAGGACACTTTTCAGAATCTATTGGTATTATTTTCATAGGCGGGCGAATTATTATTTACGACATTCAATGATTTGGTCTAAACTGACTATTCTATAATAAGAATAGAATAGGAATAAGAATAAGATAAGAATAACAATAAGAATACTTCATTTGTTATGGACCTCTCGGAGGCATTAACAATAAATACAAAAATCAATGTCTTACATCTAAGGTATCTATTCAAAGCTAATCAACTACAATCAATCAAGGACCTGAACATGCCGCAATAAACTCGTCTACACTATAAAAGCAATTATGCAGCAGATATTTTCGGAGTACCGATTTAAATTCTCTCAAGCTATCAGCTTCAATTACCTCAGATGGCGCAACATTATAGAGTTTTATCATCCTATAAGTTGGACCCCCTTCAAACATTGTCGTCGAGTGGCGAGGCACAACAAGACCAGCCGTATTTCTGGTCTGCATCGATATGTCTGCATTTCTCTTAAACATGCCAATGTTGGACCTACACTATACCAGTAGGCTGTAAATATACAAACATGGTAGCGTCAAGAGCCCCACGGTTTGAAATCGAAATGGATCACGGCCGTCTTGTCGTGATTCAGAATCATGCGGTTACTTCTACACCAATCAGTCATTTGCTTGATTGCATTCGTCGGCAAAATGGAGAGTTGCTCAATTGTGTTACGCTGGATTACCAAAGTTGTATAGTCAGCGAATTGGTAAAGGTTGCTAGTCGTAAAGCTCTCGGACAGATCGTTGATATACATTAAAAACAGAAGGGGATCCAGACCAGACTCCTGAGGCACACCCACCATCAACAACGCTGATTGGTCACAAATCGAATTTGAATTCTCGACGAATTCTCTGGCATCTGTTCCCAAGGTATGACACCAGTAGTTTAAGGGCAACTCCTCTAATTCCGTAGGACTGCAGCTATGGTCTACGGTGTCGAAGCCGCTTGACAAGTCGATAATAAGCTTTTTTTCACTTTTTTATGTAAGCTATTAACAATTTTATGCCGTTGAAAGAGATTCCAAAATCCTACCAAAGTAAAAAAAACAAAAACGTAGGTTGCCATTTAAAAAAATTAGGTGACGCCTTAGCTCTTGAAGAAATCCACGGGAAATCTGAAGATAATGTCTTCAAGTGTGCTATAATTTTAATCGCCATACCCCTTTTACACTTTTACTTGACCAGATATATTACCAAAGTTGTCAATTTCATTCCCTACTTAATTTTCACACTGTTTGTACATACGTGCAGCAAAATCAAAAAGAAGATACAACATTATTTGCTGTTATAAATGTACGACAAGAATTATATAGACATTTTTATTATAAAAATTATCTTTTACTTTTACTTACATTATAATTTACAAGGTGCTTTTTAAGTAGGTTGTGTTAAAAATTTAAACTACCTATACCGAAAAATTAAGGTTTTTGCTAATTTTTCCGAGGTTCTTAGTTATTATCTTTATTATTAATTTATGGTAAAAGGAACTAAAATGGAACAGTAGCATTTGATGTTGAAGGAAAGCATGTTTAACATTAGTTATAAATCACTCTGTAGGTATGTACGTGCGCGTATGGTATTAAAGTATACCAATAAATTATTTATTGCTATGCATTGTGTGGTTCAAAGTTGCGAATTAATAGTTCAAATTGGCTGGTGTTTCTCAATACAGAAACTAATTAAACTTGCCAATTCTGTAAGCAGAGTAATTGAGCCCGAATATTGCGATAGGTCCTTACCCATGTATTGCTTTAGTAGCTCTTAGTATGCTTATCACGATAAGTGCTTTTAGCGTATTAGCATGTAACACAGTTCACGTAAGCTATCCAAAATAATGGCGTCTAGTTACGAGCGCACTGTTGTCAAACACTTTATATGTGTAGTTCTTATCATACCGGGTGACCCACGGCATAGGTACTCCCGTGTATATTTTTTGTTTATAAAGCTGGACAAATGAAATTTGGAAAAGTGTTAATAGACAAAAAATGCCATTCTTTGGGATACTCTTGAGGTTAATATGACTTCCGGTTTTTCCGGAAATGACGTCATCATTGTAATTTTAAATGACACCCTATATTCTTTGTGTGATATTTTCAATCAGGATGACATTCTGAACACAAAATCATATCGATCGTCAATTTTTATCACCAAGGCAACGCAAAAATAACTTTTTTGTCTATTAATCTAGGTGGCTATGAACTGGTGAAAATACTCGAAAATTGTCAAATAAACTTTCTATCAGCAAAATATCAAGAATTTGGTATCATAGTGCCGGAAAAATGTTTTACATTTGTACGCTACGAATTTCAACAAAATATCAAGTGTTTGGTATCATTGTAATCGGAAAGATGTTTTCCATCGAATAATCACGGTGTGGTCATTGGGTACCCGTGAAAAAAATGACTCATTGGCCAAAAACCAATTAAATCACGCTAGAGGGCGCCACTAATGCAATGTCGGCCAAAATCGATTTAGTTCGTGTTTATTTGACAATTTTCGATTATTTTCACCAATTCATAGCCACCTAGATTAATACACAAAAAAGTTATTTTTGCGTTGCCTTGGTGATAAAAATTGACGATCGATATGATTTTGTGTTCAGAATGTCATCCTGATTGAAAATATCACACAAAGAATATAGGGTGCCATTTAAAATTTCAATGATGACGTCATTTCCGAAAAAACCGGAAGTCATATTAACCTCAAGAGTATCCCAACGAATGGCATTTTTTGTCTATTAACACTTTTCCAAATTTCATTCGTCCAGATTTATAAACAAAAAATATACACGGGAGTACCTATGCCGTGGGTCACCCGGTATACTGAGTTCCTTTATAAAAATGATGCTTTCGTGAAAAGCAACAATTTTTTTGATCCATAAACCTAACTAGTTACAAGCACAAAAGATCTAATAGGCTCTACGTGGCTCATACATTCATACATAATTGTTTTGTTTACCAAACATGTTTAGATGCAAAAGTTTATAGCAAATTTTAATAGCACTCTTACTGATGGCAATACACACAGTTTGCCACCTATTACGTCTCGATTTTTCTATCCACATTTCAATTATAAAAAGGCAATTCTTACTTTTGGTCAAAAATCCTTTTTCAAGGACGTGAAAGGCAATTACAGTATTTTTTTAAACATTTTAAGCGTTGCTACCGGCCGTCCAATTTGAGAAACCTGAAAAAAGTCATTTAAATTTTTCTTTTACCAACCGCAATATTACGCACATGAAAATCAATGCAAAAAACACAAAATCTTCAAAAATATGCATAGTTTTTGCAATAAAAATCTGCTTTCAGATTCATATTCTACAGAAAAGAACACGAAAGTCGTTTGTTGGATTGTTGTTTAAGACCAGGGTTCTCATTTAGTTTCGATTATAGTAATTTTGACTAATTAAGTAATAAATAGAAATATGTTAAGTGTTTTGATATCTTAACTCAAAAGTGTATCAATTAATTTATTTTTTTTTCGAAAATAATAATTGTGGTATGCAATGTTAATGTGCATGTGCATACACAGTGCACACATACACACAAAACGTGCATGAAAAATAGCTAAAATAAAAGTTGTCAGTATTTTATTGTGGTGATCAATAATGTTCATGTGGACTTTTGTCGGAAATTGTTATTAATGAAATTATTTGCAGTTTTAACACATTTTGACGCGTAACGTCTTTCCCGAAGTACCCGTACTCTCTACTATGACTAGAGTAAGTCTGTTTCTGGCCTATAAAAGTATGTACATGGAGTACCCCTACGCTCACTCTTATTTTACACGTAGAAAAAAAAATACATAGTTGAAATTTTTTTCTTTATAACGTTAATTAGACGTTTTAATAATATGTATATAAAAAGGCGCCCATCAATACGACTGCTCCAAAAGAAATATAGTAGACGAAATGCAACCAAATTCATTTTGACGATTATCTCGGAAACTGTCAGAATTTAGAACAAGATAATTGATTGCAGTTCGTAATATTTTTCATACAAAAAGATTATAATACATTTTTCATTATATAACTTTAAGGACCAATTATTGTGCCGCAAAAACGCAATTTGTAACGTGCCGTACCGCATGCCGTGCCGGACGACGAAATTAGTATTTATAGTGCCTCAATGATCTCAAACAAATCGAGCGCCATCTAGCATGCATCTAGCGGGAAAGTATATACACAACGGCACATAACCTCACATGTCACTGTTATTGTTGATTGTATTAACGGTCGGCAACCGATTAAGCTGACCACACAGAAATCATGTAAAATAAAAAAGTACAAGGCGGTCGTAAGAGACAATTAAATTAATATCTGAATTGGCAAGATTGTTAATGAATATCTCATTTCAATTATCTCTATTTATTGATGATTTTTAAGTATCAAATAACCGCATAAAATAGATACAATGGAGATAAAATAGAGATTTTAACACCCATGCTCTCCTAAACCGAATGGTATATACAACCATACTAAAATAAATTGTAATTAACGCGTCTTGTACTTTAATCACATAAATAATGTACTGTAATCCTGCTTGTTGACACTTGGCGCCATCTCGTCGTGCAAATTGTCACTACAAATTGGTTCTGTATTTACAGTTTAGATAGGTTCTGTCTGTTGTGATCTTCGTTTTTGTTTCATTACGTGAATACAAAAGATTTGGGAATAAACAATTACAATGAACGATAAAAAGTGAAGATAATCGTTTCAAGGTCGCCGTGGATAGTGCAGTTGGTAGTATATTACCAACTTCTTAAAAACGCGTTTTTTTCGTTTCGCACCGACCCTTAAGCAGTGGTAGATCGTGGTAGGTATAATAAATTATGGACGAAGGGCTTATTGCATCAACAATTCATTCTGAAATCGTTCTCGTTCTGTGTTCTCGTTGCCACAAACTATCAAAATGCTGTCAGTTAACCTACAACTTACTAGAAACTACTATTTACTCGCTGATATTATAGCCGTGGTCGTGGTATTATTATTAGAGGTATGCTCATACTCATGTGGAGTGGGGATGAGAATCTGCGAAAATCTTCGTTACGTTAATATCCGCTGGGCGGCGCTGCATGGTTGAAGAATAATAACGTAAACATAACTAGTACCAATCCAATTTTTGTTTATTTATGCTTATTTCTACGTACATAACGCAAATGCTTGAAAGTTTTCTTTTTATACAAGTACATTTGTCTGTTATATTTTATAAATTGTTAGTGGCATAACCCCTAATAACGTAAACATAACTAGTACCAAACCAATTTTTGCTTATTTATGCTTATTTCGGCGCACATAATGCAAATGCTTGAAAGTTTTCTTTTTATACAAGTACATTTGTCTGTTATATTCTATTAATTGTTAGTGGCATAACCCCTAAGTTTGACATATGCAATGTTGGTTGTCTATATATCACCTGCGCAGTAGCGGTCGTAAATTCGTCCAAAAATTGATCATACCCTTAATCTTAATACCACGGCCGTGGTAATGTATTTATAAAACATCATTTTAACAAAAAAATTATTGTTATGGTTTAAAAAATATCTTAAAAGTCCTAATCAATATTACCACTACAAACAAAAATATAGGGGAAGAAGAGACAACATTCAATGTGAACCACATTTGAAAAACTCGCTTTCTAACTTTTTTAACTTGCTTCGTTTACTTTGGTTTATTTCAGCAACTTAAGCCAATCAACGACGCTGGGGGCAGACTACACACACTAAGGATAGTTGTTGATCTGAAAGGATTCCTACATGACATGATTCCATCATGACAGCACACGGGACTACCGGCTTTACTTTCTCGTCCGATGGAAGACGGCATGCAAACTTATTTGTTCCCTGCCTAAAATATCAGGACAATTTTTAAAATTGTTATAATGAAAATTATAGCTCGTAAAATTTATTGTAGAAAATGTATCATGTAACTTTACGTACAAATAATTAATTAAATATATAGGCGCCTGAATATACTTTTCAAATTTTACGAAGTACAGTTTATTAGGTAACTGTTATTTTGTTCGAAAAAGTGACAGTTTTTGATTATAACAATCCTGTGAATTTTACTACCTTTTACCCCCTTTAAGATTATCTGCAACTGTAGTATCGGTGGGAACTTTTGACATATGCTTAAAATTTATAATAGAAGCTATACAGAATAATCCCTCCTTTGACAATATTTTTCAAAGTTTAGTCATATTCAGACCTAATGTTGCTCGACTGCTAACTGAACCGGTCTGAACAACTAACATGCCAAATTCAAAACAAATTACCATATTCTAATTTTAAAATGTTGGTGTTTCTTGTGACATTTAAACACATCGGTACCGAGAAAGGTATATCTTTAGATCTACATACCGGGTGACCCACGGCATAGGTACTCCCGTTTATTTTTTTTTGTTTATAAAGCTGGACGAATGAAATTTGGGAAAGTCTTAATAGACAAAAAATGCCATTCTTTGGGATACTCTTGAGGTTAATCCGACTGCCGGGTTTTCCGGAAATAGCGTCATCATTGAAATTTTAAATGGCGCCCTATATTCTTTGTGTGATATTTTTAATCAGGATGACATTCTGAACACAAAAACATATCAATCATCAAATTTTATCACCAAGGCAACGCAAAAATAACTTTTTTGTGTATTAATCTAGATGGCTATGAATTGGTGAAAATAGTCGAAAATTGTCAAATAAACACTAACTAAATCGATTTTGGCCGACATTGTGTTACTGGCGCCCTCTAGCGTGATTTAATTGGTTTTTGGCCAGTGAGTCATTTTTACTTATTCGATAGAAAATATCTTTCCAATTATAATATTACCAAATACTTGATATTTTGTTGAAATTTTTGGCGTACAAATGTTGTTAGAAGCAAGGAAATCGAAAAAATATTGACCTAATGATCAAGTCAAACTAGTCAGTCACTCAATGGACTACGCGAAGGAAGTAGGTACCCTGATTATTCGAGAAAAAGCATTTTTTCGACACAATGATACCAATATTTTGCTTATAATCGTAGCGTGAAAATGACCATTGAGTGACTGACTTGTACGCTGACTTTGATCATTAGATCAATATTTCTTTTTTGATTTCCTTGCTGCTAACAACATTTGTACGCTACAATTTCAACAAAATATTTGGTATTATTGTAATCGGAAAGATGTTTTATCGAATAATCAGGGTGTGACCATTGGGTACCCGTGAAAAAAATTTTACTGGCCAAAAAACCAATAAAATCAAGCTAGAGGGCGCCAGTAATGCAATGTCGGCCAAAAGCGATTTAGTAATACACAAAAAAGTTATTTTTGCGTTGCCTTGGTGATGACGATCGATATGTTTTTGTGTTCAGAATGTCATCCTGATTGAAAATATCACACAAAGAATATAGGGTGCTATTTTCGTTTCTGGAAAAACCGGAAGTCATTTTAACCTCAAAAGTATTCCAAAGAATGGCATTTTTTGTCTATTAACACCTGCCCAAATTTCATTCGTCCAGCTTTAAAAACAAAACATAAACGGGAGTACCTACCTATGGCGTGGGTCACCCTATAGGTAATTTAGTTAAAAAAATGCGTTTTGTGTTTTAAGTCTGCGCTTTATTTATTTATAAGTATTTTATCCATGATTTTATCAAAACAAATAAACAAAACACAATTTTAAATTTTGTCGCTTCTTTAGCATTATGAATTTTCCGAAGCCGACAAACTGATGATCAGCTTCGGCTTCGGTTTAAAAATTCAACTTCGGCCGGACACTAACTGTGACTCTCTTGTAAACCCTAAACATTTGCAATAGTTATACATTTACAGCCTGTAGAATAAAAGCATTACGCCAAATTGTAGAAACAAATAGGTGTATTTCTAATACAAATACTTCATATCATTTTAATCATATATTTTCCACTGTTCCGCATTTGTTGTGTAGGTACTGTTACCTACAGTTTTCAGTCCAATTAGATTCTTTGGAAACAATATTTACGGAACGAATGTATGTATATTTATAGAAATGTCATGTGGAAAATATTTTTATGTTATGGTTCCATAGTACAACTGTGGTCACTTTGTGACAAAATGTATCTCCAATATTTCACTGTTACCAAAACTAAATATTCGCACATTATGTAGATGTAAGTAACTATTGTTTTAAGTAATTAGTTAGAGTTTTGACAATTTTTATCCATTTCTACATTCCCATAAAAAACTTATTTTTCCGGGCTATTCTCTACTTCGTTTTCCTGCAATTGAATGGCAATATAAAACCAATTCTAGAAATAAATACCTCCAACCATTCTGGCGCTACCGTCATAAAAAGCGAATATAACTGAACACAAAAGCGAAATGTAAATATCAGAAACGAGTTCAGAGTTTGGAATCGCGAGCAAATACCGAGAAGACCTTCGACACCCTTATCAAATTGTCCACCCCATCAAATCGAATATTGGCTGCTTCCACAAGATTGCCCGGAAAACTCATTTACAACTTGTTGAGATTGAGGTCGACGGTTTATTTTAGCTGGAATGAACACTTCCGATTCTAATTTGTGAGTAATGCAACTTTTTAGCTATTTATTTTTAACTTTTTAATACATTAAACTAAGATGTTGAATCGGTAACTTACCTTTACGAAGTACTGGACACTCTCTAATAACATTCCGTACATGTTGATTAATTATTTTCTTCCCGTCTTCTTTCAAATAATATTTTTGGTAGGTAGGTTTGGTCCCGTAACTAGCAGGCAATACTTTTCTGTCTGTGTAATAATACATGCACTTATTTAAGTCTTGCGGTACGTTGTTCGCGGTGTTGGAGTCTGGTGAAGACTGATGCGGATAATTTTAAGCGTCAGTGGCGTCGAGACGCGTGCGTCTTTGTATAACAGGTGTTTCTAGACCAGCGGTTAATCATATTTATGTAGCTCTCTACATTATAGGGGCGTTTTGGAAATTTATTGCCTAGAACCTGACCAGCATAATTTCAACGTCAGCGTGTATCAAGTAAACGACAGACACAAGTAATTTGTTAGGGCAGCTGACAGGTGGGATTTATTTTACTTCCATTTCATTTTTAGTTGTGACTCTTGAAGTGAAATATCGTAATTTGCTTATAGTAGTAAATAAGGGTAAACGCGTTTCATTTAATTACAAAACCGGACAAACAAAAAACTATTAATTAACTTCCGTAATTATGGTTTTTGCAATTCATTTTCATAATTTAATAGTTTTCTGGAAAACGAACAACGCAAATCGAAAGACGAGGATATTCTACATCACAATTAGGTATACTAAATTTCAGTGCTGCAAATTAACGTAATACGTAACGCGTAGATTGTTTATTAGATAGGCAACCGAACATAGATCACATCACAGTAAATACGTTGCTTACTGAGACAGATATTATCGGAATTACATTATTATTGCTATTATCTTTACTAATTAAGTAACCGTTAGAGCACCCAAAGCATGCTTTAAAAATATCTTTTATTCTTCTAAAATCGCCAGATAAAACATCAGGTTAATCAAAAGGCCTGTAAAGCTCTGACTTGGACAAGAATATACCTACATTATCAGTAGTGCAACGAAAATAATTTAAATCGTTCATCACCATCACCATCGATTTTTTATCACCTAAGCGGATTTCTTTTCAAAGAAAACATTTTTGTTAAAATGCTGTCTTCTTCAACATTTACGTTCAGTATTGGAGATTAAAAAGTTTGGAAAATTATCCAAAATATTTGCAATTCTTTTTCTTGATTCATGCATTACCATCGGAAATCTGCCCACATACAAAATTTCAACTCCACCGAACAAATTTTCATTTTTTTTTAAATTGATCCAGGAGTTGTAACCGGTAATCTGTCCACATTAAAATTTTCAACTCAATTAGACAAATTTTACATATTTTTCCAAATTTTTATAGTAATTTTTATTGATTCATGCATTGCCGGCAATCTGTCCACATACAAAATCTCAACTCGATTTGACATTGGCAATGTACAGTAGAATTCCAATTGTCCGGACCTCGATTATCTGATTATCCGGATTCGAGAAAATGTACAATTCTTTTAACTAAAACGTTACTTTGTTTAATAGATTTTAAGTTAGAATACCAACAAATATTAACGAAAAGATTTGTAACGATGGATTCCGGAAATCCAGCAATCTATACGTGCGCATTATCGCAGTTATGAAGTTATATAACACATAGTCTCTTACTTGGAATATATAAGCACACATAATCAGATTTCCGTAGTCTACTTTTAGCTTTTGTTGTGATCTGTAGTGTCGTTTTGAAATTCTTCAGTCATTGTGATTGCGCCAAAAAGAAGACGTCTTGTTTTAACCGCGAAGGAGAAAATAATAATCGTTGATCGTCTAGCAAAAGGTGAATCTGCGAATAAGTTTGCCAATGAGTATGGTGTCAGAACTTCAACGATTTCAAACAAATACTGATTCATAAAAAAATGTATTTCAAAATTGAAAATGAAGACGTAAGTTCATGTAGAAAATCTAGGAAAGGACGTGGAAATGATAATGTTGAGCATGCGGTTTACACTTGGTTTGTACAAAAACGTTCTCAAGCCCAGCCGATATCTGGACTTCTACTTTTAGAAAAGACCTTACTGTTTAATAAAAAATATTAGGGGATTTGCAATTCCAGGCAAATAAGGTTGGCATAGAAATTTTAAAGAAAGGCACGGAATTTGTGAGCTCGAAATTCACGGCAGAAAAATGTCTGCCGACAAGCATGCCGCAGATACATTACGATTTCAGAATTTACAATAAAATGTGTTCAGGACTATTCGATAAAAATTTTATTTACAATGCGGATTAAACTGGTTTGTACTGGACAGCCCTGCCTAGAAGAACAGTGGTTTAATAATAACAATCTATGGAAGGGCCTGTAAATGATAAAGTTGAGCATGCGGTTTACATTTGGTTTGTACAAAAGCGTTCTCAAGCCCAGCCGATATCTGGACTTCTACTTTTAGAAAAGGCCTTACTGTTTAATAAAAAAATATTAGGGGATTTGCAATTCCAGGCAGATAAGGTTGGCATATAAATTTTAAAGAAAGGCACGGAATTTGTGAGCTCGAAATTAACGGCGAAAAAGTGCCGACAAGCAGATACATTAGTTTCAGAATGTACAATAAAAAGTTTTCAGCACAATTCGATAAAGATTTTATCTACAATGCCTAAAAGAACAGTGGTTAAAAAAAACTTACGGCACCTGGCTATAAGAGCAAAGATTGTCTTACTATGAAAAATCCAGTTATCCGGATTTTTGATTATCCGGATCGGGTCTGGTCCCAATTAATCCGGATAATTGGAGTTCTACTGTATGTAAAATATCGATTACAAGATGTGAACGTAGCAGAGAAAGAAACAACAAGTGAAGTTTATATTAGCGTAGTAAAAATAATGCTATTCTGCGTTCTAACCAGAAGCGGATTACCCATAACCCATAAGGCAATGAAACAAATGCCCGGGATTTGGGGGCCCGGCCGAGACATTTTCTCTCTATGTCTTTTTGTAAGTAATGTTATATTAATAATAATTGTTATATAATTTTGTTATTTTAAGCAAAAAGTTTTTCAAAATGTTGATTATGTTGATTAAGCAAATTGTCGACGTGGAGATGTGTAGTGCGTGGGGTTGGGCCCTAAAGAAAATTTGCCTAGGGGCCCCGACTATCCTTAATCCGCTACTGGTTCTGACATGTCAATTTATAGGAATGATCTGTAAAGTATGCGGAAAACAACAGCAGAACCCAAATAATCAATTACCGTCCTAGAGATATACTCTGTCCCACGACAAGTGCGTATTACTCATCGATTTTAGCTGTTATTTTGCGCATACGTTGCAAACCATCCTTTGCGTTAGACCGAGACAGCACGCCTTTTCATATGTCTGTTCTTACGATTTGAAGCAATGTAAATCCGCACCTCTCGTGGGTCAGAGTATAGCGACGATTTTGTTACGTTCTTTATAATCGGGCTAGAACCACAGACTAGACATATCAGACTGGACACTCGAAAAAGGAACTACGTTTCGAGAGAGAGAGAGAGAGAGAAGGCTAAACCAGATTAAAGCCCATTCGTGAGTACTCGGTAGAAATCGACAAAATAGCGCGTGGATTTTAAAATCAGCTGTTGTCCTAACCGGCAACTCTAACCTCAAACACTTGTTTTGACGTTAACATTTGTTGGTTATCTGTTCGGTATTTATTGCGATGTTTCTTTTCGTGTTTTCAAGTAGTTAGTCGGTCTGGAACTTAAACAGCATTAGACCAGTGAGTACGTCACTTGTTTCAATGATTATAATTGACATTTGAATATCAAAACAATAAACTTAAAATAACTCATTCAAACTTCCCGCCCGAAAGCTAAACCAAATTAAAGGGACAACGGTTCAAGGTCCCTGAGCGGCAGGTCATAAAGATCAAAGGATTTGCGCGGAGTGACCAGTCTTATATGTTTAGTCTTTGCTAGAACTTCATAATGTGTCCCTTGTAGCACTACAACAAGGTATTCGCAAGTCTGCCAAACGTTCGCGGGTGGCTTTTGCGCCCCTTCATCATTCTAGGAAATATTCTAGATCAGCGACCATTGACGATGTTTTTCATCATTTGCTGTGCACATCAAATCCATTCATAACGAGCATTACAAACCAACATTCACAAAAACACATGGATGCCGATAAACAAAGTTTTCGATTTAGTGGAAGATTATTATTTTCTAAAATATTTTGCAGTAGTTTTGATAATGTTTAACTTTTTATGATAAACTAAAAATTAATTATTTTTTTTGTGTTTATTTTAACACTTGATAGATTTACAATAATTACTTACTTTTTTGATTTTGAGTTGGCTATATTTATAATTAGTGACACAAAAATACCTTAAATACAAAGTTTCATTATAATTGGCACAAAAACAAGCTTGCGGGTCAAATGGTTCTGTTTTGTTATGTTATAATATAGGTAGTTAATTATGAACCAAGGGCATTAAACGGTTGTTTATGCCCCGAGGGTGACCTCTCGAGCCTATCGGCCCTCTAGCTTTCTAAGTCGCCCGAGGGTATAAACATCAAGTAATGCCCGTGGTACATACAAAATTGTATGTCCTACATCGGTTTTGTTCCTCCGTTTGAATGATATTAATAAATATTTTAAAGTAATCAAGTGACATGCGTATCTACGGAGTTGAATAACAATACAAACAATTCGGAGTTGAGTGACAATGCAGACAATTAATTATTACTATTGCTGAAAAACGTAAAAAAATAATACATAGTAACAGGCCCTTACCTTTTGAAACGCATTTAAAAATAAAAGCACAACGAATATGGAACATTAAAGTGAAAGGTGTGCTATCTGTCAGATCAGTATCTCATATCTTTTTCATGATCTCATATACAGGATCTTTCACAACAAGCTGCCATTAGAAGTATATGGAGAACCAAATGAAATAAGGGATTGAAAATTTTGTGGACTTACGTTGTTGGATACGATCTTTTTAACTAAAACATTTTCAGATTTTGGTTACTTCCGGTTACACCGGAAATGGTGTCAACTTTTGTATTTCAAATGTAACACCCTGTATTTTATAGCATCTTCAAAATCTTCTTTAAATTTTAGGTTAAATCACGATCCACTACACCGGTCTCATGGTGTCTGCTGACTTGGTGTCTTAAATTCGTTCATTTCTGCGCATGACGTCAATGCGAGAAGGATGTTGACACGGACACCTGGGCAACCAAATACATCCTTAGTTTTTGACTTTTGTAGGTGATTTAGGTTCACAGGTGATTGAAGTTGAACAAAAAAAGGCTTGAACATCACAACAACATATTGGCTACTATGGCAACGAACGCTACTTCTCGCACTGACGTCAACGCATAAATGTCATTACAATCGTCACAACAACAATTGGCTACTAAGGCAGCTATGGAAATTTACGGCATATTAACGCTACTTCCGCTTCTTTCTCGCACTGACGTCACTTATTGGCGTGGTCGATGCGCCTGAGCAGACCGTAGTAGTGGATCGTGGGTTAAATGTTATGTTACATATCCTATACCAGGGGTGGCCAACAGGTTGATCGCGATCGACCGGTCGATCGCGAAGCCAATTTTGGTCGATCGCTCGCTATGTCTTGACTTAATGTGTAATGGTGGGTTTAGTCAACTTTAGATAGTAGCAAATAAGCCTAACTATAAACGTATTAAAAAAAACAGTTGTTAACTAATTGCCCAATATACTACTTGAACAGTGAAGAACCTTTGATTTTCTCCCTAAGTATATAACCCTATCGTTAGCGAATGTGGAAGATGAAAGATAGTTTCGAGTCAAGAATCAAGTTTCCTAACACGGCCAATCCTGCCTAAAGCTTTGCTCTCAAAGCCAGTCTCCAGTACCATTGTCCTCAATAAAAGAAAATAAAAATGATAAACTTAGTCTCAGTAACTTATTCAAACTTCCATTCGACAATTCATAATTTTCCGAAATTCAAAGGTGTTAGTCATCCAACAATAACCAAGTTGCCAACACGTATTTCTTTTCCTTTGGCGTTCAAAGCGCTAAAATTTCTAACTCAAAACATAGTCAATTAATTGCAAAAAGCAAATCACCTTTCATATATTAGCATGTTAAGCTATAACCTTTCAGCCCAACAAAATAAACTAATATTCGCAAGGGGTCATCCTTTCAGCTCATGAACATAAATAAATAAGCAAAGGACTAATCATTCAGTTTAACAAGATAAACAAATATTAGCAAAGGGCCGACCTTTCATCTCCAACAATAGAAACAAATATCAAATTGGTAACTTTTCATCTCAACACGATAAACAAATAGCTAAGGGCTCATCTTTCATCTCAAAAATTAAACAAATATTATCAAAGGGACAACTATTCATCTCAAGAAGATAAACAAATATTAGCAAAGGGCTAGCCTTTCAGCTCAAAACCATTCAGATGTTAGCAAAGGGCTAACCTTTCAGCTCAACAAAATAAATTACCTACCACGCCAGTAAAGGGCTGACACAAATATGTATTCGAAAAAACAAAATAAAAAAATTTTAGAAAAGGGCTAACTTTTCAGCCAAACAAAATAAATTAACATTTGAGTAAAGAGCTGACCTTCAGCTCGACAAGATAAACAAATATTCGCAAAGGACTAACCTTTCAACTCAAGATAAATATTAGTAAAGGGCTACATGTCGGAAATAAAATTCTATTCTATTCTATTCTATTCTATTCTATTCTATTCTATTCTATTCTATTCTATTCTATTCTATTCTATTCTATTCTATTCTATTCTATTCTATTCCATTCTATTCTATTCTATTCTATTCTATTCTATTCTATTCTATTCTATTCTATTCTATTCTATTCTATTCTATTCTATTCTATTCTATTCTATTCTATTCTATTCTATTCTATTCTATTCTATTCTATTCTATTCTATTCTATTCTATTCTATTCTATTCTATTCTATTCTATTCTATTCTATTCTATTCTATTCTATTCTATT
Organism: Aphodius sticticus; assembly: GCA_963966075.1. Classification (NCBI taxonomy): domain Eukaryota; kingdom Metazoa; phylum Arthropoda; class Insecta; order Coleoptera; family Scarabaeidae; genus Aphodius; species Aphodius sticticus. The sequence goes on along the minus strand of OZ014511.1, from coordinate 21,150,342 downwards.
CTATTCTATTCTATTCTATTCTATTCTATTCTATTCTATTCTATTCTATTCTATTCTATTCTATTCTATTCTATTCTATTCTATTCTATTCTATTCTATTCTATTCTATTCTATTCTATTCTATTCTATTCTATTCTATTCTATTCTATTCTATTCTATTCTATTCTATTCTATTCTATTCTATTCTATTCTATTCTATTCTATTCTATTCTATTCTATTCTATTCTATTCTATTCTATTCTATTCTATTCTATTCTATTCTATTCTATTCTATTCTATTCTATTCTATTCTATTCTATTCTATTCTATTCTATTCTATTCTATTCTATTCTATTCTATTCTATTCTATTCTATTCTATTCTATTCTATTCTATTCTATTCTATTCTATTCTATTCTATTCTATTCTATTCTATTCTATTCTATTCTATTCTATTCTATTCTATTCTATTCTATTCTATTCTATTCTATTCTATTCTATTCTATTCTATTCTATTCTATTCTATTCTATTCTATTCTATTCTATTCTATTCTATTCTATTCTATTCTATTCTATTCTATTCTATTCTATTCTATTCTATTCTATTCTATTCTATTCTATTCTATTCTATTCTATTCTATTCTATTCTATTCTATTCTATTCTATTCTATTCTATTCTATTCTATTCTATTCTATTCTATTCTATTCTATTCTATTCTATTCTATTCTATTCTATTCTATTCTATTCTATTCTATTCTATTCTATTCTATTCTATTCTATTCTATTCTATTCTATTCTATTCTATTCTATTCTATTCTATTCTATTCTATTCTATTCTATTCTATTCTATTCTATTCTATTCTATTCTATTCTATTCTATTCTATTCTATTCTATTCTATTCTATTCTATTCTATTCTATTCTATTCTATTCTATTCTATTCTATTCTATTCTATTCTATTCTATTCTATTCTATTCTATTCTATTCTATTCTATTCTATTCTATTCTATTCTATTCTATTCTATTCTATTCTATTCTATTCTATTCTATTCTATTCTATTCTATTCTATTCTATTCTATTCTATTCTATTCTATTCTATTCTATTCTATTCTATTCTATTCTATTCTATTCTATTCTATTCTAATCTATCCTTTCAGCCCAAACCCAATCAAATATGTTAACTTGTAGGTAAACAACGTAGGTAAATAAACAAGTTGTTTCAGTAAGAGATGAACTCCCACGATCTATTGACAGATTAACAAAAGTCTAAAATGTTTAGAAAATAAGTCGAATAATCTTCCATGTTAATTTTCCTGCCAAAAAAAGTGTCGCGAAATCTTAAAATCAAATGTTCAGCCATACTGTGCATTTTTATAATGAACTCTGCAAATATGAAAAGTTGAGGCAGGAAATTTATTTTCTTTATGCCTTTATATCGAAAACTTAATAGGTGATATAAAAAAAATAGTTTTTAGCATATCTTTTGCGTATCTACTACCCATAGCTCGCGAGAGTGCTACGCCTATGACAACAGGTCGATCGCGGCATATTTTAAAGATAAAAGGTAGATCTTAAGTAGACAAAAGTTGGCCACCCCTGCCCTATACGACTGAGGTTGCGGTGATGCCTATATTGCCAATGTATTCTAGCGACCCCCGTGGATGCCTACAAACTCACGAAAAAGTGACGTAAGTGACGTCAGTGGCGTCAGGACCGATAACATCTAGTTAACTACGAGTTTTGCGTGTTACGAGATAGCAGTGTGGGACGTCACTGGTGGACCTCGTCCCCGCGTTACCGGCCTTGATAAGTGTCATTTTTGAGATATTCAATTTTTTCAATAAAAAATGACGGCTGCGAGGTTACATTCATTATTTATAAATTATCCACTCTGATGATTGTCCGCCAAAATTGTTGTGAAGGAGTGAAGGTAACATATTATCGACACAACGGTAGAGTTCTTCGAAAAGGTATACAGGATGTTTAATGTTTGTTTATGTTTTTGAATGTTTTTGAATATTTGTTGTATACATATTCTATTGTTGTGTGTGTGTGTGTATTGTAAGTGTGTGTATGTGTGTATGCGCATAATGTATAAATTTACTCACTATTTTCTATGTATCATAGTCAGACGGTTTTTTTTTGTTTTATTATTTTTTTCTGTATCATATTTATATAGGTATACTGATTTTAATGTTTTCTATGGACATTAAATTAGTTATGATTTTGCAAATATCACGTTTATGTATGTTTATGCCTTATTTTTTTGTAAATGTGACTATCCATGGACTATATCAATATCTCTATGAGATCTTCATGACAATAAAGAGATTATTATCAAATTATTAAGTCCCAAGTTAAACTCGAGAAAAGTACTAAAAGCCGATTTTTTTTTCAAATTTCAACACTATCATAAATGGATTTAGAAATTTTATGGAAAATTTTAGGTCAACTTTGTGTAAAATGTCCTATACCTAAAATGCACTTGTATACTTAAATCGATTTTTAAACTTTACAATAGAAATTGAAAACATTGCCAAAACTAGATTGCGTTGGGAAACAACTTATAGATTAGAAATAAACAGAAATTTTTGATGCGCTTAAAGGGTTGCCATTTGAAAAATCGATTTTTAGTACTTTTTTCGAGTTCAACTTTGATCTTATAATTCGAACAGCCTGTTAACTTTTCGATGTTTTGCCGATGTCTCGATAATATGTTACTTTCACAATAATTTTGCCAAACAACTTTTTTCCAGTGGTCACAGCGAATAATTTATAAATAATTTAATGTGATCTTGCAGCTATGAGTTTTTATTGAAAAATTCAATATCTCAAAAAACAACATATGTTAGGTATTAAATAAAATTAACGATATTTTAAAAACGCTATAAAAGACGGGTTCTATTACTATTTCCACGGTATGTTCCATTTGAAATATGAATGTTGACACCAAATCCGGTGAAACCGGAAGTAAACAAAAACTAAAAATATTTTAGTTAAAAAGATCGTGTCCAACAACCAAGTCCACAAATGTTCAATCCCTCGTTCCATTTGGTTCTCCATATACTTCTCCATATACTCATATATTTTGATATATAAAAACTAAAATCTGGGAACCCTTGCTACAAGATGTATTGATGTACATTATATACTAGATATTGTTTTGTTGGGCCATATTTGGGGTATGTTGTCACCAAACATGAAAATATTAGCTTCAGTAATAACTGAGATATTCACTTTGAAACGATACCGCTAAAATCTACTAAAGTAGGAAAACCAAGATAGTTAACTAAACAATTATTCTGGTATTTAGGTATAGAAAAACCTGATAAAATTCGATGTATTTTGCTACGTAGAAACAAAACTGAACTAACTAAAACTATATAATTTTATTTAAAATAAAATAGTTTATATCCGGTAGACCGGAAGTGGCCATCAACTTAAGAGTATTTTAATTTAGAAGTCTGGATCAAGTATATCCTGATTTTAAAGTTTCAAATAGATGGAAAAAATGGAACACCAAAAAACTTGTTCACCCTGTATCGACGAGATCCCCTTTGCTGCAGAAATGATCAGCAGAGACAATTTAAAATTCGCACTGCACCTTTTAGTCAAATTGCACGTTAGAATAATGCTGTTCGTGTGCTTGACTTATGACAGCCAATTTTCCTCGATTTTTTTTCTTTTGCAATCGGTAGTCCTAATCACTTGGGATGGTGTTGAATATTCTAATTTGACTGGACCATGCCCAGACTAAAATAAGAGCGATGATGCGTACGGATTCCGACGCACTATGTCAGGAAACCCGGGAAACGACAGACGAACATGAGACGAACTTAAAAATTGTCTAAATTTCTGACGTTCCGGCGTAAGATGTCAGCATTTTAACCGAGCCGCGCCGCACCACACCATCCTCTATTCCTGGTCAGGATCCGTTTTCTTTTGAAATTAATTCTTTTCGCGCTTGCGATGTGACACACAACAAATTCGTTAACTGGGAACTCGCGCGCACAGTTCTACGCATGCCTCAGAATGTCACCTTCACGTGTTGACGTGCGAAACATGGATTTATTTCTCGATTAGTTTAATTTAAGATTACACCCGGAAAAGGATGAGTTCGAAAGGAGTTGGGAAACAGGACATTGATGATCCTTGCTACAGGACGACGCCGATCCAACAGATGGCAGCTTCGTGCACCGGTGCTGTCATAACCTCACTTTTTGGTATGAATTCTATTTATACTGATGCAATTTTGATGTGATGTTGTGAATTGTAGTTACACCGTTGGACGTCGTCAAAATTCGCATGCAGGCGCAAAAGAGGGCAATGTCGAGATGCTTTCTTTACTGTAACGGGCTTATGGACCATATATGTGGGTGCGAACCGCAAAAAAACCTGTGGTTTAACCGTCCTGGACAGTTTAACGGAACTATGGTATGTACACATTATCATCTTTAATTTAGGACTACTAATTTTAAGTCAAACTAAGATAAATGTGACAGGAGGTCTGAGTGGTAGGCATACAATAAATAATGTCCACAATGTCGTCATTTATCTATTCAAGTATTTATTATATTATGCTAGATACCTATCTTGTTGATTTACTGAAACGATATAGACTGCAGTCATCTGCAAGAATCTCACATATTTTGTTAGATGTGTTATCAACTACGGAGATAATTGATCAGTTTTAGATGGTTTTTAAAGTATTTTCAAACTTAGTTGCCAGGACAAAAATAGCTACATAATAACATTAAATGAGAAATATTATGTCAAAAACAAGCACTTTTTTCTAAAAGTTTTTTTAACTGATTATTTTCATATTTAGATTTCAAGTAGAAAAAAAATACAATAATAGATTTCTACAGAAAAATAAATGCGAAAAACCATGATGACCTGTAATAGATAAGCGTTATCTATTTAACGGTATTGCGATACATTATTCTCAATAATTGCAATAAAAGAGAAATAATTACTTATGTGTAACTCAATGATGTCATTATATTTCAAAATAAAGTAGTGATTTTTTGGTAGTTTCATCATTAAGCAAAACCTTTTTTTCCAATGCAGTCTTTGAAAAAAATACTATGCAAGTTGTTTATTTCATATGGTGCTAACGATTTCAAGGTAGATCATAATGACTTATTTGTTTTATATTGTTTTATAAGTACAGTACACTCATCTGTTTTTGCACCCATCTGTTTCACTCAATTTGTTTTTGCTTACCCCCATTCGGACTAATGAGTTGTTCGGAGTACACGGTTGCCCATTGATAGCAAGGGTTTGATTTTGCTGTTCGGACCAGGGTTATTAAGCAGGTAGGGCGTTTGGATTACGAGGTAGTGCAGAGTTGTAGGCCGTTCGGACTACGGGATAGTACGTATTAAACTGGTAGTAGAATTAGCGAGAGTGTAGTGTATAAAATAAATAGCTACCTACTTATTATGACTAAATTTTAATTTTTCTTTACATTTCACCAATTATTGGACAATAAAAGATGTCAAACTAAGAACACTTTTTTCATTTGAACCCTATCAACCCAAAAAACAAACAATTCTATTAATATTATAGTACATATTCCTTTATTGTACAATGACATTGCACCAAAAAATGGGCTAGTAAGAGAAATAAATCCAATGCAGTTGCCCTTTGGAATCTGATGCGGCAAGTGTTGAATTTCAATGTTCTATGGCGTCTGCAAACTCCTAAAAGCCAACTGACGTGCACGTTTGCGGTTTTCTACATTTTACCGCAAAACGGTCACGATTTTGCAATTTTAGCTTGTGTGCAAAACTCTTTAAAAAAATTCTTTAAAGTTCTGCAGAAAAACTAATTTTCCACTTTTTCTTAAATACAGTGGTTCTCAAACTTCAAATGCACCGATATAGGGATGTATAGGCAAAACCGGGAGAGGTGAAGTTGACTCATCGCTTAAAATCGTATGAACCAAGATATGGACGTACCGCGCGGATTGGTTCTATTGCTGTGTATATTTGGTTGCCTACTAGGTAGTTCGTTAAAGATTAATACATATTTAATTACTAAAAATACTATCATTGGTCATTTAATTGTGATAATATCTTATCTAATTTATATATCCATCATTACCATGTTTAACAGAAGCAAAGTGAAAACATACCAACTAGCCCATTTAAGACAGTGTATTTGTGCGGTTGGAATTAGCTCAGAAATAATCATTTTGTGACTGAGTGCTTAAACTTGGAGTTTCTTTTCTGTTTGTGTAGACATTATTAAATATGTTTTTAAATTCATTTCTGAATATTTCAGGATAAGTATTTCACAAAACGGTGGTAAAGTTTGTTGTAAATGTGAGGTTATGTTTTTAATACGTGTTTTGATAATGGATTAAAAGAAATATGAACTGAAAATTACTTTATTTTGATAAAATATATAACATATATACATAAATAATAATATATATTATATTTAAAAAAAAACATGGTCTTCTTCGACAACATTGTCCAGTATATACAGACATAAATAATAATAAAATATATATATATAACAAAAAAACATGTTCTTCAATCTCATCCTCCTTTTCTGAGTGGTCTAGACATTTATTTCTTATATACCCCCGTAAAAAGTTCGCTCTTAATGCGACGATATTTGGCTGCTCCAGTAATCCTTTTCGTCCGTCATCCATACTATACGAAAATCCAATCGATTGCAAGCATAGTCGAAGGCTTGTCACGGAAAAATCAAACACCTCATCTTCCCGAAGCTCCTGTGCAAGACTTTGTACAGTAACAGGAAGTACTACAAAAATATTTGTTAATCATTGTTTCTATTATTTTAATATTCTTAAAGCCTTGCGTATATACCACCAACGGAGCACAGATTTTGTACCGGGATAAAACACAGCATTCCGCAATATTCATAATTTATGTTACTTACGTTTCTTATGTTTATTGTAAATTTTGCGACGTATAGCAGCTTTTGTAAAAACGTCAACATCGACAGATTTAAACTTTGGTCGACTACGTCTCTTCTGCGGTGAAGATATTGAGGTACCTTCTGTTTCTGCCGTTTGAAATCTTAGTTTTGTATGATATACTGTTGAAACGATAACACCACAAGCATCAGCAGTCCTCTAAATTAAAAAAAAATAAAATAAAATTGGTCTTTTGAGGTAACAACTTAAATAAAATGACTTACTTCCATAAGTATTGTCTCGCCTACATTTTCAGACGTGCGACGAAAATAATTTAATACGTTCATGACCATTACCATCGATTTCGTATTTAGGGCATTTCCTTTCAACGAAAACATTTTGCTCACATTTAATTGACACGTTCGCGCTGTGTTATTATAATAACTGGAGGTTAGGTTGCAAGTACCGCTGTCATCTGTTCTAAGAACAGACGTACTTTTTGGTCTTGCCCATTTAAATTATACAGCAGACGTATGAAAGGGATGCTATTTCGTTTTAACACACGTCAATATTTAGAAATAATCTGTAACGTATGTCGAAAATAACAGCTGAAATCGATGAGTAATCTTCACCTCTCCCGGTTTTGCCTTATATATTATAATATATAAAAATATAATATTTTTATTATTTTAGTATCATTAAACTCATTCCATACCGACATTTCCTTTTTTTTTTAATAATTACTTTAATTTCGTAAACAATTGTTTTGTATTAAATATTCAACAAAAACATCCAACTCTTTTTGTGAATTCATAAACTTATTCCCAAGACGGTGAGAGCAGAGAAATACTGTATACAGTAAAAAATGGTAAATACTTTTTCTGTCCGGAGTTTTACAAGGACTATTTTTGTACGGAAGCTAAAGTTGCGAAATGTTTTGCGATAAAATGTAAAAAACCCGAAACGTGATCGTTAATAAAATTTGAGGATGCCAAGGACTATTTAAAACAATGTTTAATGTGACGGATCCCAAAAGGACGACTGTATTTGTTTTTTTTGCTAATTTCACTGTACTATTACTAAATTTTTAAAGGCCAACAAAAATATCAAAAATCCATTATAAAGTGGAAAATTGTACATTATGTTTGTACCTTTAATTTGTATTGCTTTTAATTTTCTGTGAATCAAAGGTGGAAGTGCTAAACTGTCCCGATATCTGAGATTAGAGGATACAACATACCAATATGATATTTGAACATAAAATTACATTTAAAACATTTTAAATGTCAATAACTGTTAGTTTACACTTGTACAAACTTAACATCTTGTTTTTTGACCAACTGTAAAACTCTGACAGTGGTTGTTTTTAAAGTAACCAAAACTCTTTATGTGAACAAAGAAATTAACATTACGTTCATAATACGTATAGTTAGGTCCATCTAGGGACACACTGTCTATTCTAACTACTCTTTTAAATATACGCACGTATATGCTTGGAAGGCGCAAACAATACATTTACGTCATCGTTCTGGCAATTTACATTTTCTTTCTGACTGTTTCTCATATTTGAGAATACATATGTCAAAAAACTGTAACTGTTGGACAAATAACATATTTTGCATAGGCTGAATCGGCCCTAATGAAAAAGTTAAAAAATTTCGTTGTTTTAGGATGCATTTGTCAAAATTACAAAAACCGAAGGCTTGACGTCCCTGTGGAGCGGCTTGAGTCCGACGTTGGTGCTGGCAATACCGGCGACAGTAGTGTACTTTGTGACGTACGAACAGCTGCGGTTGCGCATGAAGGACCACTACAACAGGAAGTCCAAGCCGGGCGTTTGCAAGCAGCAACCGGTTTGGATACCGGTTGTCGCCGGAGGCAGTGCACGTATCATATCTGCGTCGATGGTTAGTCCGCTGGAATTGATCAGAACCAAGATGCAAAGTACCAGACTGAGTTATTTCGGTAGGATCATTTCTCTAGCTATATTACTGCATATAAATAATATAATCAACACAAATATTAGCGTGTGTTCCTAAGCTTTGATTAGTCACTTTATCGAAAATTATGCGATTATGCCACTATACTCCATGGCTAAAAAAGCAAATACCTAATTAATTACTTGATCAATTCAATACGTAATATGGTGGTATACGTTTAAGAACACTTGTGCATCCCTAAGCAACTTGATTAAGCTCCCAAATAGTAGCTTACAAAGTACTATCAATTCACAACTTCCTTGTTTCTAGAATCGTCCCAATATCTGAACGTTTGTAAAAGATGTAGTTTCACTCATGTTTAAACCGACGGACAGAAAATGTTGATTGTCATACATCAGATGTAGAAGTGCTTCAGGAGTGTAACACACTTTATTTAGTTTTGGTATTTTGTTGAGTAGTTTTGTAGTTATGATCTTTCTAACACAGGGATCAATAATATCAAAATGGACGATGTCAGTTAGGTCGATTTGTGACTTTTCTAGGGGTTATCGATTATCATCTAATAGTTACACTAACAAAAAAAGTGTTTTTTTTTCTGAACTGGGTTAAAACCGACATTTCCTGATTTCCCTATGAGAAACATAAATAAATGCTGATTATTCTGTTTTCTATCTGCTTTTATGGTGCCAGCACTATTTCAAAGTGTAAAAAATTTGATGTGGCCAGGCACATGACTTTATCATACTATGTATAAAATTAATAGTTTAGCTGCATGAGATTCTATTTGATCGAGATCGGCCATGTCTGCATTAAAATAAAACTAGTAGAACTAGACAGATATTTCGATTAAAGCTGCGTTCGGATATTGTACTCCGTTGACATCGGGTACAGCATCCAAATGACACTTACGTGTTATTGGGTGTAAAAAGTGTAATACAATATTCGAACGCAGCTTATATTGACAGTTATTGTGAAAATATTAGCGTTTGACACTACCTACTGTCATTAGAATCAAAAAATCTGACAAATCTTGGCTACTAGTTTTAATGCAGTACGGCTGATCTCAATGAAATAGAATTTGCTCATGTAGCTGAACTATTGATTGTACCAAATAATGTCATAGCCATAAATTATTCAGAATTTCCTCATCTTTAATTTATTATATAACCATTTTGACAAAATTCCAGAAATGGCGGCTTATTTGCAAAATCTTTAAAAAATGCTAAGATTAAACCTCCAGTTCCTTTGGACCCTTTTCAACAGAAAGCTTTTCAGCTCTAAGTTTGGTTATGAAACTTCTAAATATGAAGTTTCGTCCAGATACCTTTAGAAATTTCTCCAGAATCGTCACACACACACACACACACACACACAGACATTTTTTTGTACCTTGGTCAAAAATGTTCAGGGGACCCAAAAAGACATATTTCCGCTAAAATCTCAATAAATTTTTTTGGCACGATTACAATACTTTACATACAGCGTATGATAAAGTAAAAATTACGTTTTTTACACATTTTGATGCCCTGCCAAAAAATAATTCGTGGTTATAGAATTCTTTATGCAGTCTGAAATGGAATCTTGAACATTAAACTTTAAAAGTATTAAAAGAAAAACGAAGAAATAATGTAAGGTTCCAAAGCACCGCCATTTGTACCCGAGTGTCGAGGTGTAAGTGTAAAGATTCACGTTTTTTGTCCTGTTTTTGATATCATCTCAAATAAATATACGAGGCAGTAGAACTATCCCAGTACTGTTAAATAAAAGCTTAAAGCAATGAGCTTTCAAATAATGTATTGCAATACCATGTGCAAATTCTGTGAATCGGTAAAGATGTGAGTTTACCAGGGCACTCTTGAACACCATAGTGTCGCGCGACGGACCAACAGAGTTGGGACATTTGTTCGTTTACCGATTAGATTATATTGATTTATCTAGATATATTTTTAGAATTTTGATTATGGTGATATAACATAACCTTAAAACTCCAATTGGTCAAAATGACAGGCTGTAACGGAGCAATTTTTTGTATTTGTTTTGTAAACAAATGTTTCTTTTGAAGATTTCCATGTCAAATTGTGTTGCAATACGCATTTAGATACCTTCAGAACTTTGCTCAGGGCGAGAAATGCCTGAAAGGGATTTCAGGCAGTGGATCATGGCTTTCTTGAAAATCATAGATCTGAAAAGTATGCTTTCTTCTACAAAACTTAACATTCAAATAACTCAGCTGCTAAGACAGCTACCAGTCTGGGTTCATTGGAAAGAGTGTAATTGTCTCACTTAGAATCATAAAACTCAGAATCACCTTCTATACACATAAACCCAATAGGGTATTTGACTGTATTAAAAATATGGCATGTATTATCCCTACTATCCCTACTATATACTAAAAGTCTAACACAGTCCGCGGAAGAAGTTTACGAAAATCGGCGAATCGGGGGAAGGGTCTGCTCCCCGGAGAAGCGAAAATTTGATTCTACAGCGTTTAGGCCTTCGATTTCGTCTATTTTCGGCCCAGTTTTCGTTATTTTTTACCTCGATTCGGCTAATGGATTATGGTTTAGGAGTGTAATGGATTATGGTTTAGGAGTGTACAGGTCAGCGCGTCGCCATGCCAATCGATCGAGGTTGCTAGGCAACGGCCGCGCGCTTCGCGACGCGGTCACCAGACGGCGACACATCATGTCGCTATTGAGGTTACGCTACGAAGCAATAGATGGCGCGCCCGTAACCGGGCCGAACGTACGAGCATAATCACATCGCGCGTGTAAGAGCATCCGGGCTTTTTGTCTCTCTCTTAACGCTTCGGCGATCTACCTAGGTCGACCAGCAGGCGTATTAGGCCTGCACATTCTCCTAGTAGTCATCCTAATGGATTACAGTTTAAGAAAACTATTTGTTATTACTTCTCAAAAAAAAATATGCTTTATTTCTATGAAAAACCAAAATTAAAATTGAATTTTATTCACGTCCTATCACGTGATTGAAAACGCTCTGTAATTGGCTCAGTCTCCAGTGCTGTCATTAGTTAGTCCGCTTAGAGCGCGTTCGGTTTGTCAGGGTAGGGTATGGGGAGAGCAATGCTCAGATAACTTGGGTCGGCTGTCTCTATCTTATATGCAGATAAACGCCGTATGACGTTAGTCCGCCTATTATGCAGCGCGTCACTCTCACCGTACAATACCGGGTTATCCGTACGCGCTCTATGCTTCTCCCGTTTGAATTTAATGCACGAAAGCGTCATGTAAGCATAACTTTGTAGGTTAGGATAGCCCTAACCTTAAGCTGTCAGATCAGATAATACCTGGTTCAAAAATACGATAGATGACTTATTCTAGTCAGTTTTACTTATGTCGAAGTAATCTTCACAACAGAAAACACTTGTATTGGCGGCTATTTATTTCATTTGGATTTCTACGAGCCAACCACTTTCTTCGCAGTTTCAAATCTTGCGGAACAGCTACAAATAGTTTATCCGGAGTTTTTCTTGACGTATCTCTGCATTGTGGATTTATACAGCATTTATAACCCATTTTTATGTAGAAATTGTGAAAACAACACATCATACAACACAATTACCAAACGGCGACGATGCCGATGCTGGCCGATGCTGACAGACACTGACAGACCATATGGGCCGATTTGACAACTATTAACCGGTGACGTCACACAACGGAAAATATCGTTTTGGCGGGACTTTTTGTGATTAAATTTTTAACGCTGATTTTTATGAAATATTGAGGAAATAATTACAAAAAATAATGCATTTCCAATGTAGAGTGAAGGAATAATCACACTTAGATGGTTTTCCAATAATAGTCAAATACCCTATTTCGTAATCCAGGACACATATAGTGCACTCATACTCACGACACATATTTAAAACCAATTTGGGAGCTTATTCTAAAGAACATGGTGAACGTTTTCATCAAAACGTTATGGAGTTTGAAAGCAGGGACAGTATAGCGGAAATATGATGGGCGACTACATTTGGAATTTAGTGCCTGATGGCTACGGCGCCCATAACAAAGCCAAAGCCAGTTCAATTTTGTTTTAGCTTTTATATTGTGTTCTCATATGGGTGTCCCATAAAGATTTCAACAACCTGAAAGGGCTTGTAGGAAATATAAAAAAAAAACCTTTTTGGCAATAAAGTCGTGTCCGGAAAAGAGCTGTTTAGGCACTACACCAAATCAAAAAGAAAGACTGTCATTTATTTCTTACATATTGTAAAAGCAGTTCAATACATATGTGGGCATGATGATTTAGACATGTTTGGATCCTGTTGAATAATACCAGGAGCCAGTGAGTGCATGCGGCCATCACTCTCCCGAGCAGTTCTTTTTCTGTGTGTAAACGGAAAGGCGTGATGTAAACCTAAGTGCTCCAAAGTCATGCAGATTCAGTGCAGTTAGGAAAATATTATTTTAAGATTTGGCGCACACTAGTTTTTTTATGCAGCTTTGTTCATAAATGGCTCATTTTTGGACATAACTATTGAGAAAAAATTCTTGTTTAGATAAGTGCATTAATCCTTTCTAATGCTTCTTTAGGTGTCCCATGAGGAATAAGAAAGTGTGTATCACAACCCAGTCGCAAAAATACTGTTTACCAATGTTATTATTCCAAATTAATAAAATGTGTTACAAATTCCTCAATTTTGGAAAAAAAGCTAACATTACAAAAAGTTTTTCTTTAAGCATCCACAGAGTTCTTGAAAACATCACCAAATTCCTTAATTTCTCTGTTGGGCTGTCTCAAAGTTGGACCACCAGAACATTTTTGATCTCCTGGTATAATAATCTGCAAGTTTCTTTTTTTTAAGATTGCAAAGTCTTGTGATTTTCACAAATTTGTTTATATGTTAAAAAATAACCAATATCCGTTACAGTGCACAAGATACCACTCATTCCAGTCAAATTTTGTTTTTACCAAATTTCTTATAAGACCACCAAACATCATGGTGAATGTTCCGGTAGTTTTGTTTTACATATTAATAATAATAATAAAGTAATTTATTCAATACAGTGCATACAGTGTTATTATTTGACAACAATAAACAATCCCGCAAGTTACAATAAAACATAACACAAAAATTCTAAAGTTATCCATCAACATCAATGAGAAACAGCAACTCAAACAAAGAAAACCAATGAATATACAAAAAGAAACACAAAACAGCCTGACGGCTGATAACATGTTCCATCCTAACAGGCATTCTAAATTAAACAAACAAAATCAACACAGCAACAACTAAATAAATCAAACAATTCTGCGTAACAATGATTTTAAATTACAACACTGTTATGTTATTACATCTACCTCAGCTAATAAAGTGTGAATTCCTTTACAAACAAATGATAATTATTTATGTTCTTTATCACATTAGGCAATTTATTGAATTCCAAAATGGAGTTATTGATTGCACAGAACTTTCCACTATTTGAGACAAACTGACGAGTATGAATGTCATCAGACGACCTTGTGTCGTGTTCATGTATAACATTGTTCAGGGTAACAAAATTTTTGGTTTTTGGAGTCCATGCCTTATCTTAAAAATTAACTTCAGTTGTTCCGATTTTTTTAGATCAATTATATTCTGGAGATTCAAACTATTATACAGATGCTTTGTCGGAAACAATCTGTTTATACTGAATGAAGACTTCAAACACTTGTTCTGTGTCCTTTGCAGTCTTGCAACATCTGTTGTACCGGCACACGCCCAAAACTTGCAAAATCATCTAAATCCTGCATTAATTGTGAAAGTTATTCAACGTCCAAGTTTAGTGACATATTTACGTCTGTTTTTCTGTGCCAAGGAGTGTATTGTCCACAGCAGGTATTTTGATTCAGCAATTGCCAGGTTTTTCGCTCTAACCTAATGATTATAAGTTACCAAAGTTTGATCAACAAAAATCTTAATTCTTAATAATTTGATGACCTTTTCTCTATCAATTTTAGAAATTGGTGAAGCTTTAAAAGTGCTTGTTAAACAAGATGGTATTCGGGGTCTGTGGAAAGGCGTGTACGCTACACTACTACGAGACGTGCCGTTTTCGGCTGTCTACTGGACCAGCTACGAGTATATAAAATCTAAAGGGCCTGGAGTGCCGTCGTTTGGTTACAGTTTCATGGCGGGTGCTATTTCAGGATCCGTAAGACTGTTGCCGTAGATTCCTTTGTGTTATGTATATCTTGTTTTCACTTGTTTTTAGCTTGCTGCCACACTCACTGTACCTTTTGATGTTGTGAAGACTCACCAGCAGATTGAATTAGGGGAGCGTGTTATTGCTGGTAAGTTGAACGAGTGGAGTTTTTTTGTGTTAGAATCTTTTGTTTTCCCTTTTTGGTGAATTTGAGGGTTGGTCTTGACCGTTTGAAAAACTGATTCTTTTTGCAATAAACCTCCAACAAAGAAATGGCGTCAACTCAGGACCCAATAACTATAATTTTGTAATGAGATTTTGGTGGCATTCTTCTCAATCATATACAGAGTAATCTAAAATGGCAAAGGACAAGTTGAATTTTGCGCCACATTGAATAATTGTGATGTTGTAATGGTTGCTAATGACAGCTGTTATTTTTGTTCAGTGGCGTGGGTATTCTTTCTTCTATAAGGATTCATTCTCGGATTATAATTAGGTATATTAAATTGATCTTTGTTAGTCTTGGTAAAGACATTGGACATGAATAAAACATTAATAAGACAGCATATTTTAAAACTACTGTATATTTCATAAATATAATATGAAGAAAAATTAATTTTCACATATAACATAAAAGTAATATACCAAATAATAAAATCCTCCCATATGTAATCAAATGAAAATAACCCATTATGTAAATTAAATGTGTAATAAAAACCTCTTTTTCCTTTGCTAATAATTTTATTTTATTGAGTACCGGTTTCGATCAGGCGATCATCTTCAGCTCAAATCTACAAAACATAAGTAACATCAATTAGGATAAAATCTTCTACAATTCAAAGGTTAAAATAGTTATAATTTTTAATAAATAATCACAACTCACGGTCAATTCTTCAGAAGCCTTATAAACGTCACAATACATTTTAAAAGTACACATTAAAAATATACCAGGCAAGATTAGCATAAATCTAAAAACGACGAAAACGATGAAAATGCATTTTCATGTCTTGTCCTTTCTTCACCATGACACGCAAATGACATGTTGTCATTATTAGATTTATGCTAATCTTGCCTGGTATATTTTTAATGTGTACTTTTAAAATGTATTGTGACGTTTATAAGGCTTCTGAAGAATTGACCGTGAGTTGTGATTATTTATTACATATTATAACTGTTTTAACCTTTGAATTGTAGAAGATTTTACCGTAATTAGCAAAGGAAAAAGGGTTTATTACACTTTTAATTGAATTACAACGATGAGCATGGACTATTTAAAGCATTATGTAAATATCAAATAAAAGTCATCTCTCATATCTTAAATCAAATAAAATGAATATAGTATTTATAACAAATGAAATCCCGAACCGATAAAACATTGTTGCAGAGGAACGTAACCCTTACAGACGAGTCCACTATGGTATCTAACAGTGATCATAGCGTTCTGTTTGTAAAACTGGTGTACACCGAACCGAACAATATTTCACGAGTGTAGTGCAGGTCCAACAGAACACGCATTCAGTGTACATAATTTGAATTGTGACAGGCGCATACGTAGATATCTAACCTTAAATTTTTGTTGGAGCGTATGTTCATGCAACAAGGAGGAACAGTTAGTTATAAAGACTGTTTATATTTAAACACTAGTCATAATAAATACAATAAAGTATGTCAAATTTTATTTATTTCAACAAAATTATAAATATTCACAAGCATTTTTTATAGCGTCCCTTTTCTCTTCTCCCTTTTTCCCAAGTTGTATTTCAGTGTCTTGTGGCAATTCATCTACAGGTTGTTCGGTAAGGTACTTACTCAAGTTTGTCCTCCAAAAAGTCGTCATTGTTGATACATAAATTATGTATAACGTAACGTGAAATACCACCATGCTTCAGGTCGCCAGGGTAGAATGGTGATGTCTCAAATTCAGAAATGATTTCATATTCAGTATCCCTATTTATGCGAAAAGCCTTTTTAAACTGTAATACAAATTAGTATGACGTTTTTATTATTTGTAATGTATACATTTCACATTATGTCGGTATACTTACATTACTATCCGAATATGGGCTACATTGCGTATATAGTTGTTTATTTTTGGATGCTCGTTACTTGTGTTTTGTATTACAAAATTTTGTTCTTCGCTGTCACTTGACGAAGAAGAAAGTAGTGACAGTAATAAACACATTTGTTTACCTTCATTAGTAACCATGTTGTCCGCCATATTTGCACTGGCTCCACGACCTCACAGAGCTCTTGGAGAAAAAATACCAAATAGAAACGCTATTAGTAACACTAAATAAGTTCAAAATTGTGACGGGAAATTCAAACTGTCCTTTGCCATTTTCGATCACTCTGTATATTACTTATAATACCCAAGGTAGCACATAAACAATAATCAGCTTTCAATTGTAATACTTTGTATCTTAGCTCAAAAGAAATTTGTACAATAAATAACTTACAGTGAGCGGTGTAAGTATCAAATAAATACATTAAAATTGAAACATTTTATCTGTTATTTTAATAAATCTCTGAACAAATGACTAAAATACACATTTTGACAGTAAATTTAAGGACTGATCTTTCTGTTTTTTACATATGACATGTGCAAATTTTTTTCATTCACATTAATAGGCATTTTAAATGGCTATTTTATTATTTTAAATCACAAACAGTTTCCTTTGAGTATCTCATTTCGACTGCATTTTGCAGCAAAAGTCCTCTATAGTAAGAACAAGAGCATAAAATTGCTTACGACGTTTATGCTAAACTATTTATTGTCAGATTGATTGTAAACAAGCCAGTGAAAAGAAAAGTTTTTTTTTTTAGATTTTCCAAAAGACGTTGATTTTCTACGGAAATTAAATTGAATTGAAACTAATTAAAATTGAAGAGAAAAAAACACTGTATAAACACACCTTTATGCCTGAATTACACTATCAAAGTTTTTACCTCCGACCGTATGTATAAATGTCCCTTACGTCACGGACTGCTTCACTTGTATATCGTTATAACAAACATGTGCTTTTGGTTGTGCTTCTGTGTTTTTAATGCACGACATAATGTCATCACAACACAAATGTAGATCCATATTTTCCTATTTGATTATAATTTCCCTCTTGTCACAACAGTTCAAATGCAGTTCCCCCACAGTTGAAATAGATGTAGCGCGAATAACTAACAATAGATAAATGAGTTTATATATGAGGTCATATTTGGCAAAATTTTGGTGGAATTTGTATTGTAGTTTTCGATCGACACAAAGTTTTCTGTAGCTACAATAGATGTCACGCGAATATTTTATTGAAATTTTCTGTCGTAGGTAAGTGAAATACTCGAGCTGTAACATATATTAGATGCTCGTGAAAATTTATGTTAAATTTGTATTGGAATTTTCGGTCGACACAAGTTCTCCGTAGTTGCAATAGATGTCGCGCGAATCCATTGCTTAACCGTCAAAGTTCCTTACCTTTCTTTATTTGTCATTTTTTATACAATTTATTGAAATTTTCGGTCGTAATTAATGGTAATTTACCGATTTCTAATTACCGTAATTTACGGCGTAAATTACCGATGGTACTTTACCGTCAATTTAAATTACCGTTGGTAATTTACCGACAATTTTAATTACCGTTGGTAATTTACCGGAATTTATAAATTAATTTCAAAGAGCTTCCATCAGTAGACGCATGAATGCGCCCCACACCTCCTAAGCAGTCGACAAGTGCACTGTTGTTTGCGTTTGCCTGGGAAGTACCTAATAATCCTGCGTGGTGCATTGTCGGACTCGTGCCTGACAATGTTACTCAAGGTGTTATTTAGCCAATGGAAAAGGGTCTATGGGTAAAGTTAACACATCCAATGACAGTCCCATTGCCCGTAAACGTTATATTTTTACTATTCCAAATCATCCGACATTACTTGAGAAAATACAAAACTAACATTTTGTATTTAATGAATAGAGAAGTGGAAAGCCGCTTCGCCAATGGCGACCAATCGAACAAATCCGATAATGCAGCTCTGATATCAGAAGCTATTTATTATCCAAAATTTTAGTTTATTATCAGACTTTATAATAAATATGCCAGTGTTACAAAAATGACAAATGTCAAAAAACCCTCTGTGAACCGGAGAGAGCTATTTTGTGAATGTGGACAGAATGAAATTATTTATTTTCTACTATTATTATTCTGTTTGATTTTCCTGTTTTTGTAGTAGTACTACAACTAGCATTTCTATGTAGTCTTTGCTTTGGTTTTAGTACTATCAAATCAGGCAAAAGATCAAAGATAGCTAGTTATCCACAAAATAATGATTTAAAGTTTTACCAAACATTTTTATTAACATTAGTAGTAATCATACATTACATTACACTACAGTGATCTGTTTAATTTAACATTTTGAATTTTTAATTACCCGGTAATTTAAATCAGCGAAATTTAACATTTTGAATTTTTCATTACCCGGTAATTTAAACAGGCGTAATTTACCATTTTGAATTTTTAATTACCCGGTAATTTAAGCCAGCGTAATTTACCATTTTGAATTTTTAATTACCCGGTAATTTATGCCATCGTAATTTACCATTTTTAAATTTTAATTACGTGGTAATTTAATATTTGTATTTAATATTAATAATTTTAATTTCAACGGTAATTTACGAAAAAAATTAATTACCGTAATTTAACAACCCTGTGTACAATACTCGACCTGTAATGCATATTACGTGCTCGTGAAAAATAACAAAACTGGCCGCTTGTATGAATACTTTCCACTCGTATGTAATATGCTAGTTGCAGCTCTTGTAATGTAATATACTATCACAATTTTCTGTGACAAGTTCTTGATGTGATGGAATTCTCATGAAGTTTCCATCAGTGTCAACATAAGATGACAGCTGACGCTAACCGAACCTATGCCTAAGATATGGTACTTGGCTATGATAGGCTATCTGATGGCTACGTTGTCCTAAACCAGTATGAAGGGGTTAGTTCTTTTTAGTTTTCTCACTAGATTCTGATTGTCCAGTAACTGGCAGGGCCTCTACGTTGACGTGATGGCTTAGGCCATCTCTATCTTTTTATCTCTTGGATGTCTTGTAGGACACCAAGATCATGGTGCGATGCAAGTCACTGTTCCATATATACTACAGAGCGTTAACCATATTCCTTAGTACTTTATTTTGGAAACTCTGGATTCCTTGGATATTTGCTTTTTTCCCAGACCATGTTACTAGACATTTTCCTAGTTGAAATGCGTCTGAAGAATCTTTTGTTTTGGTTACAAATATCTAGCTCCACTCAGTTTCATACAAAAATTAATCATAAATCTTCAAGGATGTTCTGCAGATAGTCCAACAAAGTTACAGTTTGTCAATTTGAACAAAGGACTTTCCCGTTATAATACATGTATAAAACGATTTATATATTAATAAATAGTACAAATAAATGTTACTTTTTAAATTATTGGCTTGAAATCACATTTTATTTTTTTATTTTTCTTTCTTTTTGATGCCTTATTGGACAACCGGTCCAGCCAATAGTTTGAGCTTGCAAAAAGTTTGAAAGAGTTTACACATAACAATTATATTAATTTTGGGGTCGTTAAAAAGAACCTAACTTTGCACACCTAAACAGTGGGAACTTCCAACCTCAATTTTGACCAAGAGGTCAAAATTGCTGTCAAATCAGTGTTTTTATAAATATCTCGTTCCTGCTGTATTTTAGAGTGGAACCTTTAAGTTCATCAAGTGATTTGTTGGAGGTTTATGTTTAAACAGTCTTAAAAGAGCTATTCACAAATAGATTCGCGATAGCACCACCCTGCTAACGATTTTTTGTCGCTGTTTGCCAACTTGCAGGTCAAGCCTTGAAGCCAAAGTCGACGTGGGACATCATTCGGCACCTCTACCAGGAGTTTGGCTACCGAGGTCTAATGACAGGGCTGGTCCCGCGATTGATCAAGGTGGCCCCGGCATGCGCCATCATGATCGCGACGTTCGAGCACAGCAAGGTGGCGTTCAACAGGTTAGCCAATTCGCAATATTTCCTTAGCGAATCTAAAACAGACAGCAAACACCAGCCGGCGTCGACGATGTTGCTAACAGATTTAGAGATAGCTCACTCGAATACGGACGAGATCTTGTAGGGCGTTGATAGAGTTGTACGATCGTACTAATTCTGTTATGATTGTTCAGCTTGGAGGACGGCGATATGTGATATTTTGAGCGTTGTTGGTCATCGTCTGAACCGGAATTGAGGAGTTTGCCGAAGAGAGTACCATCTTGCCCACTCATACTATACCAACGTCCGTTTGTGTTACTTTGACGTCCCGGAGGAACTGTGTCACCGGAATATTGGTGCGAGACAGTGTTGTATCGAAAAAGAAAAATTTAGACCGTGGTGTATATATTTTTATTTATTGTAAGGCGTTAGGCTAATATACTTTTACAAAGACATATCGAGTGTTTCGTTTGTTTTAGTTCTTTGTTTAGTTTTTTACGAACCAAAGTTTACGTTTTATATTATATTGATTGTTTTATATTTTTAAATAAAAAATTTGTCGGTTGGGTGATTATCCTTTGGTTTTGGTAAGGAGTGTCTTGGCAAAAAATGTTAACTCTTGAAACAGTGGAGCAGTCTGAATGTTGGTAAGACGGAGTGTTCCACTTTTTCACATATTTCGTTCTGTTATACAGTAGATTATTGATCAACAATTAGTATTAAGTGGGAACTTGTACAAAGAAGAATTCATAAATAAATCTTTTATGCCAACATATGCCTTTTTATTTTACCTATCTGTCACATAGTTTCAAACTGTATACAAACTATAAATTTGTAAAAAAAAGGAAACACTGGCGTCAATGCTGGAAGCAGTGAACTCTAATCCAACATGAAGAGACGTGCGCTGTACATTAGCTGGCCAGATTTGTGGCAGGCGCGAGCAAAAGACGCAGTAATGATGTGGGGTTTGTATCACTGTCTGACTACCGTAGGTAGATAGCGGAAGGCCGTAATGTCTCTCTTTTATTGGTTTTTATATTTATTTATTTGGTCAAGAGTGGCTCCTACTTGTGTCTCAAATTATATAATGTTTGAATAAAAAGAAACCACAAAAAGCTACATAAACATCAATAATAGTTCAGCAGTATGACGCTTATGGTTGCAAGATATAATATAATGCAAGAAAAAAAATTCTATTCTATTCTAGCGTTTTAGTCAAACAGTAATACAATAATTCTAAATACATAGGTAGAATATTATCAGTATAGTAATGAAAGTACTATTAAAGTCAAATGTTACATTAAAAATTATATTATTTCTCGTTTAAACATCCAAAAGTTCTGAAACATTGGATTATAGCTACTCGGAGAGACAAATGGTATTCTTCTAGGACAAGCAGGCTTTCCAAACAAAATTTTCTAAAAACTATTATTATTTAAGTAAGTAAGTGTAGTTGCATGTTAACCCTATAACCTGGTATTTGCAGAGTGATATATGTCGTAGGCAAATATTTGCCAAGGGAGAAGTTATATTGAGTTTTCATTTATATGTTTAAAGCTATTTGCCATAGACCAGGCAATAGAGATTTTTTCGTGACAAAAATAGTATCAGCAAGCCGACGGCCCCAGGTCACGTTGAACAGTCCGTAGTTGTATTGTGATTTCGACTCGCAAATATCATTACTTTATTTGTTATAAACAAAAAACCTCAAAAAATCGTGCTTTTTTCGTTTTTCGCTTGTAAAAGCTGAACCGATGATCTTGATGCTTTCAACCACGAATTGTAGAGAAAGCCTAGGCAAAAGCCTTATGCCTAAAATAACCAGTTGCCTAAGACATATACATATTTCAAATGAATAAACATTTTTAAATATGAAAAATAATTTATAAGTACATATTAATATTATCCAATAAATATAATTAGCATTATGTGGAATAATTACTAATATATATTAGAGTATATACCTATGTAGTCAATAAATTTTATTTAGCCGGAATATATGAATAAATATACCTTTTATTAAATCTGCTATTGTATTATCATCTCGTTTATTGAAGTCTGTGCAAGAGTTAAGATTGATTAATTTGTTCCAATTTAATAGGGGCTTCTACTTCTGACCCAAAACGCTAGACAGCATGCGCAGAAGACTTGGCGCCGCTGCAAATCTGGTAACATAATATTGCTTAAAATCCCCAGAAAACACGCATTCCATGTAAAATTACCAATTTCAGCTTTAATCATGAAGTATTCTGTATCTACGTATCCCAACTCAAGGAAGCTTGCCGCTGGTGTACCTACCTGTTTTTATGTACTTTGGAAAATTTGCTGAACTGTCCTAACCTAAAAACACAGTAGGTATTTTGGTTTTCATGTTCACTTCCATATAATTATTCAGTTTTCAATGAATGCATGTCATTCTCACACTTATCTTTTATCAATTGCATTTCATTTGATACTAATTAGGCTTTTTACAAAGCACAGTTGCCAACTTAATTTAGTCCTGGGTGGTCCTGGGAGAAATGCGCGCGCACATCGTGAGATCAAAAACCAGAACGAGAAACGTCTATTGTGATTAATTTGTTCCAATTTAATTGAAACAGATATTGTAAATAAAATTGTTTAATTCAACATGCATACGCCCGTAGTACCGTATGAGATGGCTAGAGACGGCTACCCCACATCACTGCGGGTTTCATGCCAAATGCATTTGCCTCAGGTATTGACCATTTCGCGTCCTTTCCAGTTATACGTAGTACATATATATTTATATTTCACTGGCTGGAAGTAATGATAGACCAACTCATGACCGAACCGAAATTACTAAACTGTCATAGTTTTTGAGATATTACCACGTTTTGAACGCCATGGAGCAACAAAAATCTGTGCGTCTCTTGACTACGTATGGAAAAAAGCGAAGATGGTGGAGAACCAATTTATATAAAAATCGAACCGAAAGTAGTTTAATGTTAGAATTAAAGTCGGAGGAGTTGAGTGGTCAGTATCGAAATTTTGTCCGAATGACAAGTACTGATTTGAAAAATCTGGTGCAGTTAATCGGTCCTCGAATTGCCACAATTTGGATATGGTAGTTAATCACGCTAATAGAACGCTTCTTAGTTAATCATAATCAAGGCGTGCGCAATAAAATTAAAAACAGGTATTGAGATGTACAATTTTTCTTAGACTGCTATTTTTCTATAAAAATGCCAATAAATCAATAAGTATAAAGCTTAGGGTAGGTAATGTTATTTCTCGTTGTGGTAAAGTTTTGCGAGGAATTCAAAAGTGTGCAGAAATATAGGTTGTTCCATTTGAAGAAACATAATTTTGGGTTGGTACTACCTTATGGAACCTTAACAGAGGCACAATCTTCCGAGATAGCACTGTTGAGACACCCTGTATATTGATATCATAAAATTTGGTATTTTTCTATAACTACAAGACAACAATTGTACAAAATTTCATCAAAATCCAAAGTGGTGAAGAATAAAACTCTGTTGATTTGACATGGAATTACCAATTATTAAATAACGGAGTACATGCATCAAGTATTTTGTTTTTCAATTTGAAGCGAGCATAGTTAAACAAATTTTGTTTGTCGATGTCATTCTGCTGTTTATTTAGGTTTATGGAATAATTTGCTAAGTATGTTAATCCGTTCCATTAATCAACGATTTTATATTTATTCAGCCGGTTCAAATTAAATGATACGATCAGATTTGCTCTATTTACTTTATTTTTTTATTTATTTATTTGAATGTCACGTGACCTGGATTCATTTATCAAACAAAATCAATCCCAATGAAACGCCAAATATAGTTTTTAATTAATATTTTATGTGTTTTATCCATATTTGACATTAGTCCTGCCTCTTGACGTTGTTCGCACTGCTTGTTCGCTGCACAGTACACACTGGCCGATGCGCCACCAAACACGTCCACGCTGCAACTGCTCCGTCCCTTTAGTGTTCGCGATAAAAACCGACAGCCGACGGAGCACGGCGAGCACACAGTGTAACGCTCGCTATAACATGGAATGCGCGCTTGTATCCCGTCCACACAGGTTACATTACACGTTACATTACATGTTACATTACGCGTTTCAGCTGCAGTGTATACAACGCTTAAAGCCTTGTACAAGGCTTTATATTTTAAGGCGATATTTTAAACTAACTTCTTAATTCGGTCGGTTAAATGATTTAAATCTGTAATACCTGTTTTTGTCATCGGCACCAAACGATAGACAAGGAAAATAAAAAAAGCATTTTCGACGTCACACCCACAAATCCACTCATTTTCGCTGTAAACATCATTATTAAATGTCCTTGTAAATGACCGAGATTTGGTCGACACGCATTGTTTTATCTCTAAATTAGGGGTAGGCCTCCCAAGCCTTTTTATTCCGCTCTTATCGATGCAATTTAGAATGCTAAATGGTTGAGCTAATAAACTCTGCACTGAATTCATTATTTCTTTTTAATTTCGTGCAATAAGCGCTTCACGGGAAACCAAACTACCGTACGAGTGTCAAGAGTATACTGTCTACAACCAGAATGCTATAATGCATGTCGCCAGTCGCGTAAGCATGGCGTTGCTTCGCTTCTAGACACCACTGGGGCCGTGGTCCACTTGCAACCATTTCAGAGTAAACGAACCAATCGCCGCTGCCCAATTCGCTCGCTCGCGTGTATACAAGGCTTAAAGCCTTGTATACACTGCAGCTGTAACGCGTAATGTAACATGTAATGTAACGTGTAATGTAACCTGTGTGGACTGGGTACAAGCGCGCATTCCAAATATAGTCTTTAATTAATATTTTACACAGCACCTGTAACGCGTAATGTAACATGTAATGTAACGTGTAATGTAACCTGTGTGGACGGGGTACAAGCGCGCATTCCATGTTACAGCGAGCGTTACACTGTGTGCTCGCCGTGCTCCGTCGGCTGTCGGTTTTTGTCGCGAACACTAAAGGGACGGAGCAGTTGCAGCGTGGACGTGTTTGGTGGCGCATCGGCCAGTGTGTACTGTGCAGCGAACAAGCAGTGCGAACAACGTCAAGAGGCAGGACTAATGTCAATTATGGATAAAACACATAAAATATTAATTAAAAACTATATTTGGCGTTTCATTGGAATTGATTTTGTTTGATGAATGAATCCAGGTCACGTGACATTCAAATAAGTAAATAAAAAATAAAGTAAATAGAGCAAATCTGATCGTATCATTTAATTTGAACCGGCTGAATAAATATAAAATCGTTGATTAATGGAACGGATTAACATACTTCGCAAATTATTCCATAAACCTAAATAAACAGCAGAATGACATCGACAAACAAAATTTGTTTAACTATGCTCGCTTCAAATTGAAAAACAAAATACTTGATGCATGTACACCGAAAGAAAATAAGATTTTAACATGCTTGCAGCCATCGTACACCAAACGTAGGTCGGAGATTGTCGGTCGTCGTCTCACCTCTGTTTCATTTCATTTTAAGTTTTCTGTATATACATCGATCGATGGCTTGAATATGAGTTTCGTATTTATATAATATATTTTCGATATTCGGAACGAGCGAAATTGCCGCTCGTAGCTAAAGCTGGTTTCGTAAAG
The DNA here is from genome assembly GCA_963966075.1 of Aphodius sticticus. Classification (NCBI taxonomy): domain Eukaryota; kingdom Metazoa; phylum Arthropoda; class Insecta; order Coleoptera; family Scarabaeidae; genus Aphodius; species Aphodius sticticus. The sequence goes on along the minus strand of OZ014511.1, from coordinate 21,123,770 downwards.
CTTGATTCGTTAATATTTTTGTTTCGATATGCAATTGCAATATTATTTCATATATACTAAAATACATAGTAACGTTAGTTATAATTGTAAAAATTTGAATTATGCAAATATTAAAATAGTTCATTATCATGGCTACGTCGGTGTATACCTAAAGGCAAACCGATTACTACATCGGATATCCGCTATCAATAATCTTTAAAGGAAGGTAATTTCAGATAGGAATGTCCTGTAAGTGAAAAAAAATTTAACTCATTTTTCTCGGGTTCTACTTCGTCGCAGACCGAGATTATATACTTATATCTCAAAATGCTTTATATTTATTTAATTTAAGTTATGGTAAGTAATTGAAAAATAGCAACTCCGTAAACTACAAAAAAATCACTTAGATGAATATTATATATTTTATTTATGCATATAATTATGTATACAACAAAAATAACATAAATATTACATGAGAATACTATAGATAAAAATAATAGATAGATATATAACAGTAAAATAGACAGTATTCCACATATATTTACTTAAGTGTTTAAAATATATTATATACGGAATATTCACAATTAGTATGTCCCACATTTTTTCCCGCAAAAAAATATTTTAAGAAACTAAATGTCATTCAGAGTAAAACTTTTCATATATGGACCTAATGTTTTTTCAAATCCTTAAAAAGTTACAACAGACTTGAAATATTAGCAAAATAAATTTTTATCTAAAATATAATTTCCGGGGTAATGCTGATTTTGTAATTTAACCGAGTTTGTATTACCAATTGTTATGCAGCAACGGATAACTTTGAATACAACCATTTTATGTTTTTTTAAGGTTTCTAAGGAACCCTTTTGAGGTTTTATCAATACAAAAATCAAATTTGCGATGAATTGACTGCACGTCTTTTCCACAAAAATCAAAGCTGAATACTTGGAAAATCAAATATAAATCATACAAACAATCCTTACGATATTCACAATCCACTCACAAAATATGTTATCAATTTCTTATAATTTTGAGTTAATGTTTTCTCGTAAATTTTATTACAGAAATTTATAAATGTATTATATCAAGACAATTAAGCGATACATATATCAAAATCAGTAAGAAAAGAGGGAATGGCCATTAAAAATCTATCGATGACGTCATAAGTAAAAACAATTGAAGGTTGGACATTGAATTTAATATAGCTATGTATATTTTGATAATTACAAATTGACAAGTTGGAGGCTTTTTAAAATAGCAATCCATTCCAGAGATTTTGTCGTTTCCATACCTTACATAATAAATAATATATTCAATTGATTAATTAATATTAACCTTCCAGCGGGCGCGCTCTGTAGTTTCCCTTGAGCGGGCGCTTGTCGTAAATTTTACGTCATTTTTTCTTGTCTAATCTTGTCTAATTTTTTCCATGTAAGTGTTTATGTTTAAGAAAACCTTTATATAAATGCTAGAGAATTTCTGTAAGGTTATAAAAAAATGATAATTAACAGTAGTTTTAAAAAAATATATTTGACTTCTTAAATAAAATATAATAATCTATATAATAATATAATAATATTTCAAAACAAAATATTTCATCATTTTAGTCAGAATCACTATTCTCATCCTTACAATTGTTGCAAACCACCTCAACTGCAGAATGGTTCTTGCATGTAAAGGACTGGCAACGGCAACACTTCATTGATGCTGAGGATCTTTTCTTCTCCAGTACACATGACCGACAAACGCCACGTTTTGGAGGGTTTCTTTTTTCTTCTTCTGTTATCGGTTCAACTTCCCGACCGTAATTCACTTTGAGAAAAGCACTTATATCGTGTGGTAAATGTTTAACATTTGATCTGAAGATAAGATGCTCTTTCATCATCGTCAATGCCAAATTTTTTAGAAAAATTCTTCGATGCTTTGGAGCCTTTTCTGGACAGGCAAATTTGTATAAAATTTGAGCATTTATTCCGCCAATATTCATTAGAGTGTAGAAAACTACACACGGCCATCTCTTAGTTATTCTCGAGACCGAGTAAGCGGCACACATTTTGTCGACTGTATCCACTCCACCTTTGGTTTCGTTGTAGTCCAGTATAACCTGAGGCTTTCTGGTGTCAGGATCCATTTCGTTGTCATCATGTAATGTTGTGAGCATAATTACAGATCTTTTTTCCGAGGTACATAGGAAAGCATCATTTTTTCCTTTTGGAAACCAAAAAGAGTGGATCCAACAGCCCTGTTTTTGTCCGGCAGGAATTCTTTTGGGATTTCTGCTTTGTTCTTTTTTATTGTGCCCAAAACTGTTATTTTTTTGTAAGCAGGTAATCAGCGAGTGGTACACTTGTGTACCAATTATCGATGGTCAAATTGCGGTTTGAGTTTTCTATCGGAGTGGCTAGACGCTTTACAATATCTGTTGGAGTATTAGAGGCCGCAAATGGTCCATCGGGTTGTTTTCCGCAGTATATTTCCAGATTGGATGTGTAAAAACTTTTAGCATCACATAACGCAAATATCTTCACCCCGTATTTTGCTGGTTTGCTAGGAATATATTGTATAAAGCTACAACGACCTCTAAATGGATGCAGCATCTCATCGATTGTGGTATATTCGCTCAAATTGAATGATGACTTGCAGTTGTTGACGAAAGCTTGGAAAACGTCACGTATCGCAGCCAGTTTGTCAACTTTCCTTCTTTCAACTCGCGTATTCTTATCATCAAATCTCAGGCAACGGGTGATGAAGAGAAATCTCTTTTAGCTCATGACAGCTCTTGCAATTTCAATCCCGGTACCGTCACTGGCAAAAATCTCTTTCACATTTGCGTGGTGACATTTTTTTATACCGATCAAATATAGTAAACCCAAGTATGCCATAAATTCTTGCCTGTCGATATTTTTACAGTCCCGATCTCTAGAATATTGATGGTCTACTCTCCGCTGATCGATATACATATTGGTGTACCTCAAAACATCGTCAATCATCGACATATCGATAATTTGCAAGAACGCATTTAGTTCATTTTCGATACCACGAGCTTTTTGAGTCAAGCCAGTGGGTACTGTGACAACGTTTATCGCCTTGGGTTTTCCAGAAACACGGTATGTTGTCTTTCGCCATTGTGTACATTTATTTTTTCCAATGAAAAATTCTTCCATTGTTTCCTCCTCTCCTTCGGATTCGTCTGAAGTGTTTTCTTGTTCCGTAGCACTTTCTTCAGCTTGTTGTTCGATTTCTTCTTCCGAAAACTCGCTGTCACTCGAGGGCAAGTAGGTCTCTTCATCTTGCTCTGACTCTTCGAAGAAATCTTGAGCAATTTCTTCTAGCTCCTTTTGAGTTAGCGGCCTACGAGCCATAATGAAATACGTCTAAACCAAAAAAATACATTTAGCAATAAAAGAAACGAAAAAAATTAGAATAAAAATAGAAAAAAGTAGATTAGTACTTACCCAGGCGCGTGTCGTAAAATTTGTGCTCAACGGAAATTCCCAAATATCAAAAAACAACAAAAACTTCTAAGCACACCCGGTACATCTGGAGTTTAGACAGACACTAACCCTCGAATAGCTTGAAGCTCGATGCTTGCAACTAAGTGGTAAAAGTGGGGGGAGCGATAAGGCGCATTTGTCGTACATTTTGCGACAGCGCGCCCGCTGGAAGGTTAAGGTAAATAACAATTTAATGATAATAAAATAATCAACAAAACCAATAGCACGCAAACATTTTAACAAAACAGTACACTGTGATATTTAAAATACACGTATTCATGCCCTATGCACTAGAATAATAATTTTAATCATAAAATACAATACAAAAGCAAACTTACCGATATATTTAAATCATTCGCGATTTCTCCTTTGCTTCTGCCAAGTTCCCAAAGCGTGACAATTCGTGAACGATCTTCAACAGACAGGTAGGGCATTGTAACTCTTCGAAATTGTGTGTCGATGGCACGAAGTCGCAACGTTATGTGATACATATTTTCAATATTTGCCTAATTTGCCTATTCCAGCAAAAAAGTCAATTAAGGAAGAAAAGGCGACCCAAAGTGTAATAAAAATATCTGCCTTTGTGGTTGATTGTGGTAGGTCGGCCGCAATACAAAATATTATACAAGGAACTTGTGGACTTGAAACTTTTGCAATACGGCGAAACGATTGAGTAACATAAATATAAGTAGATTGAAATTTAAATTATTTCAATTTTATAATTTTTTCAAAGTTATCAACATATCCTTCTGATGTGATATCATTTATATTGGATTGTAAATCCTGCCCTTACATATCACACATAAAAGAAAATTGCGTATGGATGCTATTATAGAACGTCAAAATATAATTTTAATAAACACAAAAATAACAACATTTTTATAATTAAACTAAAATGCCGAACAACACTAGTATCAGTTCTAAAGGGCATATCTGCAGCAAAGTAGAAACCGGGACAAATAAGATTTTCAACTAAATGCAAAAATTTAGAAATTTTTTAAAAATTATTTACGCCGGCTATAATGATCGGTTTTGTGTTTTAGACATACGCCGGCTGGCGGCGCCCTGATGATCAAGCACTTCAAAATGAGCTTTACACAATATTCACCAAATTTGCAGATACGACCTTTAGAACTATAACGGCAGTATACCGACTGAAATTGTCGGTATACCTACTTACAATAAGAATTAATTTACTGTGTATTTTAAAATACATTAAATATTACAATGCACTTTTGTCAGGTTCGGATATCGGAAACATATATAAATAGACGAAATTCGATTTCATTCCATACATATAGAAAAATAAAACGAAACGAAAAAACAGTGACCCTTTGGTTTTATGACTTTAGCAGGTAGGTATCCGACGACCGACGACCGACAATCTCCGACCTACGTTTGGTGTACTCTAGCTGCAAGCATGTTAAAATCTTATTTTCTTTCGGTGTACTCCGTTATTTAATAATTGGTAATTACATGTCAAATCAACAGAGTTTTATTCATCACCACTTTGGATTGTGATGAAATTTTGTACAATTGTTGTCTTCATGTAGTTATAGAAAAATACCAAATTTTATGATATCAATATACAGGGTGTCTCAACAGTGCTATCTCGGAAGATTGTGCCTCTGTTAAGGAAGATATTTTAAAACTGATTTCACTGATATATAAGGAACGCCGAGGCGGACATTTTAAAATTATTAGCGTGTATACAGGCTGTTCCATAAGGTAGTACCAACCCAAAATTATGTTCCTTCAAATGGAACAACCTATATTTCTGCACAATTTTCAATTCCTCGCAAAACTTTACCACACCGAGAACTAACATTACCTACCCTAAGCTTTATACTTATTGATTTATTGGCATTTTTATAGAAAAATAGCAGTCTAAGAAAAATTGTACATCTCAATACCTGTTTTTAATTTTATTGCTCACGCCTTGATTATGATTAACTAAGAAGCGTTCTATTGGCGTGATTAACTACCATATCCAAATTGTGGCAATTCGAGGACCGATTAACTGCACCAGATTTTCGAAATCAGTACTTGTCATTCGGACAAAATTTCGATACTGACCACTCAACTCCTGCGACTTTAATTCTAACATTAAACTACTTTCGGTTCGATTTTTATATAAATTGGTTCTCCACCATCTTCGGTTTTTTCCATACGTAGTTAATTCATGCATCAACATAAATGCACCGCAAGCAACGGTTACATGAGAGTTCTGGACCAATTTTACGGCTTATTTTAAAGGGGGGTATAAAATTACTTTACTTCCGGTCTAGGCGACAGCTATAGTGTGACAATGATATCGATGACGTCATTGCGGTCACGACCTCACTTGCGTGAGATAAGAATTCGGTCTTATCCATTGTGGTCACAATGTACTCGTAAGACATTTTAGTTTAAAAGATGTTGGGAACTCGGAGGTTTGGAAATAAAAAACTGTCCGGGTAAGGATTTGAACCCGAGACTGTATAATCACGAGTCGAGCTTTCTAGCAAATAGGCTACACAGCCTCTTGATACCCGAACGGTAAAATGGTAATGATATATCGGCGCAACGACCTTAATTCGATGGTTGAGCGATGTACCGTTTATGGTTGCGGGCTAGTCTATATGCTTTTAGGCTGTATAATTTGGACGCCAATATTTCCCGCCTAAAGTGTTTATGTGTGGAAATGTGAGCTTGGGAGACTCAACAATTTAAATCTATCTATTTTTAGTTTGTGAAACGTGTACCAACTTAAAATTTATCACCTATATCAACCATTTTGTCTCCACATCTAAAAAATAACTTCACAAATTTGGTTTGTTATTGAGGTTGCATATATGAATGAAAAAGAAAAATTGTCAAAAGGACGGTAAAATGACACCTATATATCGGCGCAGCGACCTTGGGATGAACCACCTAAGGCGAACAATTATCTGCAACCTCAGCGCGAGTTTAACAGAGGTCGTGATCCGCAAGTAAATGCTGTGTCCGCAGAAACAGATATAAATATTAACAATACACATACAGAAGATAAGTTTTTTCGTGAATAATAATGTAGAACGACAAAACCCCTATATCTGTGTTAAACTGCACCGCAAGATTGTTCTCATGTTATTTTACTTATGTACTTGTCTTAATTGTGTTACTGTTTGAACAATAAACTGATTATTATTATTATTATTATTAATAATAAAAACTATAGAAATAATTATTTTAGAGGACAAACTCAGTTCAGATGTCAAAATAATTTTAGAGGGCAAAATCAAATCTGAGGACAAAATTATTTTAGAGAACAACATTATTCTAGAGGGCAAAATAACGGTAGATTCCAAAGCAATAATTACAATGTACGACGAGGTCGAGGAAATTTTAACGTTTCATCAGACAGAAGGCTCTATATGACTTCAGATTCAACACCAAAAAAACGATATCTCAAAAGAACGAGAAGACCAGCTTGTTCGTTCCTAATGCAAAATCTTATCCGAAAAAGGGCATTATTCTAAATTTTGGCGGTTCAAATTATTTATCAGTAAAATATTCAAATAATATATTGAAATTATTAATCGACACAGGTGCTTCAATTAGTGCTCTCTCGGCATCATGTGTAAATAAATTAGAATATGTTGACACAACAAAGCGAATAGAAATAGAGGGTATATCAGGTTCTCAACAGTAGCGCAAGGGTCAGCAAATATTTGTTTAACGTTGGGTGATTGCAAATTAGACCACAATTTTTTTATTATGAACGATGTAACAAAAGATTTTCATGGAGTTGTTGGTGCTATACCGGGACGCGCAAAAGTTTTGAAGCGTTGCACATAGGGGTATTTCGATTAAAAAGCTGGCCAAAATTATATTTCGTTCAAATTGACCTAACCTGAGTTGGTAAGTATTGTTAAACGTTCTATTGTATATAATTACATGTTAAGTGTTGATAATACTTCTTTGTCATTTTTGATGCTAAGATAGGTATAGTTAGGCTTTTGTAAACGTTGTAATCAAATCTCATTGCTGAACTGAATTCTGATTGGTTGGCTAAAATGGTGTGATTGTACACGATAACTCAACACTAGACAATTATTCACATCAGGCGTCACATCATTGGCCAAATTCAAATTTTCGCGCCAAATTAATTCGGATTTGAATTTCGCCGAGCGCGCCCGAACCGATCAGATTCAAATTTTCCCGCCAACCCCCAAAAAAAATTCAAATTTTCCCGCCAACCCCAAAAAATTCAAATTTTCCCGCCAACCCCAAAAACTTCAAATTTTCCCGCCAACCCCAAAAAAATTCAAATTTTCCCGCCAACCCCAAAAACTTCAAATTTTCCCGTCAACCCCAAAAAAATTCAAATTTTCCCGCCAAATTCTACGCCACCATACTGCGCATGCGTGACGAGTCGAACCGAGCGCGCCCGAAGCGATCAGATTCAAATTTTCCCGCCAACCCCAAAAAATTCAAATTTTCCCGCCAACCCCAAAAAATTCAAATTATCCCGCGATACCGAGCGCGCCCGAACCGATAAAATTCAAATTTTTCCCGCCAACCTTAAAAAATTCAAATTGTCGCGCCAACCCCAAGCCCACCAACCCCAGACGTACCAACCCCACGCGCTAAAACGGCATGCCGACCGGATTTTATCACATGGCATGGATACAACAATAACATAATCACAACAGACCCTGTATACAGACCCTGTAAATTCACCCTAATTTGACCCTCATTTGACCCTCCGAGACCCTCATTTTATCCTCCGAGACCCTCATTTGACCCTCCGAGACCCTCATTTGACCCTGCGAGACCCTCATTT